>CM026426.1:8281536-8763342 GCA_014871385.1 Ceratodon purpureus
GATCCGAGAGCGTTTCCCGGTTCTCCTTTTTTATTAAACGATTTAAACGATTTCCCGGAACCCTCAATTTTTATTAATTATTATTTTATATAATTAATATTTTGCAGATAAACGATTTAAAATACGTCAAAATATGTTGAGGAATTGTTAAAGATAAATTAAGTTAATGAAACACCAAAAAGTGATTATACCGAATGTCTAGAGGATGGAATGAGCAAGTGGAAAGCTAGTTCTTTGATCCTAGAGTCAATTATCCAAACCTTTAAATCAGACATCCAAAATAGCAGACATTAGAAATTGGCATGTGAAGTAGCACTTTTGATTAAAATCAATAAGTGTTCGAAGATGAAAGCATAAGTGTTCATGTGGCAAATATTACAAAATATGCACACAAGTAGTCCAATATCTACAGGTTTATGCTCGACGGTCATCTTCCACAGTGTCCAGGAATGGAACGTGCTTCTCACTAGCATATATGTCTAAATATCTCTCAACAGCACGAGATTCTAGACTTGGTGTCTTCTTTGAAGGAAAGGGAGATGGAGCCAATGCCAAGGTCTAAGCGGCTTGTTCTGCATACGAAGGTACTATGAATGACCTTTTAGGGCTAGCAATGCTCTCCACTGTCTTGCGAAATGAACTCCCCTCTCCGGATGTTTTGTTTCTTATTTCCCATCTGCATTGCCAGAAAGGAAATTAGCAAAGAACTCCACCGAAATTTGAATACTGCAAACTGCTAAAGTATGGAGATATGGACTTACTCACATTTGCGTTTCGGTGCCCTCTTGACCTTTGGTTCCATTATAACTTTAGAAGGGGGACGTTTTGGAGGAGATGGAGGGGTCGGTGGAGGAGAGTCTTCTTCATCGGAGCTCTGATATGGAACAAGAACTTCTTGGTAAAGATCCTCGTCCCCCTCCAGTGCCACAATCTAACGATAGAGTCCTCTGCAAGCTCGAATGGAGGCACCTGATACAACCTGTCATTTAGTACTAAGAGCAGAAATCATTATAAGGAATTCCATCGAACATCATCATCGGCGTGGAATAGATATGTCACCTGTGGATGCTGAAAGGTCGACAACAATGTCTTCTTCTTCGCTGCAGAGGTCAATTAGAGCCAGAAGCAAATTGTCCGATTTCTCCTGAGCCCCTCGCCAAGGAATTCCGGAACGCCGTTGTTTGGTAATAGATTCCTCGGATATGCAATTAGTAACCACCTCTTTGTTGATAAGATCAACACCTTGATCGAGGAGCTGGCTTTGAGGGTTGTAACGGAAGTTGGCATCCGGAATAGACTCCTCGCGATTTTCCACCCTAACGAACAACTTCATAACAAAGTATTCAACATACTTCCCAACAAAATCCGGCTTAGTGAGAGGCATATTGTTCGTCACGATCCACTTCATCTCCACCTTGAAGTTCGACCATTTCGCCCATGCTGAGATCTCGTTGGTGATATATTCACAATCCGGGTACATGACAAGGAAACCTCCATCGTCGTTGAGCCACTCATTTGCAAACTCGAAAGCATGCCTTATCCACTTTGCCTCCTTATTTCCATCCTCATCTGTAGTAATGAGCAGCAGATTCGAGATAGGAACCTCCTTCGCAGGTGGGAATCCAGGAACAGGTAAGCCCTCGGGCACGTCACAAATAATAAGGTCCACGCATTCGTTTGTTTCCTGCCCCTTGTATGTCCGACGCTTACGTCCTTGATGTTCCTCCACAAAGCTCAGAATCTTCGAATACAGCGGCGGCTTCTTGTCCTCTTCAGCAATCGACTCGACCAGGAACTCGTCGAGGATACTTGTGGCGCTCTCGTTCAGAATGAGGATTATCGCATCGTCTTCCGCCGAATCTTGAGTCTTAATGGTGTAGACAGATTGCGAAGGCAAGCTAGATGTCCCGTGAATACTATCAGAAGGTATGCTACTGCCAGAAGGTGAAATACCTTCATCCTCAGCAACCTTCTTCAAGCCCATTTCCTTTACCTTCTTGGCTTGAGTGAGAAATATGAGCTTCTCTTCCTTCCGTCTGGTCAATTCCGCCTTCTCCTTTTCCTTCTTCTCAGCCTTTGCTTTTGCCCTCTGCTCTTCACGTTCAAGCTTTTTCGACATCTTCTCATGCTGCTGTTCAGTCAAATTCAATAGCGCATCTGCATTCGCAAGGTCCAGGCCTTTAGACTTCATCTCCTCAGTCTCCCTCTTGCAGATGGCGAATGTCTCTAGCTCATGATCTGGGCAACGGTCTCCAGGCTTGAGCTCAATGTACCAAGGGCACCGATGAAGGTGCGGCCTCGTGAAATCGCGTCGCTGGCTTGGTGTAAAAATGCAGTCCTCGCTTGCCGTGTCCAACCATTTCCTGAAACGAGCTGGAAATTGGTCTTTGATAATTGCCCCTTTCTTCAACAACTCCTGCTAAAAGTATCTCACCACAACCCTGCACGCAGCTTCCTTTGTATTCTCCCACTCCAGAAACTCCTTCTGCTTATTAAATTTTGAGGGCTTCCCAACCAGATCTTGATAGCCTTTCTTCCAGATTATCTAGCTTCTGTCAAGAACAAATTTCCGGATGTCAACAATGGATCCCTCAAAGCCCGGGCGCGGAATCTGGAGATCGTCTTCATCAATGATATTGTTGTAAGTATTTCCTGCTTCTTCCTCAAGCTGCATCAAACTTCAGAAGATTAGTAAAATTTCTCCCCCTCCAAACGGACTCTCGGATTCGAAAGTACCCTGGGCAGTGCAAAAATTATTTTATCTGAATAAAAAATGGGTATAGAAATTGACGACGTATGCGTTTTGTGAGGTAAAAACAGCCTCCTCCGAAAGGACTTTCGGATCCGAAAGTACTCTGGACCCTACAGGAATTTGTTTTCTAGAACTCTAATGGGTACAGGAATTGACGACCTACGAGTTTTTGGAGTTAGTAATAGCCCCTTCCAAAAGGACTTTCGGATCTTAAAGCACCTCTGGAGGTAGACTTTATTTTTTGAAATATGAAGAATATGGTACCGAGAACTTACGCCTGCGTAGAAGGAAGCAGTTTCCACCCATGGTCTCAGTTGGATAGTAGCGCAAGGTTGCTCTGGGAAGTTGTTGGCTTGTCATCCATCCTTGCTCATATTCCACCATTTTAACCATCGTTGGTTGTACTGGGCCGGAACTTTGGCGGTCGCTATCAAGTAAAGTTTCTCAGGACTCATCTCCGGCTGAGACATATTACAATTGTAATGCGCAATAATCTGTCCAACAACATCAAAATATTCATTAATAAAGTCAATATTATCATAAGCTGACAATTTAATCAAACAAAACCTCAATTAAATGGTGATGACTTGAATTAGGCTGAAATTAGGGCTGTTTATCAAGAATTAAAGTAAATATCCAGTTCCACAGAACTACTCTCGGATCCGAAAGTACATTGGGCTGCATCTACTTTCATTTTAAAATTGAGAATTAGCCTAAAAAAACAACAACTCTATTGCACTACAAAACTACTCTCAGATCCGAAAGTACATTGGACAGTGTCTACTTTCATCCAAAGTTGGAGGATTTGCCTACTAAAACACTGATTTTTCTGTAACAGAAAACTACTCTCGGATCCGAAAGTACATTGGCATGCCTCTACTTGCATCTTAAGTAAGTATTTTTGGCCAGAGAATACATGAGTTTCCATTACAACAAGAACACTCTCGGATCCGAAAGTGCTTCTCACAATATAAAATTGATGCTTCTTATAAGTAAATCGAGATACCTCATCGATGAATCCCTCGCCATTTGCGGGGTCCGCGATGGCAAGCAAGCGGTCCATATTGGTGTGCAACTTCTTTTTGCAAGCCGCGATAGCTTCTTCGGATTTTTTTTTGACGTCAATAGATGAGCCTTCCAGGGCTTTTCCCTCGTACTTCAGCAGCGTGTCCTCGTACTGTTGAATCGCAGCGTCCTCCGCCATATTGATTTCCCTCTGTAGAGTACATAAAGCACACATTAAAATGACATATAAACAAACGATGAATCATAATATCACGGAGGTAGGTTTGTTCAGTACCCCATACAAGAAGTTGCAAAAGGCATCTGCTGTCATATGGTACCACTTCTTCTTCTTCTTGGTCACCTTTTCCCACTCCGCAACACTAGCTGCATAGTCCCGTTTGGGAAGAATGGTCTTTAACGTCTCGAAGGGCATAGTGCCGAACTGTATGATTCGGTGTAATTCATGAGTCCAATGCTGTTCGACATGGTCGACTTTGTTCTTCCTGCAACAGTAAATCGTTAGCACCACTACTCATTAAATAAAGAAGAATGCAAAAATCCGTATTTCAATACACTTACTTGTTCCAATGAGTCATCACGTTTAATAGCTGCTGATTCTTTTCTTCGGAAACGCGCAATACGATTGACTTCACTGCCGGATGGAAATCAGGGTCGTCATAATGAAACTAATGAATCTCCTCCATCCAAGCCTTGAATCTATGATTTCCATCCCAAATGAAGAACATTTTGTTTGAGAAGATTCTCAATTCCGGAATAGCTTGGCATTGTTCTTCGAATGTGTTCTCAGCATTCTTCCAAGTGTCTGACCACCCGGCTCTAATCTCGTCTGTTACCTCCTGTGTCTGCAATGCATAACTCTGAAGAGATACATAGAAGCACTGTCCACCTTGCCTATAGCTAGTAGCAAATTCCGCCTTCAGCTTCGCAATATCTTTCAATAGAGGACTTCGTACATCTGTCATTGCCACCATCCTACAAAGCGGAATATCCAACTCCCCAATCGGCTGCTCCACCGATTCATTAAGGACGATGTGTGAGTTTCCAGCACGTTTCTGCCTCAACCTCGCAACCGTATAATGAACTCCACGGTCTTCAGATGGCTCTTCTTCTTCTCCAGCTCCCTCCACATCCATGGGTACAATCTCACACTCCTGAAAATCACACCCACGACTACATCAGTTCTCTATATATCCTCTAAAATATCTGATTGTATTATCTCTCAACTCTGCGGACAGAGGAAAATATTGTGCACCTCAGAAGTACCTTCGGATCCAAAGGTACTTCAGAGGGGCACGATATTTTCCTCCACCCTCAACCCTCTCCACCTTCTCTGCCACCATCTCACTCTTCCCTCCTCTCCTCTTTCCCTTCTCCCCTGTACTTTCTCCCTCTCTTCTCTCAATTTCCCTCAGCCGCTCCCCTCTATCTTCCCCTACTCGACCTCCCAATCCCGTTGTGGAGAGGAAAGAGGAGGGGGAGGAAGGGACCTTCGGATCCGAAGGTCCCTTCCTCCCCCTCCTCTTTCCCTCCTACTGTCCCTCTCTGACCCGCCTCACTCACCTCTCCCCTCTCCCTCACCTTCCTCTGCCTCCTCTCCCTCATCCGCGGGAGGGAAAGTGGAGGGGGAGGAAGGGACCTTCGGATCCGAAGGTCCCTTCCTCGCCCTCCACTTTCCCCCCCACCGCCCCTCTCTGCTCCTCCTCTCCGACTTCCCCCCCACCTCCCTCTCCCTTAGGACTAGCATCTCCTCTCCTCCCTCCTACTTCGGAGGGAGAAAGCACCCCCTGCCAAAGGACCTTCGGATCCGAAGGTCCTTTGGCAAAGGGTGTTCTCTTCCTCAAACACCCACCAACTACCTATCAACGTAACTTCTCCCTCACTTTGCCCTCTCCCTCTCCTCGTGTCGGTCGTCCCTCGCCTCGCCTCGCACTATCCCTCGCCTTCATCTTCCCCCTCATCTCTGCCACAAGATGAGAAAGAGCAAGGGCTCCAAAGGACCTTCGGATCCGAAGGTCCTTTAGAGCCCTTGCTCTTTCTCCTCCATTGGCGCACCCTCCACCTCATTCTTCACTAGCAACCCCTCTCCACCTCCCACCTTACCCCCTACCCTTGCTCACTTCTCTCTCTTTGCACTCGTCTTCCCTATCCCACTTAAAAAGAATACGCATATTTAAATGACAGTTTGAAAAGACCAAGAAACCCATACCTCTTCCGCGACTACTTCCTCCATCGCGGACCTTGAAGCTGCAGACGCTGATCCTGGTGTAATCATCTTCTTCGAGGTTCCTCCTTTCTTCACCTTCTTTGACCCTCCAGAACCCTGCGCCGCGTCAATGCTTAAACCCTTCATCTTTTTTCTGTCCCCCTCGTCACTACTCCCAGACTCACTTAGCACAATATTAGACTCTGGTTTCTGAATCCTTCCCTTCTTCCTCCCAGTCATAGCTCTTATACCCAGCGAACCAAGGTACTTTCACAGCCCTAACCCTAAACACAGCCGTCACAAAAATCTAACTAAGATTTCACAAAGAACGCAGACAATAGAAAACAACCCAAGATAACCAAGCACAAAAGAAAGCACGCAAATGAAGCATCTGAAGTGGGGGTTCATATACCTTGTCTTCGCAGCCCAGAGGAATCCTACAACAGAGAGAAGGGGAAGGGCAAAGAGTAGGGAAGAATGAGGAGATAAGACAAGTCGCGTAGCAAGAGGGACAGAATGAGAAGTGAGCCGCAAGTCTCTTCCACGCCCCCAAGCTCGAGTATTGCCTCTACTGTGCCATCATGCACCTCTTCGGGAACCGCTGAAGTGACGTCCAGCCCCTGAGGTGCAACCGCTGTGATAATTGGTGTCTCCACTTCAATTGAGTGGCACTTGGGCCCCTCCTCTAAAATATCGGAGACCCTTCGCAGCGGTCGTTTACTAACTCCTTCGTTAGAACAATCCTTAAACGTTAACGACCTAACTAGAGTGTCCACCTCTTCTAGCAATTTCTTTTGTTTCTTCCTAGCTATTGCAACCCTCTTGCCTTTAGGTACACCTGAATTATTTTCGTGCCCATCCTTCTTCTAAGGACTAGTAATCAATTCTAGAACTACTAACTTTCTCCCTTTCCTTTCCCTCATGTGTATGACATAGACTCAATACACCAATCTAGACACAGAACTTAAGCGCAGATTTAAAGAATAAAATGGACCTTATCAATCTAAGCTCTTATAGTGCCTCTGAGTACTGAACTACTTGGCGATTCAAAACACTTTAATTAACCTACCCGTAAATATCGACTTTATTCCAGATCTAGGATTAGACTGCAGTGGGCGGCGATACCACGTCGCCGATACGAGCACTATAAAATCAGAAGTTGAATCACTTCTATGGCTCTCTTTATGTCAGTTCTTGTTGCTAAATAGCCGTAGAATTCGAATATGACTCATGTAATGCAGATGAAGTTTGAGGACAGTGCAGCAACGAAGGAACCTGCCACAGACGAAATCGTATCTCTGGATGATCTTCATGGACCGTTTGATCCACTCATAGATGTTGAAGCCGGGATTACCAACGTCTCCGGAGATGCGGCTACTCCGGTCCAGCCCGTGGAAGACATTGTGAAACATGAAGCGATTCATCCATCCAACGACCACGTGGAGGACGGCAATATGAGATTGACGCCTGCTCCAGAAGCGTCGAGGACTCACGCCTATTCGAATGTAGGAATTATCCCACGTGGAACATACCACAGGACAATGTTTAGTGGGAACACATAAGCGTAGAGGTCCTAAACTTAGCACGCCAGGCTGTAGGTCCTTACACATACCCGACAATATCAATCGTGGAACTGAGAATTCCGCTGATGCAATAAGTGTAGACCGCAAAGACGGCCCTTGCAAGCGATATAAGAGGCTGTAATTCTCTTTCCCTTTTAAGGCTTTAATATTAATACATTTGCCTGCGTATTCGATCAACATGCTTTTAACCTCATTCGTCAGTTTTAATCGTGGTGGAAAGTCTTTATTCCAAATTAATATTATCAACAGAACGATCGGAAAGTGCATTCATATTCCTGACCATTGCCGTCATAGGCCTCTCTAAGAATATCCACGACAGTAATCCAAGTACATAAATTCCGTAAATGGTAAAGGAACTGTGTCCACTTAATGGCTCATTTATGCAGAGTCTTCTGGATACCCGCGCACTAATATTGTATCTGGAGAAAAATAGTTTATATGACTCATGTACTCTCGGATCCGAAAGTCGTTTCTCAACCCAGACATTTCGTCTGTAATCTTGAATTAGGACACTCATAATTTAGAACTTACAGGATGCCTGTCTGATTTAACCCTCCTAAACTGGACACCTGGCAGAGGGAATCATGTATGCACCTAACATCCTAAGTATATTACAACGACAATTATAATTTAAGCAAAGAGTCATTGTATATGAAGCTCGAAGTCCTTCCCCAATTCATTCCTTCAAGTCATCTACTGTGGCCTCTTCCTTCTTGTTCTCTGTAATGCACGACTATACCACTCCCATCTTCTTCCAGGCTCTAAGGATGGCGTCTCTACGTGCACATGGTAGAGCAACGCCCTTCACAGCACCCTTAGGGGAGGACGGCACAGTTACCATTCCAGAGCAACTGCTTAGTCTTAGGTTCAACTTTAGAATTGGGTCAATGTACGTGGAGAGAGAGATTTATGATGATAGCGGAGAACTAAGTGAGACCATTTTGCAAACCAGGTCTAGAGATGAGGAGGGTTATTTCTGGATTTTGTCGAGCGGCACGTTTAAGGTTTATGGTTTGTCTGATTCTGACATGTCGATGTCAACAGTCATTCTGACTCCTCCGTCCTCAACGTCAACAGTCCAAGTCCCAACCTTAGTGAGAGTGAAAGTCGAGAATCCTGAGGTCCATGTCATTAGTGATTCTGACGATGACATTGTTCCGGATATCAATATAGCTGATACAAAGGTCAACCCCTTTGTACGACGTACAAGTATTGGCTCCACTCGGTCTCTACCAATAGGCAGCTTAAGGCGATCTCCGTCATTCTCCTCTGGTCGTCCCCCAGCTCATCCAAACACGAAGAAACGTCGTAGTATCCTCGATGCAATTAAAGCGACGGCAAAGCACAAAGGGTCCCGGTCAAAGATTGTTATGGTTGACTTAGACTCCCTAGAGCATGTGGAGGTTAAGTATCTCCCTCCGACATATAACGGTGACAAGATCTTTGAGTTGCCTCCGATTCCTGAAGGCGTTCCGACATCATTTAGCGGTGAAGTGGATGGAATGGGAAAACAGTATGACGGACATGCTTGGTGTTAGACCATGACCACGAACATTAGGAATGATTTCGGTCTGAAATTCCAGAAATCTCTGTGTACTGGGCATTTGCAATGTCCGAATCCTGCTTGTGATTTTGTTGACAGGAATCCCGGGAAGGTGAATTCAACAGAGTGGGCTGGATTAACTCCTACACAGATTCCAGTAAGCGGGGCGCATCTTTCTTCGTCGACTCTAGTTTGCAAGCTGTGCCACACACCTCCTATTTGTTTAGCGTCTTGTGATGCTCAAATTTATCATGTGACATCGAGAGAGCCAGATTACACACGCGCTGCAATACACTTGGGGGTTCATGACCATCCAGTTTCCGATGGCACTTGCCAGGATACACTAGACCATATATATGAGTGTATCGGCGAGCAGGTCCTCCGTACTCCGAATGCCAAGAATTCGGCGATTGTGATGGGCGCATCCAAGCTTTTCTTAGTCGACTACCTAGTTCGAGCAACTCCAGGACAGAACCATCTCCGTGGTATTTCGATGGAGGAGGCTATGGACAAGTTCGAGACGATGTTCGATACCAATGTCAGGAACTTTGTTGCAGGTACGAAGAAGTTTCTTCGGCAAGACAACGGTCTCATCGACAACATTATGCGATTGAAGGAACACAATAACTTCAAGTTTGTGCACGATAGTCGATTTCCAGGCCAAACTAAGGGGAAAGTCTTCGTCTTCAAGATGTCCGTCGATTTGCCGGGCAGTGGAACGGATTTGGTGAAGCGCATGCAACCTGGAGGAGACTTGCAAGATTCATGGATAATGTTCGACCACGTGAAGCGCGTGAAGAAGTGGAGCACCATGGCTTGCCACGTGTACGACAGCAAATACTGTAAGGTGATGACCATTGCAAACTGTGACATGCAGTCAGAGGATGCGACAGCGCAAGAACTCTTCTGGGAGCAGCTCAATGGAGTGATGGTGGATAACGGACATTTGAAACCAAACTTCAAGGGCTTCATGGCGGACAGCGCTGGGGCAAATTGGTACGCAGTACGCAAGGTATACGGGAATGGTAATATCGACGACAAAATGGAAGACAGAGAGCGGACATGTTTGTTTCATTGGACGAAATGTCTGGAGAGGGTCACCTTAGCTCATATCAAGACACACTGCCAGGACCAGATGAGAGCTATTTGTAAACAGTGGAAGGATGCAAAGACTCAAGAGGAGGCAGAGGACATGTACAACGTCATACGGGGATGGTGGCAATCTGGGGGTTGTGTCCCATCTGAGGGCAACAAACGAGCGCTAAATGACTGGATGGTATTCTGGCATTACAGATACAGGCAGTGGGGTGGATCTATGCAACTTGTAAGTGTCTTCCGAACTACTTAATTGATGAGTACCATTAGAGCTTCTAATTGATATCATCTCACATTCACACTTCTACTTGCCTATGCAGAACCTGTCTCTGGAAGAGAGAGCGGACATGTCGTCGTGCAACCTAGCAGAGACTATACACAACAAGTGGCTTCAACAGTCCGGCAACACAGGCAACTGCCTCTACGCTGCAACTGTGGACGACATGATGCGTGCGTTCATGCAGATCACTCAGTACAGAATGTATCTGAAGGGAGGGAGGGGAGGCAAAGGACCAGACAAGGCAGAGCTCCGCCTCCATCAAGCACAGCGGAGCTTAGACCCGAAAATGATACCTGAGGCAATGAAGGCGTATCCCGGAGCTGCAGACGTTTTAACGAAGGAGAAGGGACTCGAGGGAGCTAAAATCTTTGGATCTATGAAGAGAAAGCTTAATCACCCTCCTGGTTCAGCCCATGACTCTCACCGCTCCGATACGGTCAATTATTCAATTCCTGCGATGGGGACACGGTCAACAAGGGCCCGGATTCAGGAGGCTCTTTCGGATCCAACGTGTGGTGTACAGCACACCACGTCCGTGCAGGAGTCAGAATGCGATCCATCCAAGTGGCACATTGCCCGCCTTTCAAACCGGTCTGGACGAAAATGTCAAGCACTTCAGGCACAGACTCGTAAGAAGTGCGACGCTAAGATTTCGAAGGGAGCCCGGGGTACAGCGGCGCCTACATATTCTGGACAGAAGAAGGACTTCCACACTAGACGCTTGACTGCAGCGGAGTTTTGGTTCTGCTCTGATGATATCAACCGATGCGTGAAGGGAGGTCCTAAGTCATTTGTTGTGGATTGGCCGGAAATTCCTGTGGTTTGGCCAGTCAAAATTGGAAAAAATCTCACTCGACAGGAGGTACTCTCTCTGGAAGAAGCGGGTTTCCAACTGCAACAGCGTGGCGCTCTATCACCACGCCGCCAATTCCAAGCAGCTTGTAATTGGCCTCTTCCGAGATCCCATTTCAAGGCACCAGCGGATCTCAATGCACACCCAACGCTTCGAGGTGGGCATTCCATTCGCAGGAACTCTGATGCCCCAACTGTGGAGCACCGTAACAAGTGGGGAAGCGCCGCTCTCATGGACCATTGCGGTATTACGGGGGTAACGACTATTCCGTATCCTGGATATGGTTGTGTTGTTACCCTTAACACGGGAAATGACAAGCTCTACCGCGTCACCATTGGGTGTTTTCCGGAATGCACTTGTCCAGATTTCATCAAGATGCTTTCAGAGACTCTAGGAAAAAACAAGCAATGGAAATACTGCAAACATATGTATTATGTTCTTCGATACATGTGCAAGATGGACCCTAAAGAACACTCCTTCATGCACGCTCCGAGTTACAGCTTCGACGAGGTTATGGAAATCTTCGAACGAATGGGTGCTTTTTGAAGAACTATTCAGTTTATAACGTACAAGTAGTCCAGCAATGGACAGTAGGTAATCTATATCAGCAGTGTTTTGTTCTGGATTGGTTTTGTCTTGATTTGAACTGTGGAAAATAAAGATGGTTTCTTTCTATGCCATTATATACAATCAAAAAGGTGAATTCTTTTGCACAGCAAAATAGAAATCCTTCAACCGTATGACAAACAACTCTATTTTTCTGGTGAGAAAACTCAGCAACGTATCATTAAGTTCCCACAATGTGTATCCTCTAGAGATGTGTCTCGGATCCGAGGGTCCCCTGGAGGCAGAGTGAAATGGACTCTCGGATCCGAGATACATCTTAAGCATTGCAAAACCACCCTAAAAAAAAAAGACAAATTGGATACACAGGAGGTGACTTTCGGATCCGAGGGTCTCTTTGTGGCAGAGCCAAGGGAACTCTCGGATCCGAGAGCCACCTCCTGCGCATCCAATTTTTTTATTTTTTTTTAAATTCGATATTAAAATAATTCAGGCAATGTCGTAAAAATCTGGAAAAAAATCATTGTAAATTGATCCGCATTTCAGTAAATTCAGTGTATATTCGATGAATTTTTTTAAAATTCTATATTTAACTTTTTTGACAAAAATATCCTCGATCCCACGGAATTCCACGGTGATAGGTCCTTTACTAATTTTAGTAATTTATCTCCAATTTCGTCAAAAATTCCAATTTTTTTCAAAATTAGGTCAAAAAACGAAGCGTTTTTCCAAAAAAAAAAAAAAAAAAAAACCTCAAAAACGGCTCCACTGCTCTCTGCTCCCGCTTGCAGCTCACAAGATAGCTTTGCTGGAAAGTCAAGGGTTCAATAGGTCCTATAGAATTGCAACTAAAATAAAGATTAATTCATAGATTAATTCTTCAAAATTTGAGTTCACTTTGATGATAAAGAGCACACATTTTTTATAGCATAAAGTGTAAACAATGGAATGTCTTCAATGAACCATGCACTTAATTTTTGATTGAAGCAAAAAACTATCTTCGTCATACATACCTTACGTATAACAAAACATCCAATTATACAAATATACACTATTAATTAAAAAAAACTTAACTTCATGAGTGTAATCTCTCTTTGTTCATTTCAACTATTGAATAATTCATAAATATAAATAATAATTACCGTACTAAAAAATGGATGTGCGAGTTGATGTTATTATTATCGAGCACGATGTATTCCAAAGCAACTAACATAGAGAACATGGGTCTCTTTAAAAAATTGTTCCCCAGAATCCCTTTCAAAATTCATTTACATTACATTACTGTACTCTAATTTAATTTATATCTATTCTTATGTACTCCAATTTAATTTATATCTACTCTTATCTCTAGAATACTATATAAATCCAATAATTTCACCAACATATATTTCATCTGAAATTCATCTTAAAAAAATACTGAAGATGTCACTTATCCATAGCTCTTGGTGTCTTTATTAAATCCATAGTTTCAGAAGTAGGATGAGAATACATTTTGCGTTGGACAAGTCTGTAGGATAACGATAGAGTGACACGTGGTGTGAACAATGTAGGATGCTTACAACCCCGTTCAAATCCAGATCCTCCCACTGAGGCTCGAACTCTCCTCCGGCCAGGCCAGTGTTTAAATTTCAACGGCGCGAAGCCTTTGGGTCGAGCTGGATCATAAGGTTCCAAATCACGGCGAATCCCTTTGTGTCAGTTTTACCTATCTTCATTGGCTGATCTTAATTTGAACCACCATCTAGCGAGAAATTTTATGAACGGCTAGGATTCATAGTGATAGTGTACAAGAAGTACACATACGTACTCCTAGGTCCCAACTGTACAAAATTGTTTTGCCAAAAGTGCACTACGTCTAGCGTACCATTACCCAAGCTTCAGTTTGCTTGGAAGGAGAGGCAGCCGTAGAGGATTCAACCGCGGTAGAAGGATCGGCTGGTGTGGCCTCGTTGGGAGCACCGGAGGGAGAAGAAGCCCAGGTGATGAAGTCTGTTTCGCCCCGGTCTCCTTTCAAGCTAAGAGCAAAGAGGGCAAAGGGGCCGGAGGTGGAGGATGATGTTGGCGCGGGACAATGTGCGGCGGTAGAGAATGTGTACTCAGCTGACAAGACCACATACAAGGAGCTCGCTGGGATTGTTGGAGTGAGTGGGAGTCCCGCGGCTGTCCCTGAGGTCAATGTGCGGACCAGGGCACGCACCGCCAAGGAGGCAGAGCAAGCGGCAGAGGAATCTGCTGAGAAGACCAGGGCGAAGGGGAGAAAGAAGGAGAAGGTGAATGGCGGCAAGGTAGGTGGCAATCTCTCACAGAAACGGCGGAGACGTGGTGCCACATAGAATATAGGCTTGAGCAATCTGTAGGGTTGCCTTTTGTAGTTAGTTTTTTTGTTTTTTGATCAATTGAGCTGCGGTACAATGCCTGTATAGAATGGATTTGCAGGTATATTAATGTATCTTACCTCATCAGTGAGGTCTTCCTTATAGGGAAGGTTCGAGGCTCGTCTGTTTTTTTCCCCATGCGGTTGTTCTAGTGGCGGCCTTGATTTTTACTTCTTTATTTGTAGTCCTCCCGTGCAGTCTTAGAACTTGTCTCTTCTATATTTATGACCTTGACGAGGGGAAGGTGGTCTGTTGGGATGGGATTCAACCAGGCTGAAGTTTGGTATGATGCAGCAGACTTGTCTAAGGGACTCGAGAGGATTCCGGTCCTTGTCGGTCAGTCTGAAATTGCTATGACATATTTTCAATACATGAATTCTAGTGTGGTCTTTGACCGAGCAGTCGTGCCTACCACCCTTGAAAGCCTCCGCCCGGGGACTTCTGTCTTTGTTCCCCGGAATGCTTGGGGGCGAATGGTACTTGTGTATGCCAATGTAATCCAGTCGGTGGAGTTGCATACATTGAAGGAGGCCAAGTGGAGGACGCGTATCTGGAGCCACGCAACGAAGAAGATGCTCATTACTATAAGAAGGCAGCACGGTGTTTTAATGGAGATTCAGTGTGCCGGGGTCATGTGGGTCGTCTTTTCGTTAAGGAGTGCAATGTCAAGTGTAGGTGTCATATTGATTGTCGCAATCGTGTTGTCCAGCAGGGGATGAAGTATCAAGTAGAGGTTTTTCCTGCAGTCCTTACGGGGTGGGGGATTCGGACGACTGAGGTAATACCTAGAGGTGCATTTGTTTTTGAGTTGACGGGAGAGATTTTAACAAATGCTGAGCAAATGGTTAGGAACTTGGAGGTAGTTACGGGTCAGTCCTATAGCTTGCAACTTGATGCTGATTCGGCCACTGAGCGGGAACTGGATGACCATAGTGCACTATGCTTGGACTCTTCTCGGTTTGGAAATGTGGCCAGGTTTTTGAACCACAGGTTAGAACTTGCGACCATATTCTATATACTCTGCGGTCTTTGTCCTCACGTTTTCAATCTGACCTGGCGATGGGCCTCTCTCATTACAGGTGTGAAGATTCTAACCTAGTGGATGTACCTGTCTCGATAGAGAGTGTGGATTGCCGCTTCTATCATGTAGCATTTTTTGCATATCGTATTATACGGCCTGGAGAGGAACTAACTTGGGACTATGGCACTAATTTTAACAATGATGATCCGGACCTACCTCAGTTTTCTTGTAAGTATAAGAGTAAAATGTGTAGAGACGATGCTTTACCACTTGCCATCCGAAGGTCAACCAGGAAACCACCTAGAAGAAGATGACTTCACATCTGTGTTGTGCTATTCTGAACAATATTTCAGCCCATGTACTGTTTGTACTACCGTATATAAATCTACAACATACTATTTGTACATTTTTGATATACTACATGTACAAACAGGCGAAATGCAAAGATTTTGAAGAATGGTTCAGCCCATGTACTGTTTGTAGTACCGTGTGTATTCAGAACATACTCTTTATACATTTTTTGGAGCTCGAGACATGTACAAGTTGGCCATAGGCAAGGATTTTTTTGACTCTTGGAACTTCAACTAATGTGTAGCAAACATAGAACAACTCAGATAAATATTCAACCATTCATAATGTGGATCTGGAAGCTTGAAGTTGAGTTTATAAACTCACTTGTTAATTCTTAGAATGAATGTTTCGATGACACTGTTTGAGTAATCTTAGTTCTATGTTTCAATGCTACTGTTTGGCTAGTCTGAGTAGCTATCCTCAGACATGAGCTCTTGAGATGCCGCTATCCAGTGCTCCCTATAGAAGGCCCAAAACAAAAAGAAAAAAAACTACAGTATCTAATATCCAGCAAAATGTAGAACCATGATCGTCTAGCCTAACTCAAAATGAAAAAAGAAATACGGAATGGGTGATACTACAGTGAAGAGGCACAAACGTAAAAGAGAGTGACATTACAAGGTACAAAATGAAATTCTAAAAAGAAGATTTTAATGAATAAAAAAAAGAAAGGGATTGCAGATTCTCTTAATCACAGACTACTATGCCAGGCAATAGATGACTGTAGCAAAAAAAAGGGGGAGCACTTGGATAGCAGGATATCTTTGGAGCTCACTTTCAGTCAAACAAATACCCTAGCATTTGTTTGACTTGTATCATCACGGGACCAGTACTACTAAAACCAACGTCAAATGAGAAACAATCCTGAAATCAGTGTACATAGTGGGCCAACTTGTACTTAATCTTCATTGAACGCCCACCACTCTCGCAAGGCATCTTCACATATCCTTTGCGTTTCACTGGACATTGTGTATACAGGAGTACCTTTAACCCTGTGAGGAGCTAGAACCATAGGGAATTTACAAGCTCTAACCAGATGGGCAGCGACATGTGCATCAACTGCTTTGTCACAGAGTACATATGTCACAGAGTACATATGTCTCACCACGTCCAAACTTCTTGTAATACTTTGCTCTGATCACAACGTCTCCAACCCTAAATATCCCCCCCCAAGGGCAAGTCATGGGCTCTGCTAACACAAACTTCTTTGCTTCACACTGGAGAATGTAGAATTCCACCCCGTCTTCGTTCTCTTCTTCTGCTAGAATCATGAAATTGTCGCCGATGTCCACCAAATCACCGACCTCCTCTAAAATGCCGTCATACACCCAGTTAGCCTTGTCGTCAACTTCTTCAATTTGCTGTGCTACGGCCCCTGCACTCATTGGGCAGAGCCTCTGTACAGTCCACTCGTGCACATGCGACAGGTTCTCACACTCAGTCCAATCACCATCAATACACGGGACACAGAAGCATGACAACTCTCGAGTTCTAAGCATAGTAGGATTAGACATAGAAAAGCCCATAATAGAATATAGACTCTTTGAGCCGGGCAAAGTGTTACACTTGATACTCTTATCAGTATGATCCACCTCTGTATTTCCTATCAACCAAAATACACGTGAAAGAAGGGAAGTTTTAGCATGAGCATATGAGCTGGCAACGCGCTCTGTGTATCTTTCCTCGAGGAACGCCACCACTTGAGCGGCATTTTGTAAGGGCCTCAATGGATTCTAGATCTGCTCAGCAGCAAGCGCCCTCTTCACCACGGCACCAGCCCCATCCCATTCTCCTTTTCTCGAAGTAGTTCCACCGCATCTTGCAGCCCCCCGTGAGCGCTGGGTAGCGTGCAACAAAGTACATCGCTGTTGCGCACTTATACTGGGAACTACACCCGTCACTGTAGACCCAATGTTCCTCCGGTGTCAACCCTCAATCACCCAGCCAATCCCAATGCAACGTCAGACAATGTTGAACAAAAGCTGAATCGTGAGCCTTATCATCAGATATGTAGAAGTGAGTCTGCTTCATGGTCTGCTCTCCTTCTTTCCACATCGTAATGTGCACCAGGATGGTCACACTAGTACTGAAGTAGTACAAGCTCTGGACCTCGTTTTGGATGGCAAAAGTGTAGTTCTCTGCATAGTCAATATGTGACACAACAACCCCCTCCGGAACGTTCTTCATCATCAATTGGCATTGCTCATCTTGCCATCGCGCCTTGAAGTTGTGCGTGATAAATGTGGTCACTGTTTTCTCCATATAAGATAGGAATTCGTTAGCAGCTGTTTCTCTGAAAGCCTCCCTAAGCCATTTCTTCACTCTTCCAGAGTGAGCATCCACTCCCACCTGGTAGTACTCGAAACATTTCCATCTAACAAGAAAGGTGTTAGAACCAGACAACTCATGCGGACAAATAGGAAAGAGCTGGAAACCACAACTAGAACAGTTGCCCATGAGACATTCAAGTCTGTGCCACACATCAAATTCTCCCTTTGCACAAACACATGATTCCCACATCAGAGTTATTTGTTTGAAATTATTCTCATGCGCACAACAAGTCCCTTCCTTACTGCCTGTGCACACTGTACACGCACAATCACAGGTGGTATGCACATGGAGCCCCCTGACTTTGTCTCTGAGGTTGTTCAATCCAACCTTCATCATGTCCATCTCTACATGGTATATGCAACAGCAGGTATTCTTCTCCTTCAGTTTTCGCACCCACCATGGCTTCAACCTCTCAAAAGCCCTCTGCCGCACAGTACATTGAGGGTGGACCTCTTCGAAGCGCAAGAAGAATGAGGTCTGCCAATCACGCACAAGTGTACATCAGGTACAATTTAGGACCCCCATTTCAGAACCTCTTACAAAACATAGAACACAATGTACTAATTGTAGAAAACTAACACCCTTACTCTACAAAAAACACAGAAAATCACAGTGGGTACTCCTTAGTACTTTTGACATTGATGCACGTTTAAATTGTATACTAAGAAAGTACAATGCATCGCAACGCCACGTATCAACATGACTCCATGTACTGAACTATATTCTAAGTTATTGATAAGTTTTCAAAAGTAGCTAAAAAAATAGAAACAAGTAAACTGTGTACCAAAGTGAAATTCTACTTGTACAATAAGTACAATGAAGAACCATCTTATGGACATTTGTACTGCTACATCGCAACTAGTGGAAGTGCCAAGTCAAAAAGTACATCACGACGCAGATCTAAGACTTACTATGAACGTAAAGTACGCATGGTACCACTTCTCCACTTCTAATATGTAGTTCTCAGAAGTACTATATCATATATTGCCTCCAAATTACAGAATCAGTACAGTTTATTCTTCACTCCAACAGGACCCTGATAGAAGTTAACATTACAAAGAGTACACACTTGAAATTGACTATATATAGTAATTTGTCTTGCAATGTTTTGATCCAAATTATGTACCATGGAATGCAGCCTAGGCAAAACACGTTGTACAAAAACTACAAAGTAATTGTTCTCGACTTCTCCAGAATCTTTAGATATCTTTTTTGTCCTGTGAGATATCGAAAGTGTGAAGACTAAGTATTCGGACTAATCATATTACACAAACTCATATCAATAAGTTACAACTCACCTGAGGCTCGCACAAGTAATGTGTTGGATGAGGCTCGGCCCAGTCTTTTCGACCTACTCTGTGCTTGACGATGTCCTTCTTGTTCGGTGATACTTTTGTTTGACCATTCCACCATGCATGAATGCATTGTTTGATTTACTCAGATAGCCCTGCTCTCTTCTTCCGATTTAAGCGAAGACTGCAAAACTGTCGGCGGCGTAAACCCTTCTGTTCAACGCAATATTGATGCTCTTCTGTGTTGTAACCAAAACACGTGACAACAGCCTCACTCCTTCGATCCCCTGGCTAACTGCGGCATCTAACAAGGCACTCTTCCTTGCCAACAGCTCGTTAGAGTTAGCCTGCTTCACTAACTGTAACTCGTTCTTGAAGTTCTCAATGAAAGAATGAATAACCTTTGCTTCTTGTGGCCGAGCATAGTAAACAGGTAGCAAAGGCGAAATAGTGTTATGGTGCATGACCCTCTCTATAACATCTCTCCTACGAGATGGACCGAGACAACTTCTCAACTCTTCGACTATGTACTGTGCTATGCGAAGGGAGATTCGGTTCAACTCCCACGCAGTTAGAGCATCTTTGACTTCATGATCCGGCGGCACAGAAGCTAACACCAATGTTTCCTCGTGTCTTTGTCTATCTTGTGCTCTCTGAAGGGCCTTCCTTTCTCTCGCCCTCTCTATAACTACTGCCCGTTACTCCTCCTGCAAGCGAGCTTCAGCAAGCCTCGCTGCTGGATCTGGGCGACTGATACCCTATCGCAAGCGTTGCCTCTTAGCAGTGTTACCCATCGCTAGAAACGTAGAAAAATAATAGACGTAGAAAACAAGAAACACACATCAGTTATCAAAAACCGAATGAGAGGTCATGGTTGACGAGTTCAGGAAGCACGACAAGCTTATAGAAGGAAAAGACAGAGTTACTCTTTCATGAGACTGCAACCAGAACTCACCGTAGAATATCAATCTTCTCACTTCCGGAACGCAACAGATTCGCAAGAAGCAGTAGGAGACCCTACTGAAAGCCTTCCCTCAGAAAGAGAAGGTGTGTTGTCAAAGCTACTTCCAAAATAACATAACAAAACTGGACTCATGAATAAAGACCGCCTAGGAGACTCATCTACGTTGTTGCACTTGCCTAGATAGAAGTCACGATTCCCTTGCTTTGACACTGGTGTTTCTTCAACATAACCCAAATCAGAAACCTCACAGAATGAATGACAGCAAGAAGAACCAAACTCAGTGATCACATTTGCAGTAAAGTATGATGTTATCAGTTTCTGAAGAAGAACAACTTGCCGCTGCGTGGACTTTGACATTATTCACAGAGGAAGAGCAACCACCCTTGAACTAATGAGCAAGAGTTACCCCACAGCATACAAGCTAAACTACAACGCCAAGCAAAATCTTCGATTCGCAAGCAACAGCATGCTACAGCAAAGACGCGACAGTGTGCTGCATGGTCGATGAGAGGACACCAGCAAGAGAGACGATGACATGGACAAATCAAGAGGTGGCGGCGCCTTCATGGCATGGCGGCTCGAGAAAACACGATCTGTTGAAAACAATGAGGCAATAGTTATGACAGATACCTAGTACATTATATACTCATGTGTACATTGTGTACAAGTAGAACGCAGCAACACGTCGAGGGTCAAGTAACAGAAAAATGACAATTCTCTTTATTTGAGAGAAGGCCATTGTAGAAATGTGTGCCGCCGTCGGAAATCATGCCTCCGATTACAAAAAATCATAATTTTCCACTTTGTATTCCGTTGCAACTAAAACCAACACTTACTTCCATGTACAGACCAAATTAACTATGTTTTTGTAAAATCAGGGATAGATTCCAATAGGCTATTCGTTATTATCTCCTTTGCAAAAAACAAAAATAGAATTAGAGCTTTTGATCTTGAAGAATTTTGTACTTTTCTCATATACGAGTACTGTGTGACTTTTTTGTACTAGTGCACAATAGTACAAATTGAACACACTTAACTTGCTTTTCTAACTGATTCAATAATGCACAGGAGATCTCTACATATGTAGTATTTGGAAAAACAAAACAAGAATCAAGGAAAAAGCTTTTGAGTACAAGTAATTGCAAGTACAAATTTATGCCTTCAATGTATATTGTACTATGACTCAAAAAGTACATTCGTCTAGCATACTTCCACCCTCCCCATCGACATCTTGGGACATCGCTACACCATCGACTTGGGGACCGCATACCATGGAATTCCATTCCAACCACACTGCTGTGGCGAACTGCATGGAGGCCCTGTTTCAGTTTGTTCATGGAGCGGAACAGGAGCATCAAGCTTTAGCCTCGGCCCACAAGGAATTTGAGGATTGCCTCAGACACAAGGCCACCGAGACTATCCAATCAGCTCATATCCAGGTTGAAAAACGCTTAGTTGCAGCTCAGCTGGAGCACCATTAACAAACTGAAGAAAGTGACTCAGACCCTCTACAACCTGAGGGAACATGTGAAGAACTTGGAAAGTGAATTGGCTACGACCCAGGAGCATGTCGACATACTTACCAAGGAGGAGGCCATTTTGGTTGACCACACCAAAACCCTCGAAGCTCAGAGCGCTGAAGCCTGTGCTCGATGCAAGGCTCTTGTCGCCGACAACATAGCGCTGAGGAGCTCAGTTGGCTGCAGCTAGAGCGCACCTCCTTGGAATAGGCTAAGGAGACGTTTGAGGCCAATAAGGCAGGGTGGGTGCACAACACGACTCCTCTGATCGCGACATACGCATTCGAATTTCTCCAAAGCCATCCGCCAGTAACTGATGTCCCACCCTTGGAGTACCTTGATCACACCTTCGACAGCGCCCTAGTTGCCTTGGAATTATAACACTTGGAGCACAACTGGGACACAACGGACATGGATATGGACCCCATGTGCGAGCCACTTGAGGCAACCTTACCCATGTCCATTACCCCCCAGACACTCCCTGAAGCCTCTCCACCAACAGCACTTGTCTTGGATCCTGGCTCCAGCTCGGGCACCTCATGGCCACCAACGGTTTCCACACCCGGCCATGGCCTTGCACACCCCAAACCTGATCATTCTGAAGAACAAGGAAATCCCGAGGAGCGCGGGGACATCTCTGATCACGTAACAGATGTTGAGGAGACCCCCCAGCCCTCTCCAAGACCGGCCCCGCCATAGCTATCGCCAAGGATGCCATAGCTCCAAGGTTCTCTAAGCCAATCCACGGTACCATCCTGCTCTAAATCTTTTAAAATTCATAAAGATGCTCTTAAAAAGATTGAGGAGGATCACAACCTAGAGGTATAGGCCAGCGACAAAAGTGAGGCAAAGGAAGAGTTGGATCTAGCTATTAGCGAAGTCCAAAAATATTTTCTAAATAATGTTGACTTAGTCGCCATCTATAGTAACCCGAAATCCGAACAGGTCCACTGCCCCGCTTGTAACAAGATACTGGGTAAGACTGTTTATGATGTCTGCAAGCATGCTCTCACCTCACGCTCCAAGCACAACCTAATACACAGGGGTGTTGCTGCAGCCCTAGCAACCCTCTACGGTGGCCAAGCCCCTCCCAGGAGACAGATGCAGGTACCTTGCAAAGCAACTCGACCGGATAGGAGACCTGCGCATCGATGTAACCGTGGCTAACCAATCCGTGGACGGATTGCACTCTCCATAAGAGGGCAAAATGTTACCAGCCAGGGTAACATGGAAGTCAGGGGACAGTAAGCAACGGCCATGGTTGCCACGCATAAGATTAGCGGCGGCACTGCCAGTAGACAGTAGCGAAACTGGTAGTTAGCGTTAGTATAAAAGGGTAGGCGAACAATGGTTAAGCTCTCTTGGAATTTTGTATTAAGACTAGATTCAAGCTCATGAGCTGGACCAGGCATGTCTCCTCCTTTTGCTAATACAGACTTGACCTATGCTAAGGACTTTTCCTTGTATCGCTTTGCTGGTTCTTCGTGTTCCTTTTTCCCTTGCTTGTTCTTGGTGTTTCCTTTCCCTTGCTTGTGCTTGATGTCCGCCTCCTCCTTGCTTGCGCTGGGTACTCCTCCTTCTCTTGTAGCTTCATTCCCACTCACTCATTGGACAGAGCACTTCTCTGACCCGTCGTATTGAGTCTGATTACCCTTGAGAATACCTGAAGCCTCTGGTTGCTACTACACCACAGTCCTCCTACCAAGGCCCTTCTTGACTCATTTATTCTAAACTCTTGCTACCAAGGGCTCCTTGGGTTCATAAAACCATATTGTTTATTTGAGAACCTCAACTGACCCTACCAAGTATTGCTCATGTAACACCTAGTCTGTTACAACCCTTCACCTTGGTGACCCTTGGCTCCCTAAATTTACTCTGAGAATCTCACATCTCCATGCTCATAACCCAGCCTAACAATGCCCACTAAGATTGAAGGCAGGGGCTGCGGGCAGTGGGAGGGCATCCCTGGGGCCTGTTTGCAGGAAACCTGCTGGAATTCTGAAGCGGATCCGCGGAGTGGAGAGGGGGGCATTGCAGGATGAAGAAGATGACCTAACTCCCTCTGTGATGGCATGCTGCCTCCGACATCTCATCTCCAGTCGGGCGCTCCTCCAGCTCTCGCACCCCTGTTGCATCGGGGAGGATGCCTATGCGGTCGATGAAGAGTGACTCCCACAGCTTGCAAGGGATTCATTCTTAAGAGGCTGGATTTGAAGACGACATCAAGGACGAGTTTGAGGAAGATGAAATGGAAGAGGAAGACGACATGGAAAGATACGAGGAGGGAGAGGAGGGAGAGCCGAAGGAGCCCATGCAGATCGAGCTGGATCGGTATGGCATGCCTGTCGGATCCTACGAACCCCTCCTCAACGTAGGGCTACAGAAGTTTGCACGCGCTCTAGATCCGACAGCAACACCGGGATGGAAGGGACACCAGAAGGTGGATAAGGCGCACCTGATTGCGCAAGTGCGGGCTGAGTTTGAATTCTATGGAGACAACATTGAGCTCAATGAGAGGTGGTTCAATTCCAGGATGACGAGGTGCGTCACGCGGGTGAAGTTCCAAATCAACAAACTCATCAGATTCGGATGAGCGAAGCCACCCGAAATCTCCACGTGCCATTGGGAGAAGTCCCAGATCATGTCCAGCAAATTACTTGGGAGGCCTTCAAAGCATGGCAACGCATGGAGCCAATCAATAGCGGCAGTGTCCGCGCTGATAAGTTCATTCTGTACTCTTTGTCCAAGTTCCTAGATATCTTATGTTTCTAGTGACACCATTTTGCGTTTGCTTCGTCTCGCTGTTAGCGTTCCTAGTAACGTTAGCGTTTCAGATGACGCAACAGTACGTTTCCTATTACACTACCTTCTGTTTCATGTGACGTGACTATTGTTAACGGTTAGTGCTCTGAAACCGTTTGAAGTTATTTTCTATTTATTCAGAATATACAGATTATGATAGACATGGATCCTTTTAAAGGTCGAATGATATCAATGATTCTTGTAAATGAATTACAGTCAATTTTTTGGGTTGTAGATTCCGCTGTAAATATCGTGCAATGTCCAGCTCTGAATTTCTACTTCAGCTCATACAATGCGGCTCTATATAAAATCATGTCAATGTGTTTTAGAGTTTATTTTTTCGATGACCTAGGGTTTTTATTGTGAGTAATAACCTCGATCCCGACACTGTCCGACCCAGTAAGTGCACCTAACTGTTGTCTGCGTTTCTAGTGATCTATTCACGTTTCTAGTGACATTAGCGTTTCAAATGACGTGGTTTTATGTTTCCTGTGACACTACCTCCTGTTTCATGTAACGTGACTACTGTTTATGGTCACTGCTCTCTATCGGTACGAAGGTATTCTCTATTCAATTAAGATGTACAGACTTGTTTTCTCTATTCTCTATGATAGGCATAGACCGGTTTTAAACGTTTGAAAGATCTGACTAATTTTCTTAAATGTTTGAGTGATTTTTGGGGTCCTAGACTTTGCTGTGATCATCATGTATTGTCTTGCTCTGAATTTTAATTTCAATTGTACCAATGCGGTTCTAGATAGAAGTATGTCAATGTGGATTACTGTTTTTTTTTCGGCGTCCTAGGGTTGTTTCTATGAGGACTAACCTCGATCGCGACACTATTCGAGCTAGTAAGTGCACCTAACCGTTACACTTCATTTCTAGTAACATTGCGTTTCTAGTGACATGATTTATCGATTCCTCTGACACTATCTTCTGTTTCATGTGACGTGACTATTGTTTACGGTCAATGCTCCCTATTGGTACAAAGATATTCTCTAATTAATTAAAACGTACAAGAGTATGATAGGAATAGTCTCGTTTTAAATGTTTGAATGATCTGATTGATTACTTTAAATCTTTGAGTGAATTTTAGGGTCCCAAATTTCGCTGTGAACATCATGTACTGTCTTGCTCTGAATTTTAATTTCAATTCTACCAATGCGGTTCTAGAGGGAAGTATGTCAATGTTCGTTACGATTTTTTTTTCTGTTGTCCTAGGGTTGTTATTATGAGTACTAACCTAGATCGCGACACTGCGTTCAACCGCTGGTAAGTTTCCCTATCTCTCCTATATGGATTTCTAGTTAAGTTGTGATTTCGAGTGTCTGCATTTTTTGTTTGCTTTCGCCTAACATTGCGTTTCTGCTGACGGTAGCGTTTCAAGTTACATTAACGGGGGTGTCAACAGTGATGCCCCTTTGCGTTGCTTTTCAAGTTTCTTGTGACATGACGCATGCGTTTCATTGCGTCATATGGTAATATATTTGTGTTTAAATAAACGTTCGTGAACCGTACAATGTTACAAGTGACGCACTATCTCCGAGCAATGTTGCGGTTTTTTTAGGACTTCTTAAGTTGACAAGGTGGGACACATCTGTGGGATAGTACACGACTAGGACGGCAGCCATCAAAAGCGGAAGTCGCAGCAGAGGTGGAGGCAATGAGACAAATGGAGTTGGAAGATCGCATAGCTACAAGGAAGCAAAAGTCTGAGGGTGCTCAGGATGCGAGGATGGAGAAACTTGAAACGCTGTGTGCGGTCCAGGAGTCGAGGTTGAAGAAGCTCAAGGATATGATGACGGAGCTGCACACCAACATGACCAGGGTTTCTACTCCCCCTCTCGTGGAGCAAGTGACGCTTAAACAACAAAAGGCCACCAAGAATTCTGGATCGAGACCCCGGCCTAATAGGACCGGCACTAGGACAGCAGAAGTAGTCGTGGCGGCTCCAGACTCTTCAGAGGCTGCCACGGTGCCGTCGCGGTCTCAGGATGACAACACGACAAGGGAAGTCGGGGCAGACCCTAAGCCTCTGGTGATATCGGATGAGCAAGCAGCCACCAACACAGATGTGGAGGCAGACTGTGTTCAGGCAACGCAGGGTGAGGAGGCTGTTACGACAGCAGAAACGATAGAGCATGTGGATGTAGCCGAGGATATGGCGCAAGATGGTTGCGAGGAAGGTGCCACTTCAAAAGACATGGGTCTACATCAAGATGTGGAGGCGGAGGACTCGGAGACGGACGATGACAGCAGTGACGGAGTATCTTCACCTTCGGGAGAGAAGGTCTCCTCAAAAGAGGCGGACGAGCAAGAGGTTGTTGACACGATTGCAACCGTCTCCATCAAGAAGCCGTCTCCAGATCAAGTCGGTTAATGCGTTCTCTTTGTTACGTAGATCACGCTTGATTGTTCACATTAACTTGGTTACAACAGCGTTAGAAGTCACATATATGCATTGAATCACTCCCCTTAGTTGTCTTGCTTGACATACAATTGCGTTAAACATGACATGAATTTGCGTTTCCTCGAACGTCCAACTACGTCCCGTCTCCTCTTGGCTGTGTTTCTCATGACATAGAATTGCGTCTTCACTGACGCAAATTTGTGTTTCTAATGACATAGCCCACGTTTCAGGTGACGCTACAAAATGTAACCAATCGTAACAGTTAACGTACCTGAGGTTCCGTATGTACATGGTTGGCGTTGCAGAGAACATTTGCGAAAGGAATGGCAGTCGAGTTGTTGAGTGGCGCTCATGACGACCCCTTTACCATTATGGTTGGATGTGGAGTGTTGCACGGGATGCCAGGGGAGTCAGTCCACTGCCAGTCGATAGAGAATGACGAGGTCTCTGTGCAGGTGACCACAAGCCTCAAGGACGACCACGACCTTTAGTGCCCACTAGAGAATGAAGACGTCCTCACCATGAATCAGGCCATCGGATACTTCATTTGGTGGCCCCAATGCGACCTAAAGCGTGCACCCAGCGAAGGGGTAGCACCAACAGTGGAGGCAGTGGGGGCCGTGGAAGGAGTAGCGGCAGCAGTGGAGGCTACTTGTGGGGACCCCAAATCGGCAATTACATACAACACCAGGGCAACAATGAGGGCGACATCGAAGAAGCTGAAGTCCGCACCACCGGAAAAGAAGTCGGCGTCGAAGCAAAAACAGACTAAGGAGGAGGCCGCAAAACCCAAAAAAAGAGTTGCCTTTGAGGCAGTAGAGGTAAGTGGTCACTGTTGTGTTTTCGTGCATACCTTAGAGGGGGGTTTCAGCTGTAATTTTCCATATAGACTTCTCAATATTCGGTTGAGTTGTAGGTCTTGCCTGTTCGTTCACGATGTCGCACGGTTCCTCTACAATTTGAACTGATCAGTAGATCCCGTTTGTGTATACAGGTAGAAGCTGGGGGTTTGAAGAAGTCAACGGTTCCGAAATCGACAGGCCCTGTGAAGTGCTACAAAAAGGTATGTTCAGATCTACTTCTCACTTAAAAACCTCAGTCGTTGCGGTTTCTCAGCTGACATCTAATGCTATGTTTTCTAACTGTTTGCTATGTGATGTGGAGTGTTCAAATTAAGAAGAATCCAACACAAGAAACCAGCATTAGCAAGAAGTAGATTGTAGCCATTTTTGTAGGAAAGTGCTGGCTGTTACAGCGCACAGGTAGCCATTTTGCATTATGCTATTGAATGACTGTCCATTGAAACGTAGCATAAATACTTTTCGAACTACTAGGCTTTAGGAATCTGTATTCATCACCGATGTTCATTTGCGTTCCGCAATAAACCTGATCGACTTTATTAATTCGCGTTTCAAGTGATGTTTATATTTGTGTGAAATTACGTTATATATGACACAGTTTTACGTCGCGAAAAATGTTATGTTGCGTCACTGTTGACGTTGTGGTTGGACACTACATCACGCTACTGTATGTCAGAATGGACGTTGTCCATGCGTCAATATGAACATCGCTTTGTGTTTCATTTAACAAAAAATTAGAAATGGATGCCTCAAATGATTGACATGGCCCATGTCACAGTACATCTAAAGCCGTTTCAAGAAACGGGTTATTATTTGTTTTTTGTGTTTAGACGCGTCATCTTTGTCAAAGTAATCTGTTTCTTTTGACACAAAATTCTAATTGGTTGCATGAAATGCTTGTTTCCTCTTTCATAATTGTGTGTCTACTGACGATTCCGTAAACGCGTTAAAATACTTAGCAAACCTCTTTATTAGCGTCAACTTTGACGTAATGCTGTATCTCTTTTGACACAATATTTGAATTGGGTGCATGAAATGGTTGTTTTCTCTAACATAATCCAATGTCTGAAAACATCTTTGTAAACGCGTAAAAGTACCCGTCACATTTGTTTACACATCACATCACGTCAAAGTTAACGTCCAGGATGAACCAGAAAAACACTTCACATTGCATCTACGTTAACAGAGAATAAAACCACATCAAAGATCACGCCACGTGTCACAATCTCGGCCATAGATGTGCCCAAGTGACACTTCCAATTTTTGTGCCAGGTCAGCTAATTTTTCATCCATCCAGGAACGCGGGAAATGTCCACGTCACCCTTGAAGATACTCACCCTGGGTAATTTCCATAATTTGTATTTGCGTCACTTTAGACGCAGCACGTTAACTCGTGTTAACTGGTTTAACATAAGGTTGACGCAGCAAGTCAAACCAAAGTGACATCCGTGACCTTTTTGCAATTATTGCGTCAAAAAAACTGTCCACGTTAAACTGCGTTATACCGCGTTAAAAACAGCGTTAAACGACGTCACTTTGGACATTGTTATGCTCTAGTGGATCAAGTAGGGGTATTACACACTATTGAACAAATGGCAATTTCATTAATCGTTAGTTGTAAAACAAAAGAAAATCAAAAATGCGGAACTAGGGTTGATAAAGCTACTTTGCAACAAATGTCATAACCGACGCACTACAAGTGGTTCATACAATCGGAGCACAAAATGACTATTCCTGTGATGGTTAACAACATACTCACAGTTTGGACAGAATTGAGATACTGTACACAGAAAGGAAATGGCTAACAGAGTAAGTGCTAAGGAGTAGTTGTAAGCATATTGACTTAACATTAATTTAGACAAATTACTAGTATGACGATTAGAACCAGTCACAGTAGAGAACAGAATCAGAGAGAAGTCGAAATTTGATGTTGTCATCAATGGGTAGTGGATAATAGTGTTTCTTAGCCGAATTCACATGAGCGTACAGTTATAATTTAACAACGAAGAACAGAATGTAACTAAGGACTCAGACAAAACACTTGTTGACATTTTCTCAGTTAACACTACGTTCATCCACAACTCCTCATCCCTGTAGATAACCAACCTCGTACAGGTTAATTAGATTACGGCACTATTAATTTTAGAATTAGGACAATGTATAAATTGATGTGTCTCTGAACACTCTCACTCTCTCAATCTTATTAATACATCGCTGCATCTGCAGCAATTTCATCATGGTATCAGAGCATCAGCTCTTTTAGCTAGGATCCTTATCCACCCTCCATTCTACTTTCTATTTTTTCTCTCTCCTCTTTATCATTCTATCCTATCTTGTCAGTATGGAATCTGCTCTTTCAGGCAGAGAGATTCCGGAGACAACAAAGCTTCAGAGTGCCTCAAATTACGTAATTTGGGCGTATAAGATCAGGACCTTGTTACAAGGAGAGAAGCTATGGCATGTGGTCTCACCTGCTGCACAACCCAGCTCCCCTGCGTCTTCATCCGGGACTGCCACTTCCGAGGCCTCTGGCGAAGTTGAGTCCACACCGACGGGAGCACGCACCACCGCCCCTGCATCGACAGTTTCGTCTCCTGTAGCTACTTTTGCTACCGCACCCAACCTCAAGGATCAGAAATACAAGGCAACAAGAATCATCATTCCTACAGTAAGAGACTCAATTCTACCTCATGTTATGAATATGACTGACCCTAAGAGAATATGGATAAAGCTAAGAGACCTATACGAATCTAGCTCCATGAATCGACGCCTTAGTTTAAAGTCTCAACTCTACAGTCTCAAGATGACTGAGAAAACTAGTTTAGAGTCTCACCTTGCGTCGATTAGCACTCTGGTTGGACAACTTGCCAATATCGGGGTCCTTATCCCTGATGAGGAGTTGGTAGATAGGGTCTTAACCATTCTACCATCCAGCTGGAATGTCTTCCGTCAGATGATCTCTGGCAGAGAACGATCTCCCACATTTGACGAGCTTCAGAGCCTGCTCGTGCAAGAAGACGGCGTTAGAACCAGAGACCGAGAGCGCGACGACGGAGAGGTTGACATCTTATTTGCAGGACAAGATCGAGGTGAAAGGAACTTCTCACGACGAGCGTTCAATCCAAGAAACAGGGGGAGAGGTTTCAACACTTACCGTGGAGGACATACATCAACCGGTCCACGACCTGGCACATTCCATTCAGGACAGCGGTTCTCTCAAGGCACTCGCCCCCCATTTCGCTCTGGTCCCACCCGGGACTCAAGTGAAAACTCGAGTTTCTGCCACGTTTGCGGTAGTCCCTACCACTGGGCAGACAAGTGCGAAGTCAGAATCCTTAGAGAGAAGATTCGGGAGCTTGAATTAAGCTCAGCTTCCAGCGCTCCTCGATGGCGGCCCAATCACACCATCAACCTGTCAGAGCAACAAGAGACTTCAGATCAGAAGGCCATAGAAGAAGCAGCTCTTGCCGAAGTCTTCGAAGTATGCGCAGCTGAGGTGAATAAACACAACCACACCGACGGATGGTACCTAGATAGTGGAGCTACTGCTCACGTAACAGGCAATCCAGAATTGCTCTCTCACATGCAGAAAGCACCTACATCTACTGTCACCACAGCTGGTGGCAATTCTCTTCCCATTTCGGGAAAGGGAAGTGCCACAGTACAAAACAATAAAGCAATTGACAATGTTTACTACGTACCTGGTATGGTGAAAAACCTCTTGTCTGTAGGTAGATTTGCCGATTCTGGATACTTCAGTCTGTTCGGACCACGACATTGCTGGATCTTCTCCGCAACCACTCCGCATCGAGTTCTCTACACAGGCAGCAGACAATTTGGTAATAGTCTCTACAGACTTGACACTTCTATCATCGGAAACCAACAACAACTAGCAAGCAATCACTCAGTCAACATTGCTAGCACAGAAACAACAAGACTATGGCACAAGCGAGCAGCTCACCTTAATTTTCAGTCTCTCTACAAGCTGTCACACCAAGAGATGGCAACAGGCATACCGCAACTTCCGCTTCTGCGTCCCGACTGTGAAGCTTGTATTCTCGGTAAACACCATCGGCACCCCATTCCGAAGGTTAGCCTTACACCTACATCAAGGATACTTGAATTAGTCCATTCAGACCTCTGTAGGCCTCTCCCTACATCTCTATCAGGGTCACGTTACATTCTGACATTCATAGATGATTAGTCTAGGCATTTTGGGTTTACTTCTTGAACCGAAAGAGTGAAACTTTTGACACATTCAAACAGTTCAAAATCATGGTGGAAAAAGAGACAGGTTAGAAACTTTCCTGCTTGCGTACTGATCGTGGAGGCGAGTATCAATCTCTGGAGTTTATCCATTTCTGCAAACAACACGGCATTAGAAGACATCTTACAGCAGCTAGGACTCCACATCGAAACGGGATATCAGAAAGAAAAAACCGCTACCTATGCGAAACAATGAGGACCATACTCTTCAGTTCAAACCTTCCAACTCACCTCTGGGAAGAAGCAGTGCGCACCGCCAATTACATCTCAAATAGAGTACCTCACCGCGCCCTGCACAAGGTCACCCCCATTCAGCTTTATACCAAGCAGGTACCAAATCTCTCTCACTTAAGAGTTTTCGGCTGTACTGCTTTCATCCACCTGCAGAATACAAAGAAGTTAGAACCTAAAGCAATCGAAACCATTTTGGTCGGATATGACACACAATCTAAAGCATACAGATGCTTTGATTACAACTCTAGAAAAATTATTATTTCCAGAGATGTTCACTTCTTAGAATCACACGTAGGAATCCCGAACCAGAAAGACATACCATCACCTGATGATGACATCCTCAAGCAATTCTTGGAGCAGAATTCCCTCACTCATGAACCTGCAACAGCCCCCATAGCAACCCCATTACAACCTCCGAAAGAAACAATACATGCCCAACCTCAACCTATACCTCATTTAGAAAATTCCCAGAGTGATTTAGAGTCACCACAGCCAATTGCTCAAGAAACATCTTCCACGAGTAGCCCAAATCAACTACACATTCCCCCTAGACGATCTTCTCGGTTCAGAAAACAATCTGTCAGGTTAGACGACTACATACTTACAGTTTCTCCAGATGATTTAGATATCACCATGTCACAAAACCTGCAAGAGTTACCATCAGACAGTATTGGGTTAGAAGAGGCGCTGCTTAACCCTAACTAGAAAGCTGCTATGATAGACGAACTGGAATCCATCAAGAAAAATGAAACATGGAAATTAGTTCCTTTACCTCCAGGAAAGAAACCAATTACCGCAAGATAGGTATATAAAACCAAACCTGGAATTAATGGTCTTCCCCCTAGACACAAAGCGCGACTAGTAGCCAGGGGATATGAACAAAAACTGGGAATCGACTTTGATGAAGTCTTCGCCCCGGTGGTCAAATGGTCAACGATCAGATCCTTGGCAGCAACAGCTGCGAGCAAAGGCCACCAGATCCACCATCTCGACGTAAAGACACCTTTCTTGTACGGTCACTTGAAGGAGGAGGTCTTCATGGAGCAACCTCCCGGATTTGTCAAACCTGGACAGGAACACCTAGTGTGCAAGTTAGAAAAATCGTTATATGGATTAAAACAATCCCCGCGCATGTGGTACGAAAGAATAGATACATTTCTGCGATCAATAGGAATGACCCGCAGCAACAGCGACTACAACCTATATCACATAGGCACAGGTGACAACAAAACCATCCTGGTAGTCTATGTTGATGATCTTTTTGTCACAGGGGGAGATGAGACAAATATTCTTTGGTTGAAACAGAAATTAAAAGACGAATTTGATATCACAGACCTAGGACTTGTTACTAAGTACCTCAGCATCCAGTTTATAACCTCACCCCATGGAATCTTTCTCACACAATACCAATACGCTATGGACATGTTAATTGAATTCGGCTTTGAGAATTCAAGAACTGAGCATGTTCCCCTACCAGCTGGACTTACTCTATCTACAGATATGAACTCCAAACCAGCAGATCAACACGACTATTGCAGGAAAGTGGGAAAACTTATCTTCCTCACGACAACGCGCCCCGACTTATCCTTTGCAGTAAGCTCAGTCTCAAGATTTATGTCAAAGCCTCAACTTCCTCATCTAGAGGCAGTTCACCATATCCTACGGTAGGTCCACAAAACAGCTGATTTCAGTCTCCTATATAAGAGAAACCATACCACACAGATACATGGTTATTTTGATGCAGACTGGGTCTCTTGTCCCGAGAGTCGAAGATCGACAAGTGGCTACTGCTTCCTCATGTCTGATGCTGCGATTACCTGGCAATCGAAACGCCAACCTACAGTAGCGAAATCATCCACGGAGTCAGAGTACATGAGCCTGTCAAGTGCAGCAGCCGAAGCTACTTGGTTACGACGACTGCTCATAGAAACAGGTGTGCTTTTCCCCACTAAGACTCCTCCTCTTCATCTAACCTCAGACAGTTTAGAAATTAGATCAAACCTAACATCCCCTACCTCAACCATCTACTGTGACAATCAGTCAGCCATAAAACTAGCAAAAAATCCAGTTTTTCATGCTCGCACCAAGCACATAGAAGTACATCATCACTTTGTTAGAAAAAAGATAGAATCCGGTGAAGTAAAATTGGATTATATTTTTACAGATTCACAAACTGCGGAAATCTTACAAAAAACTTGGCTAGGCAGAAGTTCGAACTACACAGGTCACAGCTAGGGCTTACCAGCTTGTCCATATTTTCCCCCTAAACCTTTTACTCTATACTCCGTTGTCTAAGACTGCTCAGCCTCTGCTTACTGCTCCTCGAGATAGCGTACTGCATCACTATACACCTGAAAATCCTTGAACTCAGCACCTGAGAAATACTTGACTACTGCCTCACACTCCTTCCAAGTAGTATACAATCCTCGTCTCGCTCCCTTCCTAACGGCGTAAAATTTCTTTCCTTGCATTCCTCGAGTAGACTTCTAAAATTCACCAACAAGTGCAGGGCACGGGTCAAACCAGAAGGGGTCACAATTTGGACAGATACCCTTGGGTGGCGTAGCGCAAGCGACACAGTGTGGATCAGCAGTATGCTCAATCTCTTCCTTCACCTCCCGAAGTTCGCCGCCTGATACAAACACTTCAACCACGGTACTTAGTCTCACGCTTATATTCAAACAATCCCGAGTTCCTTATCCTCCCTACATACCAAACAGATCAATTGTAGAACCCCGATAGCAATAGAACCCAAACAAACTAAACCCTAACCATAGCACTAGAACCTACCCAGTAACTAAAACCTTAAACGCAAGCCATAGACCCTGTAGAAAAACAACCCAACAGCGGAAACCTCCGAAGATGAACAACAACTCACAAAACCCTAGTGGACTGGAAACCCTTGCCTTGACGACCATCGACTTCAACCGCATTGTCAGACCCACGTCTCCGGCGAATCACTACAGCATCAACGGTCTCGAACAGCGACACGAAAAATTGTTTGAGAAGGAAGACGATTGCCCGAAGACACGCCCAAGCCGCATCGCTCTACAACCCAACAACATCGCTCAGCAACCATTTCTACAGACGACACGCGAAGAACAGAATTCACAACGCTACAACTCCGACTTGCTCACCAGAGTCGCCCTGTTATCCATCGCAGCTATACGCGAACCTTCTTCTCCGAGCGTGTATACAAGTGTGTATCCTCGCAGAAACTTACAAGTGTATATATATATATATATATATATAACTGAATTATGGATACGAGCTTATCAGCTCGCGAGGGGGTGTTGACATTTTCTCAGTTAACACTACGTTCATCCACAACTCCTCATCCCTGTAGATAACCAACCTCGTACCGGTTAGTCAAATTACGGCAGTATTAATTTTAGAATTAGGTCAATGTATAAATTGATGTGTCTCTGAACACTCTCACTCTCTCAATCTTATTAATACATCGCTGCATCTGCAGCAATTTCATCAACACTTTCCCAATAACCGCACCATTATTGATATATGAGAATATGACTAACATCAAAAAGTTAATAAAAACTAGCAGTATAGTAATATGTGCGACTCCGAATTTACCAATCCAGATCGAAGAATTATTCGAAGAATTATTCGAAGAATTATTCGAAGAATACATGACTAAAAAAAGAGTCGAACTGAGAAAAGAAGTGTGTCATTGATGATTACAAAATATAAACACACCTACTAAGGGTTGAATCCATCTGTCGGAAGTAAGTAATGGCCAATGTTAAAAATAAGTAAATAAATGAAATAATTAGACAAACAATTGGAGTGATATCATCCTTTTAATACCGTGTAAAAGAAGAAGGACATGATTGAACTATCCTTGAACCGAGTTCCATTTCAGCAACTGTGAGCAGTTATTTTTTAAGACAAAATCTGGTTTTCATAAGAGACTAGAATAGATTTTCCATTACGAGCAAAGTATTCGTAATAAAGTTGAAGACCAGAGCTGCAAACTGTCCAAAGATCCATAGCTACATCTGATATAGATTGTTCAAAGGTTATTGTAACTGTATCCAAATGTTGCTCAAGACTGACTCGAATTTAAGATCTGGAAACACCACATAGAGTCGCACAGGATGGCACTCCAGAATTTGGCAATTTAAAAACTTATTAGATTGTAAAGATTGGTTCTTCAAAACTAGAGTCTAGCTGTTTGATCAAGTGTGACGTTCACGGTTAGTGATAATTAACAAAGGGTTGTACAGGTTTGATTCATACTGAAGTCCAATGTGGCCTAAGATTTTAATGTGAAGAAGAAAAAATATTTATATATAACACTCTTGAAAAGGATAACATTTGTTTGAAGTCAATGTAACGAGGATAGAGGATAATGTCTCAGACGTCGTCTAATTAACCTCCAAAGCACATTCTCTTACAGAATGACAATGTCAAGTTTTAATAATCAGTTAATGATCAATATGAAAGTTATTAACCATTAACTGGAATGACTTGAACTTAAAATACATTGAGACATCCAGAGCAATAACAAAAAATCAAATTGTCTTAGCCAGTCCACGCAAAGTCTAGAAATACAAAAGTTTGTTCCAAGTAATTGCGGGAAAACAGGAAACAAACAAGCGTCTTCTAAATCACCTAAGGTTGAAAATATACATGAAGTAACGACTGGTTACTGAACATCACAATGACCTACTTTGAAGATGAATAACAATGTACAATTTCAATGCACTTGCTTGTAGAAAAGAATCGGAGTACTGTAAATATTTTTAAAAAACAAATCGAATACAGGAGGGATGAAACCGGACTCACTTCCCAGTAAGGTAGCTCATAGAAGCAGTTGTTGCGCTTAACACCGTGTATCTTCGAGGGATCTGGGGAGGTTGCTCTTCTTCTGCCTTGGTTAATCATTGGTGACTGCGCAAATCCATCTCCATTGGTTGATGAAATATTTGGTTGAGAGACTATTGCAGGTGATTCCGATACAGATGGTCCTGGCCTTGGTCTTTTGGTATCCGCTCTCAACCTGGACTGCCGAAGTGTACCCGCTCCGTGATTCCATAGTGTGTTGCAACTAAGTTAACAAGCATCACAGTTGCTCCAAGCTTGCTATGCTTCGAACCGTCAAAAAGTGAACGCATGGCTTCTTCTAAGTCTTTGACGTCTCTGATTCTCTCTTCTTCTAGCTTGGAACCGTCAATGTTTGTCCTCCATCCTTCACTGTTGTTTCCTCCTTCTCTCGGACCTCCGTTACCCTGGCCGGTGCTTGGTGGCTCTTGATCGTGCCCATCCTGCCCGGAAGAATTGGTAGGCGGATGCTGGTCTCCCGTGGCATCTCCGACATTGCCCTCTACACCATCATCAGCATTTTGATTGATTCTCTCACCTTCTACGTCGTTGCTGTTGAGTCCTGTTATGTTATCAACATCAGCTAAAGCTGATAGTGTTATTTTATTTATCCTCTCTTCCGACACATCAAAATGTTGCACCTGCTAGTTCAGGTCCTGCACCACTTGCCGGACCTCAATGCCGTTGTCTCTTGGCTGTTGACGGGGTTGACCATGGGCAATCTTTGAAGCCGCATTAGCCTCCCACTCGTCGTCACACAAATCAGGTTCCCCACGACCCCTCCACATTCGGCACTCATGAAATCTTCCATACCGAACCAAATGATTTCTCACTTCATCGATCTGGAAGGGGCAGTCCTGTTCCTCTATGTTTGCTGCAAGGACAGTGTAGTTTGGTGAGGTTGTAAAGTGTTGCCCGTTCTTTCTCTTGACCCGAGAGCTTGTTGTCGCGTGCTCTAATATAACGAGCATTATTTATTGGTAATCTCGACATAGTCGTGCAGACAACCCACACATTGTTCGCGGGTGGCAGTTAAAGAACGTACCAGTTAAGAGAAATATGTTATATACTTGTATGCCATTTATGTGTTCATGCTGTTATTACCTATCTAAACATTTTTGCTACTTATTAATGATTCTGCAAATATGTAAGGTATTAAAAAAGCTAACGATATCATTAGTTTGATTGTAGAAAATATAAAAGAGCAATAATTATGTCAATGCGTATGATAAATAAATTCTAAACCATTAAAAGAGAAATGCCGAGAATGAAGCACAATGTAAATGTTTAAGTCTGTTTTCATGATAAATACTTCTGTGTCAATACGTTCCTACATGGTGATGACGATGTCTTGGTGTTGAAATATTTATAACTTTGAAAACAAAGAATAATGAAATAGAGATTGAGATTTGGCTGCGACAAAGAAGTTTTGGTGGTGTGACTTTCAACGGAGAGATTCTAGTTGAATATGTACTGACCTCTATGTGAAGATAGACGCCTGTCACTGTCCTTTGACTGTACATATCTCGATGTCTGCATTGCATAGAAAGACCTCATAACATTTTCAAAGATTTTACCCCACCAACAAACAGTAAAGATACTCTGAACAATCGGTATGCTACATCCATAACAAATAGAAAACTACCTATCAAAATAGTAGATGGACGTCACCGTAAGGAATGCCGAACTATATCATTGTAATTCATGATATTCACGTTAATGGACAGATATGTGGAAAAGTTTGGAAGCAATGTCTACCATTGTATCTCAGATATGAATTGGAAAAACAAAATATGACAAATGCGAATTAAACACTGAAAACAGGGTGAATGAAAATTAGAGACCTGGTTGTATGCAGAGAAGGAGTCAACTTCTTCAACACTCCAGTGACATGAGAACAAAATGTAGTGTCTTCAGAAGTCGAACAGCAGCTGCAAACCATAGAAAAAAATTCATGTCATACGTATACAGTAAGAAGACATTAAAATTAAATATGAATGCACTGAAATTGTCGAGAATATATATTGGCGTGGAAATTGGCGTGGAATCGTATTTGTAAATCTCAACTACTTCTGAAGAACGATTGAATTTAAACCAAAAGATGTGCAAGAATCTCCAAAATAAATGTTCATATTTAATACTTGAATTCACAACGATTGAGGGAACTCCATGTTGACACACCCCTGACAACCGCAAACGTGAGCTGCATACAAGTGGTATCCATAAATCCCCATGCGATTTAAGAGAAATGAAGAAAGTGTTAAGTATGAGTTAAGCAATTACAGTTCGTGCGTCGCATCTAGTAATGAACCTAAACAGAGCTGGTGATTGTCCGCGCGCTACATTGTGTATAAATTCAAAAATTGTAAACGATGGTTTCAATTCACAATTGTGAATCGTTGCTTACCTTATGTAGGCTTGCCCATTTCCTTGTGTGATCAATTCCAGTCAACCTACGAAACCAAATTTGAGGCAGTTGTCCGTAGAGAATGTCGAAAGATTGATCGCAGGAAAACACCAATCTCTGTATTAATTGGCTTCAGATTGGATTAGGAGCTACTTCGTTGTGTAAATAGTCTACTTCAAAAGGAAATTCGCATTTATATGAGAATTGATGAGGATGTAGCATTCACATTTTGGAAGTCCGCGATCACCAGAAGTCCTTTTTTCACCTACACTTAACTATCACTTCAACAACGCCGAAAACCTATTCACCACCTCTCTTTCATCAAGTTTGCCCTACAAATAGTCTGTCTTCGGAAGCGAGTTGATGGGTCTTTGCATTGTAGTTCTCCAGTTATAGGCTTGCAGATGCGTTAGCTAATAACCCGCGCATAACAGAAGCACCGAAGTTTTGGCCAGTTTCTAGTAAGGGCCATTCCAGTTTTTCCAAACTAGCTATAGGGACGATGAATCCAGAGGAAGGAGATAGTGACGGTTTTGATACGAGTGATGAACGTCGTGATGATGAGGCCGAAGAAGAAGAGAACGAGTACAAGATGCTGAGGAAAACTAAAATGGCGCGCAACAGGGCCAGATTGGAAGACGCTATCAAAGCTGCAAATGCTTTGTAAGTTTAGCTTCGACCGACAAACCTTGCCCTAGTTGTATCTTAACTTCTTGATTATTAACACGTGTATGAATTAGCGGCTACGATTCTCTACCCTAGCATCTTCTCCTTGGTTTGTGTGCCTTAACAACTTCTCGTGATGTTTTACATATCAATGTATTTTGTGAATTTTGCGCATATATTAGCAGCATTGGGTTGCATTGTTTTTTTTAATTTTTGTGTATAGCTTATGTAGTAACATTGACATTTCTCGGGGAAAGATGAAGTCAAACCCTAAGCAGAAGCCGTCAAAGGATTATCCGCCCCGGCATAGTGGCAGACTAAATACATCTGTCTGCGCGGAACATGTTGTTGAGGAGTTTTCAAATATTGACAAACATATTGGGGCTCACAGTTCAAGACAAAGCAGTTCTTCAAACGACATTAACCCTTGGGATGACAAATTCTCACTTTCTGAATTCTTACACCATGTTTTGTTCTCATCAGATTTTTTCCGCATTAGGTTTTGGGTGTTGAAGTTTGTTAGTTGCTGAATGTTAAATGCATGCAATCTGGTGATATGCCTTTAGTAGAAATAAGGATTATATCAACCGAACTGTCTTTTTGCTTATTCTACAAAAATGACTCATCACAAAACACTGATATATATATGAAAAGCAATACATTCTCAATTGATAGGATGTATTTCATATTTAAACATATCATGGTACACTTCTTTTTTGTCACAGTTCGTTTTCTTCTTCTTATACTTTGTCGCATGCTGTAATTGATAAATAGTGCGCTATGAACATGACTGTGCCTCATAAACAAATTCTCGTGCTACCCAAGACGACCTCGTTCACCCCACCGATTCTAAGAAGGCTAGGGTAAATCAATCCGATGGCAGATCACATGACAGAAGTAGGAACGAATATGATGACATACATAGAGTTGGGGTTGCTTCAGCGAGTGGCAACAACTTACTACAAGAACATACTCTCCCGCCCTCTTCCTCGAAGCAAATGCAGGGACCTGCTAGATGGACATGGGTGCCGATTCTGCACCCACAACCGAACGCAGGTATGTTTGACATTTTAGGTGGCTTGTTGCAGGGTTTGTATCCTTCAAATTGGCCTTGTCAGCAGACACAACCTTTGCCGAGCTCCTGAGGAACGCAATCAGCAATAGGCGTTGGAGGATTACAAGGATCCAAATAGCAGAAGGTGGACGACAACATTGGGTCGAAATCTTCCTCACTCAAAGAGGATTCCATAAAAAGAAAAGTAAGAAGAGCCAATCAGAGAGAAGTGAGGAAGAGACCAGTAGAAGAGAGAGTGTCGGGTTGAAACCCTATGCGGTGCAAGTCTGATCCTCCGTTTTGATAGACAGTGGATGCAAAGGCCACTTGAAGTGGCAGGAGTTTTTAAGGGATCTAACACCCCGTATGTTAGATATGAGCATCATAAAGTACAAAGATCAAGAGGAGAGCTTGAGAAAGATGTTAAGAGACACAATGTTTAACAAATTTGTATTTCTTAATCATGAGGTGACTGATGTTTCGTTTGCCAAGATGATTAAGACTTGGTTGAGGAGAGACCATGAGCGTGTTTGAAGGCTCCATGGGGGAAAACAGAAGGCACCGTTGAAGTATTCAGAAAGTCAATGGATCGCTCTGAAGAAATATTGGGATTCACTAGTGTACAAGAGTAAGTCTAAAAAAATGAGTGAAACAAGGAGCAAAGTCGTTTATATCCGTTGTCTTGGCAGACATGGTTATGCAGGGCATGAAGCAAAGTTGGTGAGTCTATTTACTTACGACTTCATTTCAGGATGTCTTGTTATCCATGACTGCTGATCTGTGTTCGCTCGTCATTGGAAAAAGGCATTAAGTAAGCTTTGTTCTGCTTTACCACATAATTATTGTAAAATATGTAATTGTAAAATTTTAACGACTGTATATGAGTTTGCTTTCATATATAAACGAGAGCGCAACAATGCGCACGTTGTGGCGGACCTCGAGAACAATGTGCGCTCAACCCAAGAAAATCCGCTAAGCCTGGAGTTTTAGAATGTTCTGTATTGCATGTGTGCTACTGTGCATCATTACGTGCATTGCCTACTTTTCATGTTTCTTGATGTACCAAAAACGTAGGTTTAAACCACTTTTGCAAACATGCTGACTGGTTAATTAATTTTCGTAGCTTGTGTTGACACGTATTTGTTGTTTAATCACATTTTGAGAGTAATAGATTGTAGCAAACCTTGTATGTCTCCACTCACCTCTTTGATACAAAGTGTTTTCATCGCATTTATATTGTGTTATTCGGAGTAAAAGTCAGTGCTATATGACCTAGATGTGTTCTTCTGTCATTGCCTATATTGGTCCGGCTAATGTGTCTTTAAATGGGCACTTACGTAGTTCTCAATAATTAATCGTTGACTTCGAGCGTGATGCAGGACTTGGAGAAGAGTAATGCAAGAAGGTTGTTAGCGTTGGAAAAGAACCAAGTAGAGACTAACTAAAGGCTGGATGATGTAATGAAAAGTCATCTAAAACTCCAAAATAGTAATTTAAATCTCCAAAATATGCTGATGACTGTTTTGAGCAACCTATTAGGCAAAGATGCTGTTGAAGGCGCACGTACAGAAGGTGCACTTCATAGCAATCCAGCGGGGACATTTGGTCACGTTGCGAGGACAAACTCGAACGGGGAAGGAGAGTCAGGCGGTTCTGGAAGTAGTGAGTTGTGGTGGAATAGGCTTTGTAAGACTTCTAAGGACGAAGAGGATAAATATGATGATAATGGAAATCGAGTCCTTTGTCGATTTGAGCCCAAACTTCAGGTGATATTCTGTACACAAATGTTTTACTAGAGGAATAGTTATCCATAACGTGTTCATCAGGTTTCTCTAGGGACTTAATTGTTATTTTCTGTAGTGTTTGAAATTAAGAGCTTTGAAACATTGACTCCGAGTTCGTTGATAGTCAAAGTCACTTCACCTGTACTTGATTTTATTTAACATTTTTATTTTAATCTTTCTATAAATTTGTTTATGACTTTTCTTGTGTAGGCAGCAAATACTGAGAGTCACTCTGTCTTGGTGGTCCGAGACAGTGCTGGGAAAAGTCTCTGGTCATTTACATTCAGTTGCTTTGCATAGACCGTACAGGATATTTCACCACATAAGAAATAACGATATCTTCTTGTTCTGAGGCAGAGACGTTCTATAATTAATCAAAACGCAACCAGTAAGCCCCAATCCAGAGCAAGCGTAAAGGTACAACAGAGGACACACCATTCCTTGTTATTATATTCCTCAGTCATTAAACTGAAAACATGTATGGATGAGGCACACCATAATGGTTTGAGTTTTAAACTAAAAAGCATGTACAAGATCGTGGTTGAGGTTAGGAATACCGGATGAACTGCATTTAACACTGCCTTGTCTTTGAAGCAAACGGGGGTGATTTAGCATAGTATTAAGATAAACATGTGTGTTAGGAAGTTATGGCATAATCAACCTCGATGTAGGTTGAAATTCCGCCTTACGATCATGTTACTAGTTTTCAATGCTTTGCACAGTTCTCGACTATGGTAAGAACATTTCATTCACAGGGCATTATGATGCTTCTTACATTTTTTTGGGTTAATGGAAGGTGTGTAGCCAGTTATTGATAGACTAGTTTCCTATACTTTGCAGGTTCGGACACCACTACGTAAGATTTCGGAGAACACACTTCTTGATAAGGTAAACACTATGACAATAAAGAGTAGATTGGTTTAATATATTACACTATTCAAAGAAAATTTTTATTCTATATTGAGGTGCGTAGATTGTAGTAGAGACTCTCTGGATGTTATTAGTTCAGATAATTTTGTAGGAGGTATTCTCATTTTACACTGACGTTTGTTATATTGAACCGTCAATGCAATCTCGTTCTTGTCGTACTTACAATGACATATTAAGTAGGGGTGACATAGTATCAGAGTAATTCTGTTGTTTGTTTTGTTACTACAGATTCTTTAAGAAGACAGACATGCTTCAGTCTTGAACTTATACGGTATCCTTGAGTAACATATCTACATTAGCAGACATGAGTCTTGAAGGACTAACCTGGTTGTAGAGCAATGTTTACTTTTGTTGTCCACATAAGTACTTAGAGAGTTTGAAAAACATATTCAAAATCCTCTTACTGGTTTTCAATGCTTTGAAGAGTTGTCGACTATGATATATACATTTTGTTAACAGAGTACTGTGATGTTCTCTTCATATTTCAGGGTGAATGTAAGACGTATATCCGGTTATTGATGGATTATTTTGCTATGTTTTGCAGGTTCGGACACCACTGCCTGAGATTTTGGAGAATACACTTCCTGAAAAGGTAAACACTATGACATTAAAGATTAGATTGAGCTTCATATATTTCTTGGGCAAGAAAAAAATTATGTTCATATAGTCTTCATCATAGCTTCTGGTAAAGACCATCTTCATGTTAATAGATCAGATGATTTTGTATGCTGTTTTCTGGACGTCAATGATGTTCGTCTATTTTTTCTTGTCATTACAGCTACGTTCTTGTCCTACGTATCATGAGGACATATTCATGGGGGATAACAAAGTATTAGAGTAATTCTGTTATTCAGTCTGGGACCAGAAACATTTTTGACACTAAATCATGCTCTGGACTTCTTCTTATACGTAGCCATTAAGTCACAGTTCAACAGTGGTGGACATGAATCTTGAATGACTAACTTGGATGTATAGATATGATCGCTCTTGCTCTTGGCCTAATCTCTTATAGAGTTTAGTGACCGCAGAGAGTAATTCCATTTCTTCTTAACTGAAAACGTGGAAGACTATGATGTAAGTATACAGGCATTGTCTAAGACAAAAAGTTATTTACACAACCACATCATGTTGTGAAACTGAACTTCTAACACCTAAGCGATGGTATATTGCAGAGAGCATGTAAATCAAGAAAGGAAGGATTAACACCAACTGGAAAAGAGACAGAGGTATGCAACATGTCTGAGCGTCTTGGTGGCTGAATAAATAATCTATGGCTTCCTGCATGACTATTATTTCTGCAAAAATGTAACTTCATGATCTCAGCTTAACTCACATCATTATGTTCATTACCCGGGTCCATTGCAGATCAGAGTCGGCGCAAGAGTGTGGTTGGCAGACACGCTAGACCGAGATGCTCGTGTCGCGATGGGGACAGTCATAGGCCTAGGAGGACGAGGAGTCTTTCATAATTGTCCAATTCCTCCCAAGTATGTCAGAGTGAACGTAGACGAGGTTTTGGTGGAAATTCCCCTCATGATTCTTGTCGAGGAGGCAGAACAGATGACACTAAACGATGCAAGGGGTTGGAGTGTGCTCTGGTTTGAAGAACTGACGTTTCTGGAGGAGTAAGTTCTGTTGCCAATATACCCAAATACTGCAACCCCAGCTGCTGGATTGATAGCGGCGTTCGTCCATGTACACGCTAACGTATACCTTAGAGCAGTGTATTCTATTGCAATCTGAAAGTGGGATAGCTTTGACACGTATTCAAAATTGTGGAGACCGTTTTTGAGTGAGAATTAGATATTAGGCATTATGTATTTTGTAGAAGTAATAGATAAGTAGCCTACGATAGCATTGGAGGAATGGATAGCCCCATATACTTTAGCCATTGACTATGTGTACTGAATGTATGATGGAATTGTATTGCACAATTATGTTATCAGATGCTTCTTTATGGGGCGTTTAAAAATGGCTATGGTGGACCATACATGTCTACATTGAGAATATAAATGAATTTTTATTTTAATTGGATTTTAATTCACTAATTTATGCGTAAAAATGGAATCCCGAATTCCTTCTTGGTACAAGTGTCACACAGTCATTTGGTTGGTGGGCTGCAATCTGGATTGCAATCAGCGCAGTGTGAATCTTAAATTGAACGCTTGTGTGTGAATGAACTCACCATGGTCTGAATTTATGGCCATGCCTACGAGTCCAATCACCGCAATTTGGTAGATGATCAGTCGAATCCAGACATTCTGAAGATGAACTCATCGAGAACATACCACGCAAAGATCAGCATGTCCAATTCAAGAAGTCGATGAAAGGCTACATCAAGATCAGGCCTTGTTTGCGACAGACTGATTTGGGTACTCCAGTGCTACCGGAAGATCCGTTTACCCGCCTAAGTAAAACATGTCCGAAGAGAAGAGGTGAGCAAGAGCAACTGGTCTGTATGGTGATGAGCCTGTCCAGTCACTTATCTGGAGTCTGTAATGATTGAATATAGAGTCACTTCTTCTGTCCTACAATCACGAATTTCTACTAGTGTATGATGCACCTCCCCACACATTTGGAAGAAGATTTGTTTCTCTGTGGCCTTGTTCATACACGTTGGATGTATTCTTTTGGGAGGAACATGAAGGGTTTAAAAGTATTTTTGAGAATAATGCAAAACCGGATGGAAGTATGGCGAATAGTTATTTAAGCAAAGAAGCAATTGGCTTCCTCAATGAATATCTATCAAAGTACACTCCAACAACAAAGCATGCATGGAACGGTAAAAAGGAGTTTACGATGTATAATAAGATTTTGAAAGGTGCGAGAAGAGACCAGCCAATGACTTTGGCTTTCATAAAGTGCATCTACGACTTTGTCTTAAATAACACATAGCACATGGATGCCTACTTGAGGTAAGTTATCTCAGTATTGGAGTATGCCTAAAGTTTTGTTTTTAATATATAGAATTAACGTTGTTTGGACCGTAAGGAACTCTAAACTTAAGATCATCATTTCTAATGAATGACTGTATTCATTTAGTAACACAATGCATTGTCATTGTCACAAAATTTTATAAGCCTTCATGTTAATTTCTTCATTTTTGAACCCTGTGTATTTGACATTTATTTTATTGGATTATCTCATATTTCTTGAGTGTGGAAAGAGAAGTTGGTCTTTTGTTATTTAGTTGATCTCATGCATGAGTCCTTCAAGGATTGAACTTTGCTTTACACATGTCTATTGTAGTTGTTGTTTTTAAACCATGGTTTTCTAGTAAAGATAAGATTACACATGCAGTAGACATAGAGACAAAATGCAGATTTTGAGGTCCTTGACACTAATGGGGTCTCTATGAAAGTGGACGGTTTTCTAGGGGTTGTAGACCATTTCTGTCATTATCATAAATGCAGCAATCGGCTCAAACGTGTTTGAACCAATTATGCTGCTACATGTTTCACATTGTAGCGAGGGCCGTTTGGATTTTGAATGATTAGAAGTTTGCTTTTTGTCTGAATATGTGTAGTCATATATTACCTTTTTTTTTTTTAAATACTTGATTTTGGCATGTAACTATTGGATTTTACAAGAAAATATGATGCGGATACAACAAAACGTAATATCGAAAAGTGAACAATTTTGACGAGCCCAACATCGAGGGTGTTACCCAGCCAAGAAGCACGGGTTACATTACCAAGAACAGAAGCAGTCACGACAACCATGGCAAAACAAGGAGTTGAAGTCGAACCTGCAAGGACGAATAGGAAGTCACGGATACAAAGCCATGGCGAACTAGGAGTTAGAATACGGCAACTGTAGCTTCAGAACCAGAAATAGCGGATTAGAATACTATAAGAATTAGCTGTAGTACCATAGTCGGGATCTCTGATCTCTCCACGGCTACCTTGGACTAGTTTCTGGTCACCATGCTCACCGCTGGAAGTCTTAGGTCGTTTTCTCCCTGGCCGCTACTCTGACCCTAGTAGCTCAATCTGTTGTTTGCCCTCGGCATCTTTTGTCTCACCAACTGTTCTAAAGGAAATAATACTTGCACTTTCAGAGTCACCCGCACAGCTTTTACTCCCTCCCGTCCTCTTTGTATGAATGTATGGTTGATTGTCGAAACCTATATTTCTGACCCTCTACCTCCCTGCTAACTCCTCCCTCGTACCCTTCTTGGCCGCCCTCGGTGACAAGGGAATACTGGGGCATCTCGGCAGTTGGAGCTTCATGGAATAAAGAAGTCCAACCGTTCAGCTTCACTCCCGAACCCTGGTACTGTCCAAGTAACCTCGGTAGTCGGTTACCCTTCCACGGTTGTTCCCTTCCTCCAAGTCACTACTTGATCCTCACGACTCTTTGCCCTCCCTGGTCTTCAATTATTCCTGTGGGACTCAGAATACTCCATCGAGGACCCAGCCTAACATTTTGGCGACCATGCTGGGGATGGAAAGTTGAGCTCCACGAAAAATTGAAAATCAAGGACACCTTCCAGTAACCTTTCACCATGCCACCAAGAAAACTTCCTCTGGACAGGATCAATGAGGCGGAAGAAACCCTACAGCTAGATGACCCTGATCCAACAAGAGAACTATTACAGTTCCTGAAAGACCAAATGACGGCCTTGGCCGCCAAGAATGAAGCTACGAATGCGAAATTGGAAATGTTAAGTATCCAATACAAAAACCTTCACGGCTCTGCTACCTACGAGGCCGTCCATGTAACACCCCAAGATTTGGAGGCCCCACTGGAACCTCTCCGATCTACTACCCTTCCCCGGGAAAATCGTACCGCCGCCACCTCCTTGAGCGGAGGAGACCAAGAGCGAATTACCAAGTTCCCCAAGATACCATACCCAGTCTTTGACGAATCTGGAGATCCAGATTGGCACATTCGAAGATTCAAAGTAATTGCACGTACAAATGGTATTCTCAGCTCCTCGGATTTGCAGAACATTTTTGGCACTACACTCCAAGGGAATCATATCAATTGGTATATCGATTTCGAAACAGAACACCCTCATGCGAACTGGGAGGCCATGGAACGCAGTTTCCTTCACAAATTTCGGAAATTAAAAACCAGCTCTGAGATACTCCGAGCCTTGGGTAACATTACCCAGGATCGCAATGAGCCTGTAGACAAGTTCTATGACAGGTTTAAACAATTAGCGGACAAACTTAGCCAGCGACCCGAGGAAGATTACCTCTGTGAATGGTTTAAAAAGGGATTATTACCATGGATTCAGCAAGGGATCGTTATCCGTGGTGTCAAAACACTGAACGACATACTCACCGCGGCGAATGATATCAGCAGAGAACTTGGAGCATTAAATAGGACTCAAGCACCATTATTACCCCTTCCCACGCTGAGATCTGAAAACCGTCCAACACCCTCGGTATGTGGCACATGCGGCAAAGTGCATGGTGGTCGTTGTTGGTTTGCCTCGGGAAATTCTCGCCCCGAAGATACCCGACGTCCTAGACCTGCCACTGCCTCCATGTATGCCGAGGAAGTTGATGTTGACGCTTTTCAGCCTGGAAGAAATGACACATGTTGGGAGTGTGGCTCCCCAAATCACCCGCGCGGACAATGTCCTATACTCCGACAAAGATGGGCACAAACTACAGGAAACACGGACTCAGTTCGCCCACCACCAAATTCCATGGAAAATCAACGGCACCCGGCTCCAAATCGAAGAGGTGGGGTGACACTGACCGAGGTACACAATGCAAAGACCAACGTCTCCACTATCAGCGCAGCCGCTGTCAACACGCGGTCCAAGGCCACAGTGACCGACCACGTTGTAGAACATCGAAGACCATTCCCGCCCAATCACTGGGAGAGATTACATGATATTCGAAAAGACCTGCAGAGGGGGTTAGAATTGACCACGATAAACCCTGAAATTCAACATATATTGGAAGACACCAATGTGACAATAACCTTGTCCAAATTGTTAAAATTAAGTCCAGAGTTACAGCGGTACCTACAGCAAAATACTCTGCCCGAAACCAGAGCTGATCCTACGACGATCGAGGTCAATGCCACGACTTTAGACCCAGATGCCGCGGTAATTCATTTGCAGCTAGGTCACCATGAACTAACCAACGTCTTGGTGGATGGAGGCTCTGGCGTCAATGTTATGAGCGAACATTTAAGGAAACACCTAGGACTCCCTCAACCCAAAACTGCCAAATTCATTTTACGAATGGCGAATGATGACCTGGTAACACCCTTGGGAATCCTAGCCACCGTGGCCATTACCACGCATGGGGTATCCACGCCAGCAACATTTGTAGTCATAGATATGCCTAACAGCAGCAATTTCCCCATCATCCTGGGACGACCTTGGCTCCGAGACATGAACGCTGTTCATGATTGGTCACGGAACCACATTCGCATACATCGCCGAGGAAAAACTGTTATCATCCCTGTAGACAGTTGCATCACCCGAGCCAAGGCAGCCCAAATCCGGCATAAAGTAGGCACAGACTGGGTCAAAGGACTCTCGCAAGACCAAGAAACCCTGGTGCTCCATGCTAATCCTGATCTTATTCCCTTGGCAGAAATCCACCTAGCCAGCTTGGTGACAGACCCAGAAAAAATTGACCTACCTCCACGGTTCTCCAAGGAAATAGCTGGGTCAGTTACGATTAACAGCACACCCGCTTTTCGGGCCCTCGAAAAAGAAGTCATAAATGGGTGGACTCATGGTGCCAAAGATAAAGTGGAATTAGTTAACCTCGGTACCACAGAAGAACCCAAGTTTATCAAGATAAATGCCGATGCCCCTGCCACCATCAAGCAAGCAGCCATTGCATTATTCCATGAATACCACGACATCTTTGCTTGGAATCATGAAGATCTAAAGGGCATTCCCAGAACCTTGGCAGAGCATACCATAGACTTGGTACCAAACGCCACCCCTATCCAGCAGAGACGGTATCGGATGAATCCAAACTATGCTACCCGAGTCAAAGAAGAATTAGATAAACTCCTAAAAGCCAAGTTCATCTCCCCTGTCGATTCTGCGCCATGGCTATCTCCAATGGTTATTACCCCAAAGAAAAATGGCGCCTTACGCATCTGTGTAGATTTCAGAAAACTCAATGCAGCTACTAAAAAGGACCACTATCCCCTGCCGTACATGGAAGAAATAATAGACGAAGTAGCCGGACACGAGATGTACTCATTCTTAGATTGTTTTTCAGGATACTACCAAGTAGCCATGGCAGAACAAGACAAAAATAAAACGGCTTTCTCAACAGAATGGGGACCTTACCAGTTCGAAAGAATGCCGTTTGGAGCCAAAAACGCACCCATGACATTCCAAAGAGTCATGGAACTCATATTCCGCCCCTATCTGAAATGTTTCTTTCGCATCTACTTGGATGACGGCACGGTTTACGGACAAATGAAAAATCACGTAGCACACCTACGCCAAATATTTGATGCCTGTAGAGCCAACGGCGTCAGTTTGAGTGCAGATAAATGCATGTTTCTTTTTTTTGCCGGGGTCATTTTGGGCTACATTGTGTGCAAATATGGTAAACTCCCAGACGTAGCAAAGATCAAGGACATCTTGGATATGACACCTCCCAAGGATCAGAAGGGTGTCCAAAGATTGCTGGGCCTCTCACAGTTTAATCGCATCTACATTGAGAAGCTTGCACATATCACGGCCCCTATTACAGCATTGAACCATTCCAAGTATGTATACCCTAGAGATTGGACACCGGCAGCCCAGTCTGCCTTGGAAAAAATCAAGGAAGCATACACTCACGCACCTATCCTCATTGCCCCCGACTGGACCAAGCCGTTCCATGTTCATACTGATGCATCAAATCTCGCCGTGGGGGTAATGCTGGCACAAAATATCAATGGCAAACACAATCAGCCTGTCGCATATGCTAGCAGATTACTCAACCAAGCCGAGCGTAATTATTCCACGACAGAACGAGAAGCCCTAGCTATGATTTACGCCGTGAAGAAGTTTCGTCACTACTTACTAGGAAACAGATTTCGCTTTATGGTTGATCATCACAGTTTATCCTATCTTGTCAATCAACCCTTGGTAACCGGGCGTGTAGCTCGGTGGATAATGGTACTATTGGAATATGATTTTGAGGTAGTATACATACCTGGAAAACGACACATAGTCGCCGATTATTTATCTCGGGATACCAATACCACCGAGGAAGGGATTGATGACTCGTTCAAGGAGCTTTACATCCAGGCCGCCACGGTGGTCACCCAGGACGCCCAAGACTGGACCTTTGACATCACTCGATATTTAACCACTGGTGTCACCCCTCCCAGCCTTACTGGACCTCGCAAGATCAGTTTTGTGAGAACTACCCTGCCATACACCGTTATCCATGGACAATTATATCGCCGTGGACCAGACCAGGAAATCAGATTGTGCGTACCAACCACGGAGCAAAAAGGAATAATTGCGCACCTTCACGATGGACCTGCGGGCGGACATCAGGGCTCCGATACCACTGTCAAAAAAATATTAACTTCTAAATATTGGTGGCCAACACTCCACCGCGATGTCCATACATACATCAAAAACTGTCATGCTTGCCAGATCTCAGCCACAAACTTCCAATACCAAGGTAAGGTTCCATTAAAGTCTACGCCACCCTTGGGACCATTTCAGAGATGGGGGTTGGACTTTGTAGGCCCCATACGCCCTGTGACACGCCAGGGGTACAAATACATCTTAGTTGCCACGGATTACACGACCAAGTGGGTCAAAGCCAAGCCCTTACGAAGCAATACCGCGGTAGTCACGGCAACTTTCTTGTATGATAATATCATCACGCGTTTTGGTTGTCCATTAGAAATAGTGTCAGACCAAGGCAGTCATTTCGTCAATGCTGTCATTGAGGATCTTATGGCTACTCATGTTATTAAACATAGAACCAGCACCGTCTACTACCCACAAGGAAATGGACAAGCTGAATCGACAAATAAAACTATTATCAATATGCTCAGAAGGTTTATTCACGCCAATCAAGCCGACTAGGACGACTGTCTCCCAGCAGCCCTCTGGGCTTACCGTGTAGCTACCAAGACCGCCACGCAGCTTAGCCCATTCGAGATGGTATACGGCACACAGCCACTATTACCCACGGAATATATTGCTCCAACGTTCCAGTCGATGAATCCCAGAGATTATTCACCCCACAAAGTCCTGGCGGATCGAATACAAGACATTCATCACCTGGAAGAAATTCGAGAATTGGCCATCAAAAATATCACAGACGCCCAGACTCTCAGCGCTAAATATTTCCAAGCTTCCCAGCCAGCACGAATTTTTCAAAAAGGGGACCATGTACTCTGGTGCCCACGAGACCCAAAAATACGAAAAACCAAATTTGAGTCTATCTGGCATGGACCCTATCGTGTCCAATTAGTATTACCAAATAATACCGCACTTTTGGTCAATAATGAGTACTATGACACCCATGGCACCATAGTGAACACTAACAAATTAAAACATTATCATACATTAACACCAAGTATAACTCCTACACTCAGCCTAGGGGAAATATACACCAAGCTCGCCGAAGAAGCACAGCTCGCTGCTGACCCCATAGCTGCCACAGACACCACGGATACCACGGATACCAAAGATACAACCCCCGACCCAAGACCCCACATACACGTTAGTCATATCCAAGTCGAGATTGGGGATACCATAGTATCAGAACCGAGTATCTGTCCGAGCTACGGGACCTGCCCGGGTAACGCTCATACCCAGATATCTGTCCCCAAACACCTCTACCCAGGGCATACCGCCTGTCCCAAGACAATGCCTCCTCCTCCTCAAACCAACTGTCTAAACCGTTTTGGTAAGTCACACTCACCTAGCCGTCCTAGACATCCTCAACACCAGGGGTCAGTTCTCATCCCAGCCTCCAGACCCCAAGCAGTCCAACACCATGGATGTCACTTCACTCGCCATAGACAGCCAAGGCCAGCTCCACCCATCCCAGTCTTCTTTTCCACTCCACTGGCCCCCTCCCATACACATCCCAAGCCTTGGAGTCTAGTCTGTCATGATGAATCCCGACTTGATAGGACGCCGCCGCCATCATCCGCGGCCCGCACACCACCACGCTCCTCCCTTGTCCAATCCAGCACCCAGACAACACATCAACAAGTGGAAACGGCTCCAGCCCCATTATACCCCCCTCATTTCCTTCTTAGTTCCCCGCTCAGGGCCGTGGACACACTTGCCATACACTCCGTTAGTTTTTTCTCGCTGCTCCACTCCTCTTCTCTCTCCCTGGGTTACTTCTGGTTCTTAGTTTCCGCACGCATCATGCAGACTAAAACATCCATGGGGCCAATTTACACTCCACGGATGGTACGAGAGTGGAAAAGGAAAACAGATGGTGCGTGGCTCACGAAGACTAACCTGGTCAAGTTCTGGACGCGTTTGGACGGCAAGGTGGACATCGCGCGCTGCCAAGAGTTTTTGGCATCCATGGCGGAGCGAAGTGAAGAAGACCCATTTCCCGCAGGCGTCGTGGAGGGAGTGCTTGTGCGATACTCGCCCAAGTACCTCCATGCCTTTTTCGGCTGGGATGGTACAGGCATTACCGAATGGACGCCTGAGTGTAAGACGCCGCAGCCCAACGTCACTGAGCCCATCAAGGGCATCCCGCCCCTCGAGAAAGGCAGGTATGATGTTTATGCTTTGGGGAGTGCCTTGGGCGAGCCGTGGTTTGCTAGGATGAGGGGCATCTTGAGTCAAATTTATTTTAAAAATGACTGCAATCGCATCCAGCCAGAGCATTTGAGTGTCTTGTTCCTAGCCGATAAGGGAGAAAAGATAAACTGGGGATTAATCATGGACGACCAGTTCCGCGTCCAACTCTGAGGCTACCAGAGTTACTCTAGCCCCATTGGGCCATTCCTCACGGCTTATATTGCAAAGTACCTAGCGTTCTACCGCTAGTATCAACAGCCGCCACAGGTAGGAACCTTCCTCGATGTCCAAAGGGAGATGGCGATCGCTACCAGCCGCGACCCCAACGCGCCAGGACCAAGCAAGCGTCCACGGATTACCGAGCCTGCCACACCCGAAGGAGACGACGCCAAAACAGAGTTTGGACCGCAAGCCATGGATTTCCAAGAACAAGGGAGAGAAATGACAAATTGTGTGGAGAGAATGTTGGCGTTCGTACATACCGTGGAGTAGGAGAGGATGACGATGGCCACCCAGCAGAGCGAGGCCGAGGAACGTCACAAGCGGAAGGCAATGCAAGCAGTTCAATGCTGCTTCGGTGCAAGGGCAAGGGACAGTAACCATGGAGCCAGGGAATACCGAAGAATTAACACGTCTCCAACAAGCTCGCATGGAGACAGAGAATGCACGGATCAATTTCGAAGCTAACAAAACCAACTGGGTACAGACAGCAGCCCGGCTCATTGCGACTCATGCCTATCGTATGCTGTGGGAACAACCACCTAGCTCGGCAACTCCAGAACAAGAGTTTTTGGATGCTTGTATTGACAACGCCCTAGTAGACCTGGATCTGGAGCAATCGGAACCTGCATGGGACGCAGACATGGAAGTCATGGCACTCGAGGCAATAGCTTCTCTAGGACCGCAGCCAGAGGAGCCTATTCTCGATGACACTCGCGGGGCAGTCACCACACACCAAGCCGAAGAGATAGCCATACCTGTGCCGACCCTGTACTTGGAGCCACAGGAGCAGCCAGACCGTGTGCACATTCCAGATGCACCCACCGACATCGAGGATACACCCCAAGCATCACCACGCCTGCCGACACCTGCATCACAAGCACTGCCTGCCCCAACCACCCACGCCATGCCAAGACAACCAACCTCCACGGTAAATGCTCAACCTAGATCCTTCAGAGATCACAAAATTGCATTGCAGAATCTGGAAGAGGAGTATGAGATGGCAGGCGAGGGTAGCGAGGATAGCGATACTGAAGAGAACGCAGAGATAGCCCTCACTGCAGTAAAACAATACTTCGCCTCTCACCCTGATTTAGCTAATCGCTATGCTAACCCAGAGGTAGACAATGTTCAATGTCCGGCTTGTAATAAGCTGTTAGGCAAAACGGTATTTGACGTATACCACCATGCCCGTACCTCCAGGACTAAACATAATCTGCTCCATCGAGGAGTCGCGGCCGCCATAGCCACTCTCTACAGCAACCAAGACCCGCCAAGACGCCATGGACAGGTGCCTCGCGAGGAGACGCGCCCTGATCGACAACCTGCTGCTCGAAGATCCCGCCATTAGCTACAAACCGGGAACGGTTTGCACTCTGGGAAAGTAGGCAAAATGTTACCCGGCCAAGAAGCACGGGTTACATTACCAAGAACAGAAGCAGTCACGACAACCATGGCAAAACAAGGAGTTGAAGTCGAACCTGCAAGGACGAATAGGAAGTCACGGATACAAAGCCATGGCGAACTAGGAGTTAGAATACGGCAACTGTAGCTTCAGAACCAGAAATAGCGGATTAGAATACTATAAGAATTAGCTGTAGTACCATAGTCGGGATCTCTGATCTCTCCACGGCTACCTTGGACTAGTTTCTGGTCACCATGCTCACCGCTGGAAGTCTTAGGTCGTTTTCTCCCTGGCCGCTACTCTGACCCTAGTAGCTCAATCTGTTGTTTGCCCTCGGCATCTTTTGTCTCACCAACTGTTCTAAAGGAAATAATACTTGCACTTTCAGAGTCACCCGCACAGCTTTTACTCCCTCCCGTCCTCTTTGTATGAATGTATGGTTGATTGTCGAAACCTATATTTCTGACCCTCTACCTCCCTGCTAACTCCTCCCTCGTACCCTTCTTGGCCGCCCTCGGTGACAAGGGAATACTGGGGCATCTCGGCAGTTGGAGCTTCATGGAATAAAGAAGTCCAACCGTTCAGCTTCACTCCCGAACCCTGGTACTGTCCAAGTAACCTCGGTAGTCGGTTACCCTTCCACGGTTGTTCCCTTCCTCCAAGTCACTACTTGATCCTCACGACTCCTTGCCCTCCCTGGTCTTCAATTATTCCTGTGGGACTCAGAATACTCCATCCAGGACCCAGCCTAACAGAGGGGTTAGAAGAATTAGGTTTGTACTTCGTCCACATCTTCGACCTTTACCCGAATTAGCAGTGTGGGTTGAAGAAGAGGTAAGATAGGAGCAAGAAGCTGGATTTGTTGTTGACTCGATGGTAGTTGACACAGCTAGAGGACCCTTAGATATGGCTACATCATATAAATTGATGTATGCGTTTGGTAATGATTGCTCAGAATTACCATTGAAAACATGCAATAGTGGAGTTGCAGCGACATTCAGAGAGGTGTTTAGAAACAATACTCGAGATGGTAACCAGATTCATGCGGACATAGAATATGTTGGACATATAGAAGAAATTTTAGAATTGAACTATAGACGTCACTGCTTAGTAGTTTTAGTTTGTGACTTTGTTAGAGCAAATTACAGTGGCAAAAATGCAACGGTAAGAAGAGAAAAGTGGAGGTTCACATTAACAAACAACGATAGAAGATATGGTAGAATATCTCGCAATAGTTTTGTTTTTTTGAAGCACTATGAGCAAGTTTTCTATTCAAATGCTAGGGAGTCTCCATGGTGGAGAGTAGTGCTGAGGAAAGAGGTAAGAGGAAAGCGGATTATTCCAAATAATGAAAGCGTAGAGGAGATCGAGATGTTTCATATGGGTCGAGACGAAGATTTCAATGAGATGCACATGATGATTTTGGTGTGAAGGCTTTATTAATGGACACGCCTTCAACAAATCTCCTATTGGAGGCGAAGTTCGGATATTGGCTTCCAACATTAGACTTTGTTCTTGGTTCTTCAGAGAACCTACTATCCAATACCATCGCAAGAAGTTGCCTCAAATCCATACCACGTGTGCACGTGTAATAAGATTGCTATCTCTCTTTCTACACTCCCTTCTGCTACATATTCTCCATTGATTTCTTCGACAAATTTGCCGTCCGCTTTGCCATGCTTGGTCAACAGTTCATCCAATTTCTCATCAATGTAATCCATTGCTAATGTAAAGAGATAGAAAAACCATTGAACAAAGATCAAGAGATTGTATTATACCTATAGCAAATTTTACAAAAATAGTTGTGGTTATACAAAGGCAAATCAAAGTACGTATGTACAATTCGAAGTGATGATCAGATATATCATGCATTATCCCAGACGGGGCATCGACATCCAATTCCAATACCTCAACTATCAATTCTAAGATTACCCCAAACCTGAAATTAACCAAAATGCAATGAATCTTTAGAGTAGAAACAAATGCATAGCAGGCGTTAACATATTCATCCATCTAACCATGTGGCAAATATGATAACCGTACGAGTGCAAAGATTGGAGATTGTAGAGGATAATGATCTCTCAAGGTGGCAAAGTGGAACTTATGACTAGTGCTGTTGTAGCAAAATCATTGTGTCTTGCGAGTAAGGAATTATTTCTTGAAATCCTAATGTTTGTTAGATTATAGTATTGTAGGATTCACATTCAAGTATGTGCTGGCAATAACAGTAGGTCTTGTAGGAGGAAATATTGCACCGGCGGCAAGGTAGGTGGATCCTTGGACGCCTAGGTGGCAAATGAACGTGAATTATGAAAGGTTTAGGGTTTAGGATGTTTGCAAGCTCAAAATTCTGAGTGCAAACTGGCATCGTAAAGCAAAATTAATAAGTACCAGTACTCTCTAAATTAAAAAAAGTCCTGGTGCTATTTATTCGGACCAATGTGTATTTTATGCAGAGCTTTCAGGCTATACCCTATGCTTAGAGCATCCCCAAAGTGTGTAAGCGTGTAAGGCTGAGAACGTCGTACTTCCAAACCTGAGTGTCTCTCCGAAGCAAAATATTCCAAAACCGTTTACAGGTTTGCTCCTAAAAAACCTTCCAAAACCAGGATTCAACCTGTAAATTACAGGCTTACAAGCTTGAATACTTTTCCCCTGCTGGCCTGCACCGCAATTCACGTCTTTCCACTTCTTCCCCTTTTCAGGTTTACAGTACAGTACAAGCCTTAGAGCATGCCCAGTAAGCTGTAAACCTGTAAGCCTGTAATTATGAGAACGTCGTTCTCCCAAACCTGAGTGCCTTTCCGAAGCAAAACATTCCAAAACCGTTTAGAGATTTACAGGTTTGCCCCAAAAAACCTTCCAAAATGAGGTTTCGACCTGTAAATTACAGACTTACAAGCTCGAATACAGGCTTGGCCTGAACCGCAATTCACGTCTTTCTACATCTTTCCGATTACAGGTTTACGGTTCAGGCCTTACTGGGGATGCTTTTAGAGCATCCCCAGTGAGCTGTAAACCTGTAAGCCTGTGATTATGAGAACGTCGTTCTCCCAAACCTGAGTGCCTTTCCGAAGCAAAACATTCCAAAACCAGTTACAGATTTACAGGTTTGCCCCAAAAAACCTTCCAAAATGAGGTTTCGACCTGTAAATTACAGACTTACAAGCTCGTTTACAGGCTTGGCCTGAACCGCAATTCACGTCTTTCTACATCTTTCCGATTACAGGTTTACGGTTCAGGCCTCACTGGGGATGCTCTTACTGGGGATGCTCTTATGCATTATCGTGTCCATAGGTCGTCTACGGAGCTCGTAGAAGCCGGATAAATCTCTCCTTTCTGAATCGTCTTGAACGCCTTCAGTGCAAGATCCAAGTATTACATGAGTGGTCAGCAATGTGATCTAGATGCATTGGAACTCACAAGCAGTGCTGTTTGAGGATTGGGTTATAGCTGTTCGAGATAGTCGACATTCTGGGGACGTCGTGTTTCATAGTGGTGAAATCGAGGTATCGATTTTTGTTTGGTTTGTGGTTTCGCACTTTTGCTGCGTTGGGTTCAATATGAAATGAGTTATTTTTTGAGGTCCTATCATTTTTATTCCTGTAGTATGTGGTCACTGTATCCACTGTAGTATCCACTGTAGTATGTGGTCACTTAAGTCGGTACCTTGCTGTCTGAAGGATTTTGAGGCAGAAGAAATATTGTTGTGGAACTGACGAGACATCTGGTTGGATGTTACATCTCTTGTGCTTCGGTAGTGAGCCGATTTTGTTAACTAATTGTCAGTGTAACTCTTGGTGAAAAGTGTTGGAACTAGTTCGACTGCTTCCCGAGTTTTTGTGGCAGTCGTCCGTTCTTTCCCTGTTTGATACAGGTTTTTCAATATACAGAACGCATCTACACTTTGGGGTTTTATTTTCTGGTGACAATGCCTGGGACCATTCGAATTTCAGGTTCGTGGAACTTGTGAATGTCCTGCTCATGCTGTGTTTTTTCGTAGTGGGTCATTCGGAACCCTGTCATCCTTCTTGTATTCCTGGAGCTTAAGCTTCAAACTTGGAAAGGACAGGCTACTTCCAATTTCGTCACAAACTTAGTTTTTATTATCAATATCTTGAATGCGGTGGACTTGTTATAGAATTTGAGTGTCACGTTTCTGCTCTTGAGTAGTTATTTGCTGTTTCTGTAAGGCCTTGTATGTGTTGCTGGTCTATTTTTAGCCCTGCATGGTAGTGCTCGGATTATCTTTGCCTGATCTTGTGGAGAATGAGTTTCTAATACTACCAATGTGAGCTGTTTCGACTTTGTACGGGTTATTTGTATGATTTACCGAAAATCAAGTCTCTTGCAGAATTTGTTTTATTTTATCGTGTTCATGATGAAGTTCCTCTGTCGGTCTATTTGATTCAAGCGAGAAGATTGTTTGAAGAACTTGACCTGTGCTGTTACGGAGAAATTTTGACCAACCTCATTTAGGTTATGTTGAATTGTAGGCTCCTTTCAAGGATATCAGTTGACTTCACTGATCTAGTTCTGGTATATTGTTTACGCTTGCAGTTTTGGAGGCTGTAGAACTTCCAGAGACTTTTTCAGGTATGGCAATACGTTCGTTGGTGACGGTTGACACACATTTATCCAGTCCCGCTGGAAAGATGTTTGGGGCCCATTTCCACTTTCGGTGGTGCGAGACATGTTTAAAGTGCTTTGAATTTTGGTAATATTATGAGTGTCTTCTGATAGTTTTGTCTCCTCCAACAGTTGCTGATGGTGTTTTCTATTTCTGTTTCTCTTCCTTATGTTTTGTAGATGGAACATCTGTGGAGCATGTAACTGCTAAAGGTATATATTCTGTCAAGTCTTCATTTAAAATACAGATCTATTATGGTCTAGATCCTGATCGAATGTAGCCGGTATACTCTACATGCGTTCGTGCGCGCCTACACATATCCATGTATATGTTCGTCTCCCTGCGTGCCCAGTTTTACATATTCCGTCTTCACATTTTTACAGTTGCGTGTTATTGTTTATTGGATCTAACTTCACGATCGTACTCGTGCATTCCTGATAGTGCAGTTACGTTGGGGACGAGGCAGTTTAAAACAGAATCACGGATTGTAAACGACAAGAGAATTGGCTCTTGGAATTCGAATTTTGTCTTGTAAGAGCTTTCGCGATCCATAATTTCGCCTTTGTATCGGGTCGGAACTTTTTTATTGGGTTTGGGGTGTTTCCGTTATGAAGCTAGTATCTGGATCTCTGCTGTCATGGAAATGGTCTTGATTTCGCAATATGTTAATACTCAAGAAATCAATCTATGCTGGACAGCCTTGTCACGAACTTACGAGACAAGCTAGTGGTTGCCATTTGTGACAACGAGGATCACTGTTTGACACAAACTTGTGAGGCTTCTTCTCTTTGCCTTGAATTGCTGTTATAGCTATGACGATAATGAACCTTGAGGCTTCTTTCGTGATTTCCTAGTTGCAAATGTATTTATCTTTCTTCAATCGATTTTTTTTTGCACTCACAATTTATTTCAATTAGACTTCAGCGCCTAAGTTATGCAGAACGTCGCTCTGACCAATAAGTATTTTGAGGAATAAATGCAGGCATCGAAGTCCCTTCTATCATTGAGAAAGGTAGTCAAGATGGGTTTGTAGAACTTAAAGGAGGTGGACGAATTCACCTGAGTATGAGCTTTATTCTGACTAATGAAGAGCGGAAGAAGATCCAAGGAATGGTAAGTAGTTATTTTATAAGTTTTTTGGAAATTATCTGGGTAGACTATTTCTCAGGCATGTTGTTTGGAGCATGTCGCTTCTTGGTTGGAACTTAGCAGCTATAGGTAGAGTTTTTACCCAGATATACTTAACGTGCAGAGGCTAGCTGTCTTGAAGAGGCGGGAAGAAGAACGTGTTAAGAAGACAATCATCTTCCGAAATGTCCAGCCTTACGCTGAGAATGATTTGGAGGCAGCATCTGCCTCCGCAGTTACCATTACGGAAATTGACGGTTCAGCCGATGGTGAAATCAAAGATCTCAAGGAGACTACAACCGGACGTCTAGGATTTGGCTCAACCATGAAGCCTTTGATGCGCGTACTAATGTTTGATTATGCAAGAGCAGTCGGTTTGCAATCAAGACAAGAGTGCAAACGGATAGCAAAGAAGACCAAGTTTTTGGCGGCAGAAAATGTAAGTAAGTAGGTGGAAGAAATCATCCGTAATTTTAGTTCTGAAGAACAATTAGTGAGGTTGTAATTCAAGAAACAGGTAGAAGCTGATTCTGCTAAAATCGTCATGGTGGATCCTCAATGTCGTCAGTTCAGAGCTTACTCCCGGCTGCATCATCATGGACAACTTTCACTGAACGTGTTACCAGTTTTAATTTATCATCATTCATGCAAGTCGTATCTTCTGGAAAAGTACTATTTCGCACTGTACAGATTCAAGTGGACATGTTTACGACATCTTTGCCGAAGTTAGCTTAATTGCAGTCGTTGCATCGTGGTACTTGGTTACAAGAATGTTTTTGAAATACTATTTCTTAAGTGAAGGCCTGCGTAATTGTTCAGGTATAATTTGGGTTGCCTTCTAAGGACGATTGGTTACCGATTTTTGGCAGGAGCATTTCGAATATGCAGTGCCGGCTAACGTTCTTGACGAAGATAATAGAAGTATTGAAGGCCGGAGGCTTTTGAGTGTGCTGGATTCTGAACCTGCTGCCGTGGTCACTTCGTCCTGTAAACAATCATTTGTGTCTGGAGATATGAGAAAGGTCGATTTTAAGGGAGGCACTCTGCATGTTAATCTCAACAATCTGACGCAAAGGTCGGATGGGCAGCAAGGAGTGAGGCCAGTTAATTTTGGAAAAGAAAGTCCCCAATTAGAACTGCCCTTTGGACTGGGACCAGGGCGAGATGCACGGCTTGGACCAGGGGCTAGGTGGGCGCAGAAAATTGGTCTGGATTCGAGGTGGACATCACCTCAGAAGGTATCGTTTTCAATGAAAAGTCTTACATTTTAGTTTCCTTTTTTTATCTTGAAATATTAGATAAACGTTCTGACCAGCTATCTACATTCGTGGACTATTTTACATGAAATGTACCGCCGATACTTTGCAGAATATAATTGTTGCCAACGCTAATGGATGTTAGTTTGGACGATACATTCATATTGATTATCGTAGTGGAAATTGCAGGCGAGGCGTTTTGTCAGAGTTGAGTGGAATAGTAAGGTTTCAGCACCTAGAACTAGTTTTCTTAAAGTGATCAAAGCGGCAGGTAGCTCGCATGAAGCTTATGGCGATGATCGAAGTTTACAGGAGCGTCACAATCTGTCAAACAGCATAGGGGCTGTTCTGAATAAGGTGTGCAGTGTTTTTCGTATATTTATGACGTATTCCAGCTTTCAATTTATCAGGAGATGCGTCTAAACCATCTGTGTGAATCCCGCAGGTTGTAGGCGGAGCTACTATTTTACTTGCTGCTCTGTTTATGATGTGGCCTCTTTCAGAGAATGCAACGGCCAGGTGTGTTTCTGGAGCTACCTGGATCCGACTACTTGTTATTAAATTGTCATTATTGCTAAGAATCTCTAATATCGTCCACGTTGTTTGTTACATGTGTAGGAGTGACAGACTAAGTGGAGATGATTTGTGAAATGATCATGTGTAATTGTGAAATTCTATTTGATAAGAGGCTACGAAGGACCGAGGGTTTTAATTACATTCTTGAAAAGACTTGGACCTTACAGCAAGAATAAGATTTATTAGTTAGTCATATGCTACGAAAAATTCGTTGTAAAACTTTTCACGTGATTCCTGACGGGAATGTGACTGATTTTTCTGAATTCCGGATTCTTACTCAAAATTAGGAGATAGTACGGAGGAGTGTGAGACTCTGTTCATTTTTAGAGATTTCTTAGTATTTGATGCTAAATCATGAACGTTTCCTCTGCATGGTCTTATCTCTCGGAATCGGAATCAGCCACTTTTGCCACCTTGTACGATTGTGCCTGTCCCACCACTAGTGCAGACGTGTTACTTGATGAGGTTGTACATCAAGTTGAAGAGTTCAAGCCCCCGTATGACTTTGCCACAGTAAATCCATCTAAACAGTGACACCCCCATGGGGATTGAGGTGCTGCTCACACAAAACAATGAACAGCTGAGCATAGTCTTAAATTCACAGCCACACCACACGAGAGGCAGAGGCAGTTAGTTGGGAACATGGCATTGGTTGACATGAGTTAGTTGGTTGTCATAAAGAGGAAGTAGGGGGAGTGGCAAGATTGACATGGAATAACTTTGTAGCTTTGGATTTTGCACTAGATGTAACTTGGGGTGTACATGGTAATAAAATAGAGTAACAAGGTACAATAGAGAAAAATGCACAGCAGGAGATGTTCCACAGTCTAAGGAGAAAAACAATGAGAAAGAGACCTTTAATACGGAAAGAGCTATGTTGAAGGTAGTTGTGAAAGCTCTTATGCCTACCGTGTGGTAAGGTCCTCAGTTATGTTCACAATATATACAATAAAGTTGAAAATTTGCTTCATTCATTGCATAATCCAAATGTTAATATAAGTGACATTTGGAGTTAATTTGCCTTTATCTATATTGTTTTTCAGATTATTATACGTTGCATGTCTTGTATTTTGGTAGCTAGGTTATTTACTTGAATGAATATTTAAGGGGTTAGCTGATTTGGTATCAAATGCAATAAATTATAGAATATGAAGAACTAAAGGAAGGCTAGCATGTTCGACATGTAGATTTTAGTTATTGCATGCATTTTGTTTAACAAGTTTGGTGGTCTAGGGATCAAAATGATTGAAAATATTGTTCATGACATCTATGCTTTCTTTAAATTATAATAATTAATTGTAAAATTCTTTCTGATATCAAATTTCTTTACAATTCAACATTCAAAATCCTGAAATGCACGTCTAGCAAAAACAATTTCTATATGCAACTCCCTCTCTACTCAAGTGGAGAAAATTGGGTTTGAGAAAAGGGGCTTGCCAAACCATGTGGTCTAGCATTTGGAATTGAGTAGACAACTCACATTTGATTAACCAATTGCACGATTCAACCAAATAATATCCCACATAGCATTATTACCAAGGCAGATGAAATTTGATTATACTTCCGTATAAAGTGACAATTGTTGTGTTACCAATTGGCTCCATTGTAGTGCAAAGTAATCTTGTCTTATTGAGATTTTTGGATTGATGATTTTGAATTTGAACTAGAAGATTAGGGTGAATGAAGTAATTATTAAGGGAATGTGCCGCCTCTTGTTTGGTACCACGTTAAGTAGCCACTACATCAAAACAGTTGAAGGATATGCTACCCTCATTTCTCTTACTTGTCATGAAGTCACTTTCCTTTGAAAATTTTCAATATATTTGAGTTTTCAAGCCTAATAATAGCCATGTCATAATCAATGTCAACGTGCAGAAGAGTTTTCTTTTTGGTGTAGACTCTCATGCTGAATATATATTTTAAGGGCAGACTACTTATAATTATCTCAATGATTATGAGGATGACGGACCTTCGTCTATTTTACTGGACAAGATATGACAACTTTATTTTTTAGCTTTTTCCACATTAACTAAAATTAGTGGTTGCAAGGATTGCACAACCTTCAAGGGAATAAGAGCGGATTTTATGCATCAGTTTAATAGAGAAGGCATCAATTTGAAAGTTGATGTTAATTGTGTTGTAGGGGCATCCCTTCAAAGCATGTTCCAAAAGATGGGACACCTATTACTCATGCAGCTGGCCTTCTATATTTGATGATCTAACTCTGAGTAGAAAAGACCTTTCACACAAAACAACTCAACAATAAAATTGATTGTACATTGTAGAAGAATGAACACCTTGTGAAGATAGACTCACCTCAAGGACTTTGTTATTGGAGATAGTAAATCAATCAAACAAACAAGTGTGAGTAAAACAAATTCTTAATGATTATGAGGAAAAGTGTTTCCATACAAAGGTCTATAGCAAATGAAGGTGCTACCCAAAAGCTTGAGAACGATAAAAAAAATCCCTCCTGGAGATCCTTTCAATAGAGAGAATTTCATACAGTTTAAAATATGCATCTTAAAGCTTTACACAAAGCTTAGGAGCACTATCATGTAAGTAGTGTATTGAAAAAGATATGAAAAAAAAAAAAAAAAATTACGAAAATTCTACTCTGAATACTTGTTAATTGATGAAATGTCAAATTGAGATTAAAAAAACTCCCCTACCCCTAAGGGTGGATGGGCGGGACATTCCTTTACAGGGCAGCTTTTATCACCTTCCTCACCAAATTTCATTCTAATTTCCCATTTTCAATTCAAACCTTATCACACTCTTGTAATTCCAAATTACAAATAAGTCACATAGTGCTTTTCAACAAAGAATTCTCAATCAACACACTACTTACAAAGAGTAGTGTATGATAAAACAAACTAAATAGTAGAGAAAAGTTTGTCTTAAAACTCACTATACAAGATCAAACACAAAATGGTTTGAGTTTTCAGAAATCCTCTCATCCCTTGAATGTTGGTGTAGTAAAGTAAGAAAAATCCAGAGGTAAAGGACCTCACTAATCCCGATAAACACAACCAAAACCAGAGTTAGGATTATGTTTGTAGACAAGGTGTCAACAGCCCTTTACAGCTTGTTATTGCAGTCACAAGAAAAATCAAACCCTACACCATACAAACAAATCAAAGGGAGAGATGAAAGACTCTAATTGCAATCATAAATTAGAAGACCAGACTAGTAGTTCCACCAGACTCAACCATATTGCACTTTGCTTTAGCTCTACACTACCAAATACCAAAACTTCACAAGTTCTAAAAATCTCTCACACACATGTTGCAAACTAGAATTACTTTAAAAGCAGACAAGTAAACAGATGCATATGGCAAAGAAACTCGCATGGTTTTATACCCTCAAAGAAGTCTGTAGAGATTCACTTGTTTGTTGTATCAACATTTTGTGTAAATTAACAGCTTGTATAAATGAACAAGCCTCGCTAGTCCAATCATCTCTGACCCTTAGATGAAGGTTAACCTAGATTTGTAATCAATTTACAGAATTTGTAACTTCAAAAGAGGAGAAACAAAAAATGTCAGCACAGTTCCGAAACTGCACTTTCGATAGAGTAACTTCAACAAAAATTGTCTAATTTAAAATCAAAAAATTAAAATAAAATGAAAAATGATGAAATGTCAAATTGAGGAAAAATAAAACAACTAAACAAAACAAAAATAAATCACGGGATGGAATTCTACTTAAGGTATGGTAACTAATTCCAAAAATGTCCGATCTTATAAAAGAACAAAAACATGATAGATCTGAATTTTTACTTTGGGCACGGTAACAAGTTTATAAAATATGACTCTTGTGCACCTATGCTACATATGTACTTACACACCATGACGTACGTAGAATAAAGCAAATTGTTACTAAGTTGCAGTCATCGTGCTCTCAGATATGACTGTGCTGAGTCATCTAAAATTCATGTATGACTGCAAAGCGTCATCAAATTGTACAGTACCCGAAAGAAAAGATATGTGAATTTTACTTGACTCCAAGTTAACTAGAGTATGGACAGTGAACTTCAAGTGAGCACTACAATTTTACTTTGTGAGCAATTGCTTTGGGGTTTTCACCTATTTTTAGAACTAGTAGGAAGGTTGTAAAAAGTAAATGGTTTTTGTCTAATTATAGAAAAATCTATGTAAAGTAATAGTTCTCCATTGCCCTATCTAAAGTGTGTCTACACCTTTTTCATACATTAACTATTATTAGGCCTCATTATGGTACAATAATGTTTTAGGCCACTGTTTAAATAAAAGATATGTATGTGATATTGAATTGTGATTGCATTGTAAGTTGTAGGGTTAACTTTTGAGATAATCGTGGATGTTAGTGTGACTTTGTTTAGCGCGTGGTGTATTATTCTTGTTGAAATAAGTTTGTTTGGTATTGTGGGTATGTTGAGTGGCATAAGCTTTTGAGAAAGATGAAGACTAGAGCGTTGACAGATGCTGAGAAAGGACAAGTAGTTGGAATGCACAAAGATAGAATCAAAGGTGTGGAGATAGCAAGAGAATTGGGTATGCCCTCTTCCACTATTTATGGTGTTATAAACAGTTTCAAAAAACGAAGGACTGTGAAGTCACCAAAGCCATCGGGTAGGCTTCAAAAGTATACAGAGCGTAATATGAGACAGTTAGAACGCCTCCTTAGTAAAGATCTTCGTAGACCACTCACAGAAATTACAAATGAGATGGCATGTGTTGCAAAAGTTAGTACTTGTACTGTAAGGAAGGCTTTGCAAACCCTTGGTTATAAAAGCTGTGTTGTTAAAAACATTCTCTCAATAAAAAGCACATGGCAGACAGGTTAGCATTTGCTAAAGAGTATAAAAAATAGACAAAGGAGGATTGGAAGAAGGTCATTTGGACTGATGAATCATCTTTCGAAATAGGAAGGAGTTCTAGACAAATTAGGGTGTGGCGAAAGGCTTATGAAATATATTCAGATAAATTTCTAGTCCCAACTTTCAAGTCCGAGCGTACGTCGGTGATGGTTTGGGGTGCTTTTAGTGGCTTTGAGAAGGCTCCTTTAATAGTCATACCTCCAAATAAGAGCAGTGCAGGTGATTTTGTGGATCTTATTTACGGTGGCAGTTTAGCTCCATTTTAATCTATCCATCATCATCACGAAGACATGTTACTTATGGAGGATGGCGCTGCGGTCCATCGCGGCAATTTGCCAAACAAGTGTAGAGAAGTTATTGATATAAAGAACTTTCAGTGGCCTGCCAACTCTCCAAATCCAAATCCAATTGAGAACGTATTGAACATTATTAAAGATGAAGTTTAGAGTACATCCCGGCCACACAATAAAGAAGAAATGGTGGAATCACTTCATAGAGTATGGGAAGAGAAACCTTTAGACCCCTTGGAAACCCTTATTGATATCATGCCTACACGTATGAAGGAAGTATTAGTGCAAAAGGTGGTAGTACTAGATTTTGGAAACCCTTATTGATATCATGCCTACACGTATGAAGGAAGTATTAGTGCCAAGTTGTTGGAGAAATCATCGAAATTCAATGACTCCAAGTCTAAAGAGAAGGGGCACTGATATATTACATCTCCATTTTTAATATCGTATATAAATAGTAAATACGATGATACTTCTACGTATTTCCTTCGATATAGAAAACCTCATGCATATACGTAGTATATAGGTCGTCTATTGGTCCCTCTTACTTGTAGACATACACTACGCATTAGTACACAAATGTATGTACCATTTCATATTGAAATGCAAGGTTTACTGTCTTTAATGAATGACTTTGTAAATTATTGTATTCAAGTTTTTGAATGTTCTACTTTGTTTTGTTCAGTCCATACATATGTGCTTTATTTTGTATACCCTAGAAACTATTTTTAATAATGATAAAAGGTTAATTTACATTTTACCTTATTCTATTTATAGTTGTACTTAAGTGTTGGTTTTCCCGTCCCTCGCTTGGTGTATTTGGAATCTCAAATGCTCAATTCGAATGTGGTAGTGGATATGCAAGTCATAATTATAGAACTTTTCAACAACTTCTACTTTAATTTAGTACAATATTATGTTTTTCAAAATCTCAAAATGTGCATTTTGTCTCAATATAACAAATACACCCTTTGTTATTTATAACAGTTGAGCATGTATAAGAACAAATTAGATACCATACAAATACATGTAACGAGGGTCTAAATTATTATATAAATTTTTGGCATTATAGAAGTGGTTAAGGGAGGATTTACCAACTAAACCCTAGCCTTCACAATCCCATCAAAACCCAACTAAACCCAAGTAAACCAAGTGCTCCAAACACTCATAAGTTGCTGGAAATGTACAATACAAGTGCAAAAAGAGGTCAAAACTGCATAAAATGGGTCAAAACAGCCCCAAACACATGGTACAGCAGTTCCTAACAGCTCTTAGACCTCTCTGACTCTACCTGCTCTAGCGTAGAATGATCTCTCAAAACCCTAAACCTGCCTCTTAAACCCCCTGAACTGGCGGAAGTCATCCAGTCGACTGGTGACAGAGTTCATCCAGTCGGCTGGTGACAGAGTTCATCCCAGTCGGCTGCGACAGAGTTCATCCAGCCGACTGGATGACTGTGGAAGGTAAGGATGAAAACTGAAAAGAGACTAAGGGAAACTAAGGGAAAGGGAGATTGGGGAATCTCCGGTTAACATTATCTCCTTTTTCCGGTAGTTCTGTCCCGAGAACGGGAGGTACAGAGGAAAAGAGAGGAAAAATGAGAACCAGCCTAGAGAAAAAGTCTAAGCTAATCAAATTGTCAAAAAAGGCTAGCGCCAAAGAAACTACAAAAATGAAAGGCACAGTCGAAGTAGTCGGGTGTGAAGTCAGGCAGTCGGCTGGTGCGAAGTCGGCTAGGCCTCAGTTGGTGCTGAAATTGGATATAGTCGGCTGTGTAAAAGTCGGCTGTGTAAAAGTCGGGTCAGGCCTCTGTAACTCATCATCCGCCAACCTTGGTGAACCTGCGGAATCAGATGAAGTGCAGCTCTGATGATCAGCCTGAGAGCCTCTTGAAGAAGGCTCTAGCAGTCGGCTATGCAAGGAAGTAGGCTCGCAAAAGCAGCTAAGGGAAGTACTTTCCTCAAATGAGACTCGACTGTCTAGAACAGCGTGGACATGCTCTAGTGGCTGGATGTCGTGGCTCTTCAACTCCTCATCTCCAGTTGGCCTCGTAAGTCGCTTCCTGGTTGTAGCTCAGAGAAACTCTGGCGGACGGATGTGTCGGCCATGCTGAATCAACCGTCGACAGTGTCGACGAATGTTTGGAGAGCCCTCTGGTGAGTGTCAAGTTGTCCTTGCATCAAAGATGTGCTCCTCAAATCCAATGGCATCATCTAACGCCTGTATCGGTACCTGGTACTCCATGGGATGGGTCTGCAGAGCTTGTGCAGAACTGACTTCCCCTGAATTCTGTGCTTCGAGAGTCGGCTCTGTCAAAGTCGGCTCTGTTGAAGTCGGTTGTGAGGACGTCAGCTCTAGCAGAGTGGGCTTTGTCAAAGTCGGCTCCGTGAAAGTCGGCGCTACCACAGTCGGCTCGTACAAGGTTCTTGAACTCTAAAGTATGGTAATCTTCGTCTTTGTCCATCCGTTCTTCGACAAGGTTGTAACAAACCAACACTTCAAGCACCTTTGGGGATGGCCGCATTTCCTGGTTAATGGAAATGGTCTTGACTGCACCAGACCCTCGAATGGTCACCAATTGGTTACCCTAGTCATGAGTCACTTTAGCATCTACCAGCCAAGGTTGGCCCAACAGCATACTGTAAGCTTCATTTACCTCCTGGTTGCGAATAACAGTGAGACTGATGTTGTAAGGAATACCATGAATGTGGATTCTTACATCCCGAATTAATCCAACTGGCTCGACTACTGCCTGATCAGCCATGCGAAGCTGATAAGGGGCTGGAGATGGGGCCTTCAGACCAAGGCGTATCCGCTCTCCTTCTGTAATCAAGTTGACTCCAGAGCCGCCATCGAGCAGTACGTTCTCCAAGGTCAAATTCCCCACCTGTACAGAAATCATGGGAAGACACCGATCAATATCCACAGCTCCCACAACTGCTGTATCACTGGAGAAAGTTGGTGAAATATGATTAGCAGTCGGCTCTGCAAGATCAGTCGGTGGAGGTGGCTTGACCGAGTCGACATATGCAGTCGACGCTGCAAGGTTAGTAGGTCGAGGTGGCTTGATCAAGTCGGCATACACAGTCGGCTCTGCAAAGTCTGTTGGTCGAGGCGGCTCGACCAAGTCTACAGGCTCTACCAACATCCCGACTTGGCCACTAGGTCAGCTCTGCCTCAAAGTCAGCTTTGCTAACATCCCAACTTGGCGACTGCATCAGTTGTGCTCTTGAGTCAGCTCTGCCAGTAGCTTGACTTGGACACTGCGTCGGCTCTGCAAAGGTTTGCTGTGTCTGGCGTCCTTCTCCGTTGAAGGTACTGTAGTCATCCACTGCAGTGGAGAAATTCCCTTTGAATGACGCAATCGATCTGCAAGCTGTTATTGGGTGTGAACTGTTGGTACTGACGATGTTGTAGTAATGAGTCGACTGCGTGCAGTCGGTTGCGGTCAGTCGGCTGCGTTCAGTCGGCTGCGTTCAGTCGGCTCCGTTCAGTTGGCTGCGTTCAGTCGGCTGCGTTCAGTCGGTTGTGTGTTCTTCCAAGACTTAGCAGCTGTTACTCTCTGTTTGCTGTGGTTGGCTCTGCTTGTCCTCCTCCAATCAGTCAGCTACCAATACTTGGCTCCTTCCCTTACGTTCTTGTAGTTCCTGCCACTTTAGCATTCATCGACCCAGTAGTCGGCTGTGTGGTCTAATTAGTGTTTATAGACACTTTTTTTTTTTTTTTTTTTTTTTTTTTTTTTTTTGATACAGCTAGGAACAGATTAAGGCAGTCCTATCCCCTTTTTCAAACTGTACTGACTCTTAGAAAATCCAGTCCAGTAATTACAGACTTACAGTGATGGTAACAGTGCTTACAGTACTTAAAACAGAGTTTTCCTTCTACCCAAATGCACTCAGTAACTCAAATTACCAGTCTATTCTGACATGTGCCAACCTCAAGTCCAGGTCCCAAGTGTCAACTGACGTCTTCAACACGACGTCCCACAGCCGACCGAGATCCTCAATGCAAAGTTCGCAGAGTCGATCGAGGTCCCAAATCAAGGTCCAAAATCGAGGTCCCCAAATTCAAAATTCAAATTTCTAAGATCCTAAATTTTCGGATTTGAGATTTGAAATTTGAAATCCTAAAATTTCGGGTTACTTACCTTTCACCCATTTTTATAGTGGAAGTTGGAATCTGACCTGTAGCCGCCCTATCCCCTTTTTCGAGTTGTGACAGCCCTCTGTTCACACAGGTCGACTGCATGCAAATCTGCTCCTGCAATCTTCACAGCACCTACGCCCACTAGCCTGCAACAGAGCCGATCTGCTGCTACTGCTCCCTGGACACGTGCTGGACTGCATCCGTTGGTGCACCAGTGTTTCCATCCCTGAAAACACCTGAAACTTCTTTGCCTTCACTGTTCCCCTCTACTGCGACATGTCGTCTCCCGATTGATTCCTGGACCCCTGTCAGTGGCTGGCCAGCACCTGCCGACCCGATCTACCACTACAGTGACTACCCTTAACCAACCAAGGACTGTTCAGCACCACAGAATTTCAGTGACAGCATCTCAACACTCCTCTAGACTCTCGACAGTAACTGCTGCACCTCTACAGACCCGATTTCAATACTTTAGGACCTCTGAAGTGTGTGGAACAGCCTACAACAAGCAGGAGATCACATGGTACAAACTAAAGCATGGTCGCCAATGGTAAAGGGAGGATTTACCAACTAAACCCTAGCCTTCACAATCCCATCAAAACCCAACTAAACCCAAGTAAACCAAGTGCTCCAAACACTCATAAGTTGCTGGAAATGTACAATACAAGTGCAAAAAGAGGTCAAAACTGCATAAAATGGGTCAAAACAGCCCCAAACACATGGTACAGCAGTTCCTAACAGCTCTTAGACCTCTCTGACTCTACCTGCTCTAGCGTAGAATGATCTCTCAAAACCCTAAACCTGCCTCTTAAACCCCCTGAACTGGCGGAAGTCATCCAGTCGACTGGTGACAGAGTTCATCCAGTCCGCTGGTGACTTAGTTCATCCCAGTCGGCTGCGACAGAGTTCATCCAGCCGACTAGATGACTGTCGAAGGTAAGGATGAAAACTGAAAAGAGACTAAGGGAAACTAAGGGAAAGGGAGATTGGGGAATCTTCGGTTAACAAGAAGGTCTAATTTGTTTACCATTGTATTAAGCATGATGCTTTCATGTATTTTAGTTTAGTGAAAAAAAATAAATATTGAAATGATGATTGGATTGGTCTATTAGACTTTAGTCAGTAAGTCTTTGTTAGAAGTCTCTACATTTTATGTATAGAATATGATGTTTTCCCCTCTAAGCATTGGATGTAAAAAGATATTTGACTTGGGTGTAAATGTTTAATGGAGACTAAAAATAAGATATGTAAATAAACAATTTCAAAGAAGGTGATGCTTTCTAAAATTGAAAAATCTCATAGGCAAGAGCCCCAATCCGTGGAGCCCAAACCCGCTCTTGCCCTCCAAATCCGCTCAAGCCCCTCCAACCTAATTGCTCCCTCCTCCCAACCCGTTTGCACCCCTCCAGACCCGCTCGCCCCCCCTCCAAGACCTGCTCGTGCCCCCCGTCCCCCCCGACTATATAAATGAAGTGGGCGCCCTCCTCTCCTCAATTTTTTTATCCCCACCCACAAATTCGGGCCTTAAACTACCTCACGATGGCTTATTGCTAAGTACTTGGGTGGGCTCTAGACTATTTTGAAGATGCCACGTATCAGCTATCTCATGTTTTGTACGCTCATCCGGGAATTTGGGCCTTAAACTACCTCACGATGGCTTATTGCTGAGTACTTAGATGAGCTACAAACTATCGTTACAATATCATAATCAAACCAACAGAAGCCGTTTATGAAGTTTTTGGTGATTATTAGACTATTTAGTGTGTTTTTTAAAACACTTAATATTTCCAGCACGCCACAATAGAGGGATCCACCTCCACCATTGCCAGTCACCAAGGCGGACTGGAAGCGATTGAAGGATATAACTCGGAAGCAAGGTGGGAAGAAGATGAAGAAGCAACTGCACATTTTGAACAATCCTTTGAAGTTGGCGTTCAGAGGTTGGGAGGACGAGCCAGAGCCATGGAAATATTCCACATGCAAGGAATACATTGAGTGGTGCCACATTACTTAACTATTTCCGCATGAATGCCACAAAATGCACAGGACATCAGACAAGGAAAACCTGACTCATTGCCCCAATAATGAGTTTTGTTGAACGTTGTATAGAAGTTTATCAATATCTATACTGGCACGCGTATCTCGAACGCAATGAAGCACCATTATTCATTTGGAGAATGGTGTATGCCGAGGTGGTGCTTTACAAAGTGGTGGATTGGACCACCATCAAAACTTTGAAGCGTATTATGATGCCGACGGAGCGGGACATTTTGAGGCAGAGGATATGCCCAAATGGTGGCTTGGGAAAATGAATGAAGCTAAAGCCACAAGACACGGAGCCCGAGACAGATGAATCAGAACTAGACTCTGATTCTAATGGTGGTCGTGGACCAAGAGTGCCACGTAGAGCTATAGCACATGCCACTACGACTGTAGTGGCACCAATTCCTCATCTAAAAAACGTTGCACATGTTGATGAAAACATGAACTTTATGGACAACGTTCCAAATCCGGAAGATGATTTGGAGGTGGGCAAAATTAGACCTGGCATGGTTTTTGGTGTCCCGGTAGATCTTGGAGGCAACCAAACCAATGAGATGGAGGAGTTGCAATCAAAGATTGCAGAAAAGGATGGTTTGATTGCAATGTTGCAAGATACCATCCAAAATCTCCAATTGGAATCGGCAACAAAAGACACGCAAATCATGGAATTGTGCAATGAGTTGCAACAACGAGAGGAACTTCAACCTTCTCAAGCCAATGAACCGGCTATAGTTCGAGATCTCATGGAGGTAGATGACTCTTACATCAACAACACGGTTGATGTTGCAACGGCTGGTACGTTAGAGGATATTCCCACACGAGCGAAACGACGACGGGTTGGAGTGTTATTGCCTCCACAGGGCCCATATGCGCGGCTGTACGTGGATATTGATGGTCCACTAAGTGAAGATTCATTGTCATTTCCAACAAATGCACAAACGGAGGAAGTGAACGCATTAAAGAGAGCCAATGATGAATTGCGCCTTCGTGTTTAAGCCATGTCTAAGAAATATTAACAATGGAAGGTAGCAACCATTCTCAATGTTGATTGCGGTCGTCAGATGGCAATAGAGTTCAAGAAGATCGACAATGACTACTTGCAGCACAACATACGAAGGGATTTTGGCCTCACCTCTTGGGCTAATATAGATGATTTGTTTCCATCTGACATGCCAATGCAATCTAGGAATTCATCTCTCAATGATTGGGCAAAGTTGGGTTTTGATCACGCAAACACGACTTCGTTCCATGATCTTCAAATGAAGCCTGGAGTTGGAAGCAAAAAGCTATAGCCAAATCTGGCTCCATAGGTGTTGAATGGTTTGAAAAAATGTGTGGTGTGTATTAATCCATTTGGTCCGGAGGGTGGATGGGCACTTGGATCATGTCCTCACATGTTCCATTCAATGTGTTTAATTAGCATTTTTTTGGTTATGAGATTTTGCCCGGTGTGCAAATCCCTGTTCCACGAACGCTTGTACGAGGTGTTTGAACTCACTCCATACATGCCGCCAAGCCATGAGAGAGATCCGGAGCACATCCCCAGTGAATGTTATCGCAATCAATGGGGTGAAGATTTGATTTAGAGTTGGCGGGTCAATACTCACTCCACGTTCAAAAACGACATCAGTGCAATGTTTGGGTGGGAGCACAACCACATAAAAATTGTGAGGGTGTGCAAGAAGATAATTGGATCTGCTCCAGCTAACCAAGGGAGGCCGAATTTTTTCTATCAAACTTTGGATGGATATTGGAATTCATGTAACCAATTTGGTCAGCACCTTCAGGGCCTCATATGGAACAAGGAGGGGAGATTGATTACAGATCAACCAGGTCGCGCCGACATGGATAGCCAAAAAGCTGTCCAGATGGATCTTTCAGAGTGGAAGGAACAATAGAAAATTGAAGTTGTTGACTATCTTCTCGATGAACACTCCCCACATACATTGCAAACATTGGAAGAATTGAAAAACTCGCAAATTTTGCATAATCTCAATGAAGCAGATGGCCCATACCGGCCGACTTAGACGAGAGCGAGGCGCACCATTCTCTTGGACGATGGAGCGGGACCAAGCGGCACGGCAGGAGTAGATGCAGATGACTAGTAATAGTTACAATTTAGTAGTAGAAGACTAAAGGTCACTACAGTTTTTGTAAATTTTTGGTTTCAAATTATAATGACACACTTTTTCCTTCACAAATATAGAAAAGAATGCAAAGTTCATGAATGACGAGTGTCTCACTTGGTGGATGCAAAATTTACACGTTTTTCATTGTAGTGAGTTCCAATTTTTTAATCTACCTCAAATGTTTGTTTTTACTTGAAACTAATCTTAATTTTTATCTCTCCAAAAATGGGTTGTTCCCTCCAACTCGCTCGCCCCCCCCCCCCCCTGTGACCCGCTCGCGCCCCCCTAGGCCTGCTCGCGCCCCACCAGGCCCACTCGCATTGTTGGTTGTCCATGTCATCAATTCGTTTTAACTTTTGATAAGTTGTAAGAAATTATTATTAACACAGTAATTTTCCGCCTCCCCTGCATGTCCAATTTTCCCTAGGGACCGACCGGTCCATTCGTCCGAAGTGCCGTCCGGTCCGCCAGATTTGGCCCATGTCCATTCGTTATGACAACCCTGCAGCAAAGGATTTGTCCCATAGAACTCTCTGAATCTACGAGTGCCTTGCTTTCCTAGAAGCGCTTTGAGATGGCGTTTGTTGGGAGGGGAGCAGACGGCAATGACCGGCATGCACTTCGTTTGGAGTATCACTTCCATATAAGCGACAACAAGTTGCATGACAACAACTTTGTCCAATCCCGCTTTGGGCTTCACAAAGACTTCTTGAGAGAACAAGGGTATCTTTTCCCTGCCAAACACATTGTATTCTCGGACAGATGTGCGGCACAATTTAAGTATGCAAAATTTCTATACTTTGTTGTGAAGTATTCATCACTTTCCAAATTGCGTATGCCTTGTCCCTAACTCTAAACTCTGATAAAGAAGTGAGTAGAGCTTACTTTGGAATTTCGTTGCGCCTTCACAGGAGTCTTGCTAGCCTTCACGGAAGCCTTTTTAGGTAGTCTATGCCTACTGTGCGCACGTCCTCCTCGCCATTGCCACATGCTTCGTTATTAATCTCCTAGTCCTACTCTACCGTAGTTTCCTTGGATTCCTCTTCACTCTACTACTCCTCGGAGCTATTGTCCACAGCAGGTACCTTCTCCTTCTTCCATCTGGAGCGTCTCCTCTATCTTGTTGGACGCGCTTTCTTTAATGGCGCACTTTGATGACGCGATCCCTCTGAGCACTCCTTTGAAGCCCATCTAGACTCACTAAGCACATCAGTGAAAACGGCAGCTGTTCTATTGAGAACTGCAACACATTTTGGCAAGAACCATGCAATACCGTTGAACGCTTGGTGAATTTTGTCGTCTAACAAGTTTGGTACTTTGCAAAGGACATTCTGCACACGTAGTCGTCATCTTTGCCGATCCCATCCATCCAAGAATAGTGCACTCTAAAACACTCACATGTAGGGATTTAGGAATTTAGGGGGACTACTGCCAGGCAAATGTTAGTGGCTGTTGTTCTACTCCTCTTCTTGTCCCTCGCCCGTGGTTTAGGCGTCACCTTTGATTTCTGTCTAGATGGTTGCTGCCCTTGTCCTCCTGCAAAGTTGCTGACGGTTTGACCGATGTTGCAAGGATCAAAATTTTGAGCTCCTCTAGTCTCACTTAGTTCTTCTTAATGTTCTCCTTCCTCACCCTCTTGTACTCCGTCACATTCGTCTTGTTGTTGCCCCTGTCCTCTTCACCTGTACTCTTATCTTCTCCCTCACTTCTTCCATCCTCTCCCTCGCTTTCCTCCTCTTGTCCCTCACTTCTTCCATCCTCTCCCTCGCTTTCCTCCTCTTGTCCCTCACTTTTCTCCTCCCCTCCCTCTATTTCTTCCTCATGTCCCTGAACTTCTTCATTGTTCCCCTTACTTTTATGGTCCCCTTCATAGTTGTCGTGATTGGACTGCTCTGATTGTTACGAGCCCCCATCTTTGTCAATGTGTTCTTTGACGGAGATTCCTCAATTCGACATTGCTATGCTCCATACCTAGTTTGGCTAGGATGCCACCAAATGTTGAGGGAGTTGGCATTTTTCTACATCTCCCCATAAGTTTCCTCCGTAGTTTTGAATTTAATTCTCTCAATTGCAATTGCTCTATTCCGTTTAGTCTCTTTTGATACAATTCTGCAAACATCATGAAAGAGGTAATGATACTTGTTTCCTGATATTCAGCTATACACGCTCTCTTCAAAATTTGCTGCCGTTTAAAAAGGCTGCATTTATTGTAGGTAAACAATTCGTCTCTAGCTCATATGTCCCGCTTGGCAATTGTCCCATTTTCCAGTCAATCGCTAAATTACTCCACATGGCCAGTTCTCCTAGTGAACTATAATTTTCGTGAATGGCTAGTGACAAAGCCATTTTCCAGAACGTTGGCATTGTTAATTCTGGAAAGAGAAAGTGTGACATTAGAGAACATCAATGTGTACCTTGCACCACTTATTGAAGAGCTCTTGGAATTGTGGGAGGATGTTTCAACAACAAATGTATTAGAGGAGCTCCATACACAAGATTTACACTGTGAGCTCTAATCCTTCAGTGCATAAACGACTACCCTGTATATGGACTAATATTAGGTCAAGTCACAAAGGGATATACAACTTGTACGGTGTGTGGGTCACACGTCTCAACTCCAGCGGTCAAAGTCTTTGGGGAAGACTTTTTTTATCTTGGTCACTGTGGTTATTTAAAGAGACGGAAATTATATTGAAGACTTAGGCATGCATTTCATGGTCAACAAGCGAACCGGCTATCCCCCCTAGTTCTGATAGGATCGGATATCGTGGCTATTATGCGCAAGAGAGAATATTGTGGGTACAAGACTCACAAGAAAGACGAGTTTGAGGAGAGGGCGACCTAATTCACAGGGCCGGGGTGAAGCAGCTTTCAGCTTATTCCAGCTACTGTATTAGCAGATAGGTACTGGACCTATATCCTGAATTTGCGTCTATCTTCCTTGTACAATAGTACATAGTTGTCCATACTGAATCATGTTAGTGGCTCTCTTCCAATATGTTGACTGCGAGTAGTGAGATTCGTGAAATATATTACTCAAAGAAGTGGGATAATACAACACTAATTTTATGTGTGCATGAATGCATGATGTTTTTTCCCCATGATGTACTAGCAAGACTTGATATTAAAGCATGTTTTGGATCCCATGAACTATGAAAAGAACATCTGCGAGAACGTCCTCAAAACTATTTGGTGACAGCCAAACTAGACTTTAAAGATGCGGGAATTCGGCCACATATGCACCTCCTTCCTGGATGGTATCCTGGATCTATGGTACTTCCAGTAGCTTTGTAAGTACTATTGAAAGATGAAAAACTGCAATTCTTGGACATTATTCGTAGCTTGAAGACTCCCAGAAACTAAGTTGGCCAGATTGCAAAGTATACAATGTCAGAAGGTGAGTCAAAAGGGCTGAGGTCTCACAACTACCATATCTTGATGCAATTTTTGCTCCATCTTTGTTTAGAGACTCTTCTAAATAAGTAGACGCAATTGGCAATATTGCGGCTCACTCGGGTGTTTGTGCGCTTATGCATGAAGTCCCTAGATCCCTCGTCCATGGAAACCTTATTTGAGGACACAACTGAGATGCTATGCATGTTGGAGAAGGTCTTCCCACCTTCATTTTTCGATGTTATGTCCCACCTTCCCATTCACCTAGTGCAGCAGTTGGACATATGCGGTCTTATGCACAGTAGGTGGATGTATCCCATGAAGCAGCATTTGAATAAAGTGAAGGGGTACGTTAGGCAACATGCACAACTAGAGGGATCGATGGCAAGGGGTACATAATAAACAAGTCTTTAGACTTTATTACTGAATACATGCAAGACTGTGAGCTATCATGTAGGAGGATTTGGGACGATGAGGACGAACCAGCGGCCACGAGCGAGGTAGTTGAGAGAAGAGAGTGATACAGAGTGGTAAACCTTGGAGTTGCAGGCACGGATTCACAAGTTTGTTTTGACAAACACAGAGCCTCTACAGCCATATAGAGAGTAAGCCACGCACACAAACTCCTTCACAGGACGTGTGCTTTAAGTGTTTTTTTTCCTATTCAATTGGTTCTCTAAAAGTCTATTCTTGACCTCGGGTAGATCACTTGGTGTATTTTAGAAACGACGTGCGGGATAATTTAAGGAGGCTTAAATACTTTTGACATAAAAATTATAAAGGAATTCAAATAATGAAGGGGCCATTAAATGTAGACAATCCCATTATAAGTAATTTAGATGGGCATTAAACAAGGGCCATTATTTTTTTAGAAATAAAATAGGGGCTCAGTACCTAGGATCCTAGAGGGTGTTATTAGTATGTTGTGTTAATGGGTCTAAGATTGGCGAAAATGGATGAAATTTAGGATTTCTGTTTGCGCGGGAAAGGATGAAAAGTGAGAACGGAAGTCGTTGGAGTCGTCTTCCCAACGCTGGATTCCAAGCGACTAGGGTTTCGGGTGGTCGTTCCCGCGCCTCTTGGGTTTTGTGTCTCCGAAGGTTGGTTTAGAGTGTTTTGGAAGTGTGTTTGCTTTAATAACTGTTTAGAATTTAGGGTTCCCATCGTCTGTGGATACAGCAGATCTAGGTTCCATTTGTGTTACCACAGGTCGCAGACCTCACAGCAGTCAAGGACGACAGGGGGGAAGCACAATAAAGTGAACCACAAAAGTGCTTATCTTTTTTCCAATTTCAGCCCCTTCTGTAAAGACTAGAGAAAGTGGGATTTACGTTATGTTGATGCAAAATTTAGTTTGGAATACGGAAAGTAGACTTGATCTTCTTCAACTTCCCAAAGTTGCGAGAAAAGATATTGAGTTTACAATGGAAAACGGAGATGTCAAAGTCAGGCAAAGTGAATGGTCGTCATTTGGAAAAGTGAACATAACGGTTTAGGGTTTTGTCCAAAATCACTTTTAATTTCGCGGTGCACTCTATATGTTTAAGAAATATTCTAAAATAGTCAATTAATATACTCATTGATTGGTTTAGGGTTCCAAAAGTACCGCAAGGATACTTTTTAAGAGGGTCACTTCCACGGTACTTTTTGTGCGTTTTTTTTCACCGAACATTGTTTTTCAAATTGAAAAAAACATCCTCTAAAGACAATAGATGGCTCCAAATGAAGAAATTAAGACTTTGGAAAAGTTCATTTTCATGAATTAGAACTAGTGGTCAAATTAAGTTTCAATTAAAGATATTCTTTTTATGAAGATGTATATAAGATACCTTATGACACCCTAGAAAGTGACTAAAATGCTCAAAAACTACACCAAAATGCTCAAAATCAGCTTTGAGCCTTAAAAAACAGCACACTTCATATTCACTTGTTGGTGGTCACATTTTGCACTTTGTGGTCCACTTTATTGTGCTCTCCCCCGACATCATCGGCAGAGACTACTTGTCGTGGCGGTCTCCACTAGCGGCAGCTATAGTATAAAAAGCTTAGGTCGTAGTTAGAAGCGTCTCTTTTTGCTCGACACTCTGGACTCTAGAATTAGGGTTCCTCACCGCTCCAAGCTGCGGCCATGAGCCAGACATTGTTGTATACCTGACTCCATTTTCTCTTGGACGACTTATAAATGGAAGGACTAAGGACCTCATAAAAGCCTCTCCCTCTTACCCCTCTACTCTCGTCTCCCTCTTGTATATGTTGGCTGTTCTGAATGCTAATACACGTGCTTCTTCCTCTGCTGGCTTGGGACCTTTGCCCTCGCTAACTCCCCTTCACTTATTGTCTCAAGGCTAGAACCCTTCTGGACAACCGGAACACCCAAGACCTGGCTAACTTAGCCTTCTTCTTCCTCCTGCCAAGGCTACGGCGTCTCGTTCCTCCTTCCACCCCACAAACCCCCTCTAGCGGTTGGATGTCCCACCCACGTGATACCCATGCTAACGAGCCCCGGGTATCGACCCAAAGGACGTCTTGTTCACACTACGAGACTCCGTTCAAACGTCCCTGACCCCACTCTCTCCCTCTTCCCTTGGTCTTCGTCACCATTTGAAGATCCCAGCTAACATTTTGGCGACCATGCTGGGGATGGTAGTTTTGGACTAAGGAAAATTGAGACCCCCATTGGACAATCATGCCATCAAGAAAAATTGCTGCGGAAGGAGCACGTTTTACTCAGGGAGAAGAGACCACCATACAGGATGACGCTGATGTAACCAAATAATTCCTTCAGTGGATGAAGCAACAAATGACGGATCTAGCCGCCAAAAACGATGCCACGAATGCTAAATTAGAAATTCTTAGTGAGCAGTACGACAATCTACAAACCAGCCGATCCTAAGAACCGATAGCCGAATCACCCTTGGACAACGCAGGACAAACCTCTCAAGTCCCTGGGGAAGCACTACGATCGGCCACGATTCCTAGGGGAAACCCCACGGTAGCAACGTCACATAGCATGGGAAGCCATGATAATCACATCAAGCTACCAAAAATACAATACCCGGTGTTCGACGACACCGGTGACCTAGATTGGCATGTTCGGCAATTTAAGGTCATTGCCAGAACCAACGGCGTCAGCAACACAGCAGAGTTACAAAACATATTTGGAACCACACTGCAAGGAAATCATATTAATTGGTACATAGATTTCGAGACAGATCACCTGAATTCTACTTGAGACGAAATGGAAGCCAGCTTCTTACAAAAGTTTAGAAAGTTAAAAACAAGCTCAGAAATCCTCAAAGCATTAGGAAGCATCACTCAAGGCAAAGAGGAGCCCGTGGATAAGTTCTATGATAGGTTTAAGCAACTGGCGGACAAGCTTAACCAAAAACCCAAGGAGGACTACTTATGCGAATGGTTTAAAAAGGGATTATTACTCTGGATACAACAAGGCATCGTTATCCGCGGAGTCAAGACGCTTCATGACATCCTCGGCGCTGCCATCGATATTAGTCTGGAATTAGCGGCCCTTCAAAAGCTGCAATCTCCACTACTATCCCTACTAGTATTTCAAAAAGACACCAGGATAGTAGCCGCGCCCTGTAGCACCTGCGGCAAAATCCATCCAAGACGGTGCTGGTTTGCCAACAACGCTTCTCGCCCGGAAGAGAGTCGACATCCTAGACCCACCGCTGCTGCCATGCAAACCGAGGAAATTGGGGTAGATGCATTCCAGCCAAGCAGGAATGATGCGTGCTGGGAGTGCGGGTCTTTACACCATAGACGTGGCCAATGCCTGTTATTGCGCCAACGTTGGGCCGCAGCCGCAGTCCCCCCGGCAGACGTACTTGGAGTACCCCAGCCACTTAGGCGTGGAGGCCTGACCATTAGCAAAATCCCCGGAGCCGAGGCTAAGATAGCAGCTATAACCACCGCCGCAGTAACCACTTGGTCCAAAAACGACGCCAAAGACAAACCTGAAAACCATGTCGTCGAACCACGGAAACCATTTTCAGCATGTCATTGGGAAAAATTATACCAAATCCGCCGCAACTTGCAAGAAGAACTAGAAGCACCAATTACAGCTGATCTTCAGCATATCGTAGAAGCACCAACATTACGGTAACGCTGTCTAAACTAATCCAGATTAGTCCCGAATTGCAAAAATTTTTACAACAGGCAGCGTTGCCTCCACCACCAAAAGAACCCGCCACAATCAAGGTCAACACCACCACGCTAGATCTGGACGCCGGAGTCATCCGAATGCAGCTAGGAGAGTTTGAGCTGTCCAACGTCTTAGTAGAAGGCGGCTCAGGAGTTAATGTAATGAGTAATCGGTTGAGGGAAAACCTTGGTCTACCATTACCTAAGGCCGCCCAATTTATACTCCGCATGCTCCCCTGACGCCATTAGGAATATTATCATCTGTTGCAGTAACAACCGATGGTGTAACAACACCAGCGACCTTTGTTGTTATCTCTATGCCCAAGCGAAGTAATTTTCCAATTATCCTCGGACGACCTTGGCTTCGCGATATGAATGCCATCCATGACTGGGCTAGAAATCAAATCCGTATTCATGACCACGGCCGAACCATGATCATTCCTGTGGACAGCTGCATTACCCGTGCCAAGGCAGATCAGATCCGAAATCACGCCGGCACCAACTGGCTCAATGGGCTGTCTCAGGAGCAGGAAGCATTAGTCTTCCGAGCTGACCCGGATTTGGTTCCTCTAGTAGAAATCCACTTAGCTAGCTTCGTACCCGAACCTGATAAGCTAGATATTCCTCCCCATTTTACCCAGGAAGTTAAAGAAACCATTACTGTCAACGCGATCCTTGCAACAAAAGCATTAAAAGATCAGGCTGTCAATAGATGGTCCCATGGCACCAAGGATAAAGTTGTGCTAGTCAACCTAGGAACAACCAAGGGGCCCAAGTTCATTAAGATTAATGCAGAGGCCCATGCCGACATCAAGAAGGCCGCCATTGTCCTCTTTCGGGAATACCAGGATATCTTTGCATGGGGCCATGAAGACTTGAAGGGCATCTTACGTACCTTAGCTGAGCATACAATAGATCTAGTACCAAACGCCCACCCCGTACAACAACGGCGCTATCGAATGAATCCGAATTATGCTTCGCAAGTCAAAGCAAAATTGGATAAACTATTAAAAGAAAAATTCATCTCCCTCGTTGACTCTGCCCCCAGGCTCCTCCCTATGGTGATTATACCTAAGAAAAATGGCACTCTCAGGATCTGCGTGGATTTCAGAAAACTTAACACTGCCACCAAAAAGGACCACTACCCACTGCCTTACATGGAAGAAATAATCGATGAGGTGGTAGGCCACGAGATGTACTGCTTTCTTGATTGCTTCTCGGGCTACTACCAAGTCGCCATGGCCGACCAAGATAAAAACAAAACGGCGTTTTCCACCGAATGGGGGCCATACCAATTCAAAAGGATGCCGTTTGGAGCCAAGACTGCCCCTATGACTTTCCAATGCGTGATGGAGCTTATTTTTCGACCATACCTCAAGAGGTTTTTTCGTATTTACTTGGACGACGGCATTGTCTACGGCACCCAGTTGGACCATGTCGCCCATTTACGACAAATCTTCAACGCCTGCAGAACCAATGGTGTTAGTCTCAATGCAAATAAATGCATGTTTTTATCTTTTGCAAGTATTATTCTGGGTTACATTGTATGTAAATACGGAAAATTGCCAGATCCAGAAAAAATCAAAGACATCCTCAAGATGACGCCCCCAGTGAACCAAAAGGGAGTCCAACGACTCCTTGGTCCATCTCAGTTCAACAGGATCTACATTAAAAAACTTGCTCATATCACGGCTCCCATCACCGCCCTAAATCATGCCAGATATTCTTACCCGCAAGATTGGACATCGGCCGCCCAAGAAGCACTCGACAAAATCAAAGCTGCAAACTCCAGTGCGCCCATTTTAATAGCGCCAGATTGGTCTAAGCCGTTCCACATCCACACGGACGCCTCTAACATCACGGTCGGCGTGATGCTGGCACAACGGCTCAATGGAAAGCATGATCAGCCTGTGGCTTATGCCTGTAGGCTATTAAACCCCGCAGAAAGAAACTACTCCACTACAGAGCGAGAGGCCCTAGCCATGATCTATGCAGTAAAGAATTCCGGCATTATCTCTTGGTATATTGATTCAGATTTATTGTAGACCACCACAGTTTGTCATATTTAGTAAATCAACCCTTGGTTACGGGGCGAGTCGCTCGCTGGATCATGATACTACTAGAACATAATTTTGAGGTAGTATACGTACCTGGTAAAAGACACATTGTAGCAGACTATCTCTCCAGGGACACCACTGCCACCGACGACGGCATTAATGACTCTTTTAATGACCCATATATTCAATCAGCAACATTGACAACCGAAGACACCAGAGACTGGCGATATCCATACATCCAGTATCTCACCTCGGGTACTATGCCTATAGACGTCACTGGCACCAAGAGAATCACCTTCGTACAAAGCACCGTGCCTTACATCCTGGTTCAGGGTCAGCTTTACCGCCAGGGTCCTGACGGGGAAATACGAATATGCATCGCCAAAGAACAACAAGAAGAGATTATGACCCATCTCCACGACGGCCCAGCCGGAGGTAACCAAGGTCCCGACACAACAATTAAAAAAATACTCATGGCTAAATACTGGTGGCCTACGCTCCATAAAGATGTTCACCAGTACATTAAACAGTGCCATGCATGCCAAGTCTCCACGACAAATTTCCAGCACCAAGGGAAAGTGCCCTTGAAGTCCATACCAGTATTAGGGCCCTTTCTACGCTGGGGATTAGACTTTATAGGACCCATTCGACCTATTACCAAACACAGGTTTAGGTACATCTTGGCTGCCACGGACTACACCACAAAGTGGGTTGAAGCCAAACCACTGCGTACTAATACTGCCATAGTGAGCGCCAATTTCATTTATGAAAATATCATCACAAGGTTTGGATGCCCCTTGGAGATTATGTCCGACCAGGGCACCCATTTTGTCAACGCAGTCATCGAGGAACTCAAAGACAACAATATTATAAAACACCACACAAGTACGGTCTATTATCCACAAGGAAACGGGCAAGCCAAGTCCACAAACAAAACATTGATCAACATGTTGCGCCGTTTTATACAAGCCAACAAGAATGACTAGGAAAACTACCTGCCCGCAGCACTATGAGCATATCGGGTGGCAACAAAAACCAGGCAAGTCCATTTGAACTTGTATATGGCACGCAGCCCTTGCTGCCTACCGAGTACATAGCACCCACGTTTAAGACCTTGCTGCCCAGGGATTATACCCCGCATGGAGTCTTGGCTGCCCAGTTATAGGACATACATCACATGGAAGAACTGAGGGAATTAGCTTTGCAAAACATCACCAAAAAACAGCAACTAAGCGCCCAGCACTTCCAAGCCTCTAAACCACCTCGCATCTTTCAAAAAGGAGATTACGTCCTCAGGTGTCCAAGAGATCCGAAGCTCTGCAAACTGAATTTTGATTCCATCTAGCACAGGCCTTACCGTGTCCAATTAGCACTACCTAACAACACGGTACTCCTCATCAATAACGCTAACTTTGCTTTTCATGCCACCATCGTTAACGCCACAAAACTAAAGCATTACCATACTAATTTGGACCAACCAGCACCAGCCTTCAGCTTGGGAGAGATCTTCAATGCCTTGGCACAAGAGGACGTCACAAATACTGAAGAGACAACCCCAACACAAGACCATCTCAACAGGGACACCCTTCACATCCAACCAGACGATAATGGCACCCAAAGCATTCCAGATGGCTACCTAGAAGTCAGTATTAACCTGATCTAGGTTCATCAATTGATCCTATAGACCAGGAGGTCTCAAGGAGCCCATAGACATCATGGTGAGAAGATGGCATCAAGTCACATCCAGAGCTGCCTTGATCGAACATCGCCGCCACCATATTCGCCTGCCTCCCATCCATGTCAAATCCCGCCGCCAGCACGCCCCTGCCAATCACCACCCAGAGCCATACATCATATCAACTCTCAGACTCTCACATCAGCTTAGCCCCCTCAACAACCTGGTTCCCTGGTCTTCTTCTCCAAGGCCCCCAGACAGCGCGCATTCTGCTCCTGCCCTCCAGCCCTCTCCCAGCACTGTTCTCAACTTTTGCTCTTACGCACCAGGGACGCCGCCATGGCTCCAAAGCCAAGGAAACCTGTCCCTCCATACTATGTGCCACAACAGATTTTAGACTGGAAGCGCTGGGCCGACATGGTGTGGACAACAAAGACGGGTCTAGTGAAATACTCGACATTGATGGCGGGAAGATGGATATGGCATTGTGCAAGGAATTCGTCCAGTCCATGAGGGAGCAAAGCGAGGATGAGCCTTACCCATCCGGATACGTAAATGGCATCCTGGTCCGCTACTCCAGCCTCTGTCTCCATGCTTTCTTTGGCTGGGACGGCACGGTCGTCACCGAGTGGAGCCCAGCGTGTCTTCATCCGCGGCCCAACCTTCAGGCCCTGGTACACAACACTCCCCTTTGCAGTGACAATTGTTATGATGTTTCCGTATTGGGCAAGGTTCTACCGGAGCCCTGGTTCTCGTGGATCCGAGGCATCCTAAGCCAGGTGTTTTTCAAAAACAACTGCAATGTGATCACGCCGGACCAACTCACACTGCTCTTCATGGCCGACATCAGGGAGAAGGTCAATTGGGGGTTACTGGTGGACGAGAATTTCAAAGTCCAGCTGCGGGGGCACCGTCGGCAGCTGGATTATGAGAGCCCAATTGGCCCATTCCATACTGTGTACATTCAGCACTATCTCTCCTACCACCGGCGTCACAATTGCGCTCCAGCCGTGGGTACATTTTTGTTCATCCAACGGGAGATAGCAGTACCCTCCGCCACTGTAGTTGCGCTTCCACCACCCAGCCCAAGGTACAAACGTCAACGCATTGTGGAGCTGGAAAACAAGGGGGCAGGGGCACGGGATACAACTTGGGGACCTCGCACCAGAGCACTCGCGGACATCCTGGACGAACTGCTGTAGTTCACACACATGACAGAATATAAGAAGAAAATGCTAGCCACGGCACACCGAGAACACGAGGAACGTACCAAGAGGAGGACGACTCAAGCTCTCCAAAATGCCCAAGCACAGGCGGACAAGATCCTAGAGTCAACAAGAGCAGAGTATCGAGAGTAGCTGGAAGAAGCCCACGCCACACTCACCAACCTACGAAATCGCATTACAAATCTAGAGTTGGAGGTCGGAAACACGCACGAACAGGTGGATTTATTGGCCAGAGAGAAGACCTATGCAGAGGAGAAGGCACAAAAGCTGGAACAAGTCAACAAGGAGTATCTGGCACGATGCAAGGCGTTGACAACAAAGCAGGTCCGACCTACGGCCCAGCCATTACCAGCTGAGCACGAAAAATTACATCTGGAGTAGCTAGCCGTCGATCAGGCTCGAGAGAATTTCGAGGTCAACAAGCTAGGGTGGATTCACACCGCCACCCATGCCATAGCCTCCATCGCCTACCGCATGTTGCGTGCTCAGCCACCAACAGAAGAGAATCCTCCGCAAGAATTCCTCAATATGTGCATTGACGACGCCATGGCTGCTCTGGATATGGAGCTTCCAGACAACGATTGGAAGATGGAGAATTACGAAGACACGGTACGGCCAAACATCATAGAGAGAGGCAAGGAGGCGTACCAGTCACCACCAAGGGTGGAATTCCAGCATCAAGAGCTGGGTTAGGGAGCAGGGTCATCGCAGGGAGCAGGATCATCGCAGGGAGCAGGGTTAGTGTAGGGAGCAGGTCCATCGCAGAGCATCACACCAACCATTGTCTCCTATGACCCTGCCAAACACGTTGACATCCCCAAACATTTCACGGACATCTAGGAGACCTCGCAGATATCGCCACGCCTCCACGCATCCCCTTTGGGACAGCCCAGCCCACAGACAACCCCAGTAAATCTCCGACCTCAATCAATTAAAATTCACAAGGATGCATTAAAATCAAATTGGGGAAGAGTATGATTTAGAAGAAGTGGCTAGTGATGAGAGTGAGGCTGAGGGAGAATTAGCAACAGCAATAGCCCAGGTCAAGAAGTACTTTCAGGAGAATCCGGATTTAGCCTCGCTCTACGTTGACCCCAAAGCTAATCACATACAGTGTCCCGCCTCTAACAAGGTTCTAGGGAAAACTATAGTCAATGTCTATTAGCATTCTATCACCTCCCGATCAAAGCACAATCTAATTCATCGGGGTGTGGCTCCAGCTATAGCCGCCCTGTACGGTGACCAAGCTCCTCCTCGGCGCGAGGCACAGCTTCCACGAGAGACAACGTGCCCCGACCGAAGACCCGCACATCGACGATCCAAAACTTGAAGCCCATTTCCCATCGTTTGTGGATACAGCAGATCTAGGTTCCATTTGTATTACCACAGGTCGCAGACCTCACAGCAGTCAAGGACGACATCATCGGCAGAGACTACTTGTCGTGGCGGTCTCCACTAGCGGCAGCTATAGTATAAAAAGCTTAGGTCGTAGTTAGAAGCGTCTCTTTTTGCTCGACACTCTGGACTCTAGAGTTAGGGTTCCGCACCGCTCTAGGCTGCAGCCATGAGCCAGACATTGTTGTATCCCTGACTCCATTTTCTCTTGGACGACTTATAAATGGAAGGACTAAGGACCTCATAAAAGCCTCTCCCTCTTACCCCTCTACTCTTGTCTCCCTCTTGTGTATGCTGGCTGTTCTGAATGCTAATACACGTGCTTCTTCCTCTGCTGGCTTGAGACCTTTGCCCTAGCTGACTCCCCTTCACTTATTGTCTCAAGGCTAGAACCCTTCAGGACGACCCGCACACCTTAGACCTGGCTAACTTAGCCTTCTTCTTCCTCCTGCCGAGGCTATGGCGTCTCGTTCCTCCTTCCACCCCACAAACCCGCTCTAGCGGTTGGATGTCCCACCCACGTGATACCCATGCTAACGAGCCCCGGGTATCGACCCAAAGGACGTCTTGTTCACACTACGAGACTCCGTTCAAACGTCCCTGACCCCACTCTCTCCCTCTTCCCTTGGTCTTCGTCACCATCTGAAGATCCCAGCTAACAATTTGGTTCTAGTGATGGCTTCGCAGGTGAAGATTTGGACCTTGGAAGAGGAGTTCGCGGTGCCGCAATATTTTAGCAAAGTGAAAGTACTCCCGGAGGAAACATACGCTTCTCTTTGGGTTTGGTTGGATAAGAAAGTTGCGCTGGAGTGGCCAATATTGTTTTGGGACAATGAGGACAGGTGTAGGATCCGCCAGAAGATAGAGGGCTGGAATGACGTGGTTGGAAATGTTTACGTTTTGCCATCGCGATCAAATGTGGAGGAGGCTGCCAAACGGCGTTGTCTTGAAGATGGTACTCATACAGCAGATCGCGATCTTCAAGAGGAGGCTGATTTCCCGCTCATTGACAAAGAAACAGAGGACTGAGCTATTGAGCCCCTTGGGAGCTCTAGGGTTACGGGTTTCATAGGAATTACCAACGCCTTCGAGCACCAGAACGAGTCCGATCAGCTGTAGAAGGACATTTGGGAGCGGTACCTTGAGCAGGCTGAGAGAATGAAGAGGGATCTCAAGTGCTCTTCTCAAGAAGACAATTGGTGGGTGCTGAAGGCTTCAAACTTCAATGGGAATGTTGTTGTGAAAATATTATGTCTGGAGTGCAGGAAAGAGATTGGCGGGGATAGTGGAAAACATGACAAGACTACCATTCAGAACCTGGTCAAGAATTTCAAGGTGAAGCATCTGGTAAGTACGAACCATGTCAAGGAATGGTGTGTAAAGAATGACGTGCAATACACAGATCACCCACAATCTGTCGCACCTAAGGGTAAATCAGTTCAAATGACCCCAGAAATGCACTAAAAAGTGATTGACGAAGGAGTTGCGATAATAGAAGAAGTGAACAGCACTTTAGATGCTGATCACAAGCCCTTCACGCTGCTCGGTAATTTCAGGGAGACTGTTTCGAAAAGCTTCTGGATGAAGGTGAAGTGCTTTTATTGCCCTACTTTGCTAAGCCTATGTCCCTCCCAAGAAGAACTTGGAATGGAATTTGCACCATCATTTGGCATCTGCTAAGCATTTGCATAATGTTGAACAATCAGTGGCTGCTTCTAAGCGTCCCACTGCGATTCTAAATGGTAAGAGAGGCAGCCCCACACTATCATCAGGGGTTAGTGTTCACTCGAACCAATATGAACTGGGGCGGTGGTGGAAGAGCGGATCTGCTGCAACCGACACTGAAGGAGGTGAGGAAACTAACTTCTACCATAATGATTGTTTGCGTTTGATGTGTTGGGGCTTCAGGGGTCCCACGTATACATATTATGGAGTTGTGTACTCGATTCGTGAGTTGCTGGATGATGTACATGTTGGGGGGGTTTGGTATTCTGAACCCCACTTGACAGCATGTGTGAATGTCAAGGGTTCGTTCTGTGTATGTCAAAGGTACTTTTAGGCATACGTCCTGTTTGAGGGTGGATCCATCCGGGTCTGGGATCATTGATCTTGCTTGCTCTATGTGTTCAGCAATACCATTAGAAAATGATTTCAGAAAAAGAGACTTACGCGAAGAGGAAAACTATGATAAGAGGGGGACTCGGAGCACTGGAGGAGGTAGAAGGATTGGTTACTTACAGATTTCTGAACTTGCGAGGCATAGTTGAGAGTTAAGTAGAAAACTAAAAACTGATAAATTCTTTATGATGGCTGCTCGTGCCAGAATTGTATAGCTCAAGGTAAGACGTCCAACTCTGCGTGAACTAGCGAGAGAGGCCTCATCAAAGCACAATGTCACTAAGTTCTGCACTAGCATAATCAACGCACATAGGACAGGTGCATTCGGAGGTAAGTCGGCATTGTGGAAGTTCCTTAGTGATGATGCGCAGAATCTGAAGAGGGACGCGAGAGGGAACCGGTATAGTGAAAGTACGAAGTGTCTAGGCGAAGTCATGAAGGTATATAGAGGACGTAGGATGATAGATATATTCTCCTTGAATTTTGCTGGACCTAGCTACAGTCAAGTAAAGAGGGATTTAGGTAAGGGTGTACAGTTCATACCTTGGGAGCATGCCGAGATCTTTGCAAGAGTTGCAGACATCTACAGAGCTGCAAAATCAACGCACAACATTAGTGGTCCACTTCCGGTCATTCTTGCAGAAGACAAAACTAAAGTGAAAGGGAGAGTAGCTTGGGAACCAACGTAGGAAACCCTTTTGGGGTTCTGTGGGCCATCTGCTAACCATGTTTGTGTCTCAGGATTTAGACCGCTGGTCGGATCAGGTGAAGAGGGCTACCGGTAAATGGTGGAGTCTTTCACTACTAACACTAAGGGCAGTTTTGTGGGAGTGGTGGTTGTTAATTCGCTGCACCCTAGACTGCCTAGTCTTGTCTTAGTCGCATGCTGCACATGCAATTGCTTTAAATTGGGATGGGTTAGAAATTAGTAGAAAGTGATTGATAGGTTGTGGCAGAAAGAGTGCCTTGATGCTGTAGGTCCTATAGTGGGTCATGCAAGCGATGGTGATTCCCGAAGGAGAGAGTTGATGCTTGCAGATTTCAAGAGTGTCAAAGGGAACCGTCTTGACGTAGGATCAGAAGGGTGGGTGTTTACCGCCTCCTTAGATGATTAGGGGGACGCTAAGGGCTTGCACGACCAAGATTACCTGCATAATGAGAAAAAGTTGATCAACCCTTTGCTGTCAGCAGCAAGGGTACTTCAGTTGGGCGGGGACTTGTGTCTACAGAGTCACATCGAGCTGGTGATTCAGCAGTTCGCAGTTGATGAACACGGTTTGAAGATAGAGGACGTTGATAGGAAGGACCGCCAAAACTGGGGATCCGCACAACGATTATGCCATGCACGGGTTAGAATCTGCTTGGCACGTATGCGTGACGTAGAGTATCCTCACAGGGAAAGAACTCTCGGTACAAAGTATTATCTTGAGATTTGCGCAAATTATATTGACATCTTTTGTTCACCTAGATTAGATCTTCGTTCCAGGATTGTGTTGTCCGGTAAGGTTTCTTTTTTTTCCAAATTTGGAGATTGTGGCTGCAGAATGGCGATCACGGGGTGTTAGGGAATTTGGTGAAACTGGTGGAAGCTAAAAATTTTGTGAGTTTACAGTGCTTCTTGATGTCCACTTATCGTGTCATTTTGTCGTCCTTTTAATCTGTCATTTCAGGGACAGGTACCCAGAGTTAGCTGTGCCACTTCATCTGACGGGAAGTGACTCATGTGAGGTGTTCTTCTCAAAGATCGGAGGCATGAATGGGCATGAACGGGCATATGACTTCCACGAGCTAGTGAACACCGCCAACACTCTCAACCATATTTCGGCCGTGGAATATGGAAATAATAGGATTGAGTTCAAGGAGCAACACAACAAGATGGAGAATGTTTGGGAGGCACTCCACAAGCTCCAACTTGGAGAAGAACGGTGCAATCTAGGAGACTACAGAAACATCTCTTCAAATGCCGAGGTGATCAGTGCACTTAAGGACGGATTAAAGGAGGCACAAGCATTATTCAGGCCTCTAAACATGGCCCCCAGTCCACAATGCGCAGCAAAGAAAAAAGTGTGGTACGAGAAGCCATGGGTGGTTGAGAGGGCCGATCCGAGAAGCTTTGCTTACAAGCCCACTGTGAGGCCGGTTTGTGGAGAGGATGGGGACTCTAAGGTGCTACGAGACCGCTTGCAAACAGAAGAGTCGGGAACGGTGGACGCTGCTACAAACCCCCATGCAAGCACAGGAATCTACTGCAGAGGAGCTAATCGATGATGGTTTGCAGCATGCAGTCCTCCTTGAAGAAGAGAACCGTGATGTCATTACGGACCTCCTCAACCGAGTAGAGAATCAGGTAACATCTATGTTAGGAGGTTGAAAGATAGTGCCAACTGTAGAGGTAGGGAGCCATTCCATTTACAAGTCGACTCTAGTATCACAGTTGAATGGTAATGTGTTTCTTTTGAAAGATAGGTTGGCAAGAATTAAACATAGCATCCAATTCGACAATCACGGTCCTCATCTGGGTCGAGTCAATTATGCATAGGTTCAGATTGTGGAGTGCATTTTGTCCAACGACGTACAACGAAATTGTCTTCTACTGTAAGATCTGCAGCCAAAAGGAAAAAGGGACGCTCAAATACTGCTAATAAAGTAGGAAATGCTACTAACATTTTGAGTGGAGTAGATGAGGGGTCATAGTGGGTGGGCAGGGTGCAAGCTTTGCGGCGTCGCAATGGGCATCAATTTGGGGTACTACGTCAGGCAGTTGACCTCCTTGCCCGAACAGAGGAATCAGGGAGAAGAAATTCTAACAACCCTCACATTGAAGTAATGTCACAATACTATAGAAAACATCCAGGCCGTGATAAATTTAAATACGATCATACAGATAGCCAGTGGATTGACATAGATTGTGTTATATCTACTGTAACCATGAGTTACAATTCTACTAACGAGGTATACACCCTAGACAGAAACGATTCGGAGGTGCTGTCCAAGTTTGTGACAGACCGGGGTGCGTAGTTTTATCAGACTGCACCATGCATGGTGGTCGTCTTCGACAGTGCTACAGCAGTTAAGAGCAGTTGACCATGATTGTAGTATAGATTTTTCTTATTATTTATTTTATTTTATTTTATTTTTTTATGTATACAACACCTAAAAATGAGCACTGCTTCTATAGCTTTATAATTTGCTTTTGAATGTTTGTTTCACATTCCTCAGACTGCAATGGCGTACGGGGGATTTGAGTGTACCCTTCATTCCCGTCCTCCTCGATCTCATATCATATATGGTAAGTACTTTCTCGTATTGCCTGCATTCTGTTTTTATTTTAATTATATTTATTCTTTATCAAAACGCTGGATCAGTGATGCTTTGCTGGACCTTTTTAATCCCTTTTATTTTTTTCGTTTGTTAAGCACCTATCAACCTCAGTGGGCATACATGGGATCAGAATGTATCCTTGAGTCTGATCATCTTTGAGGCCATCACATCTGGTAAGTACATCCTCATACTTATTGTTTTCTGTTTTTTTTTTCCTTTTTTTGGTTCATTTTTACAACCCCGCAGGTCAATTCTTAATTTTATTTAATTCTTTAATTCCTTTTCTCATTTCCATACATTTTTTGGTAATGCATTAAACCCTTTTAATTCTTAACTAGGTCCCTTTAAACCCTTACCATGCGCGATTACCCCTAAACCCCCTCTGTTCTATTTAGGACTCCCTGAAATCCTTAAACTTCATCTTGGGTTTGCAGCATTGCATGTTATAAGTGTGCGTGCTGACGAAGCGACATTGTTACATGGGCGTTCCTCCAGCTTCATCTCTCTACTCTCGCTCGCCTTGCACAAGGCTAAGGGATCCGTAAGGATTTGTTCAGTTATTGCAGCCCTTCACCTTGTGTTTAGTTTTCCTCCTGATCTCCCCATTACGTCCTTCTTTCCGAGTTCAATTGTGTTGAACCTGATCTTCGCCTCGCTGTTCTGCTTTCTGATCCGCAGACATCTCCAGAACGTGCACCAACATGGCGGAAGAAGGGAAGGAGGAGGTGATCGCCGCACCCAGCAACACGGTTGTGTTGCGCAACTCCAAAGCGCGGAAGCTCCATGACTTGCAACCGAGCCACATGGACGTGACTGCAATCGGAGAATGGATGCTTCAGCGTTGCTCCCTCCCTCGTTTGCAGCCGTGGGCGTGCGTGGATTACCCCGATGAAGACCGCGCAGCACACCTCATGCTTCTCCCTCGGTTCCTGCTCCTCAACAAGAGAGCTGCAGACTTCATCGCAAACACCGCGGAGTACGCAGCATTTCGCATCGCTCAAGCAGAGGTCAGGGCTCGTCCTCCACGTCGTTCTGCGCATCGAGGGCTGCAGATTGTGAGGAGCTTCAACAAGCACCTGGCTATCCTATCGAAGTCATGGGTTCTCCATCGACACATCCCGGAGCATCTGTGCACAAGCCCTCTCTCCGACCTGAACCTTTCCGATCTCTAGTGTGTGTGCTCGCACCTGCAATCTGGCTCGCCGACGGAGTACTGTGTCTCTATGGGTGATTCGGCGATGACAAACGTGGAAGTATGAGTAACTCCACTCCTCCGAATTTAGAGTTTGTGGTTTTAGGTGCATTTGTTGCAATCCTCCATGTTGCAATTGTTCCCTTTGGATTTTGCTGATTCTCATTGGGGTTTAGTTTTTTTTTCCATTTTGTAGACTGTCCAGTTCAGTACGCTTACAGGGGTTAGTTTTCAGCTTCATCGCGAACCTGTGAAACACAAAGGCCGATTTTTGTGTTCCTGAACACACTCACGGGGTCTTCGGAGACACCTCCTTATTGTCTTTTTTTTTTTTCTGAATCCCTTCTGCAGCATTACACGCACATTTAATGATCATGCGTGATTCCTACATCTTGAATTAGTTCTGTTGAACTGGGTGCTTGTTACCGTGGCGGTGCATGTGTTTGGTGATTTTGTGTCTTCAATTCTGTATGCTATGGGTTGTGTTTTTGTTTCACTTTATGAAATTCAAGTTTTACATTCGAATGGTCTACGGGTGTTTAAGTTTTAGTTGGTAGAATCTCTGTTCTGCATTACAATGTATTACAGTACTGTTCCTAGCTTTAGAGGATGGATACATGTGTTGAACTCCTTGTTCTCAGATCAGACCCTGTTTTTTGTGTATGTAAAACTTTCTCATGCATTCCTCCACAGTCCTAGAGAACATTAAACTTTGATTACAAAGTGTACTAAAAAATTAAATTTTATTTCTTATAAGGAAAATAGACAGCAATTAATTGCAGTGACTTCAGAAATATAAGTAATGATAGGGTGTGGGAAAATAGGCCATGTTTGAGAATTAAGTAATTATATAGGACATTTAATTCATGCCTTGGAGGTAAATAGCCCCCAAACAAATAACCCCCAGCCGCACGTGGTGCACAAAAACACTAAATAGTGATCTACCCGAGTTTTTGACTGCGACTTTGAATCAGACGTCACAATCTGGAGATGGAAGCACGAGAGAGAATGCAGGCATAGATATGGCGTAGATTGCAAGGTAGAAGAGTAGAATATCCACCCGTTGCAAGGGATGAATCCTTTTTAGTGTGGTTGCCCGTTGTAGTGCAACAAGACATGGCAGCAAATCTGCTTGTGAAAGATGATGTTAAAAGCCTTCTCCTTCCACCTTCCTGTAAGGAAAAATTGTATTGGAGTATGTATGCATACGGGAACCATGTACGTGTGCGTTATGTAGAGGTAAACTAGGCCACTAGTGACAGCAGAGTGGCAGCAATATTTTAACAAGCCTATTGTGCCAGTAGAAAGGACCAGAAGCACATAGTTGCAAATGTAGAGTATGTGGGGTGGGAGTAAGAGATAATTGGTGTCCACTATGAGAAGTTCAAGTTTCTTCTACTCTACTGTAAGTGGTTTCAAGCTATGTGGAGCGGGCCACAGGCAACTATGAAAAGAAATGAGTACGGTTTCATTCTTTTGGAATTTGAGCATAGCATTCCGTACTCATCAAATTCATTTGCATTTCCTCTTCACCCTTAGCAAGTGTTTCTTGTGAACAATGTGGCACATCTCAGGTGGAAGATTGTTGTTTGGAAAGAACCACAAAATGCGAGAGTGTTTTTTTCAACTAAGGGAAGACCAAAGTTGGAGTGCTTGAATCTACGTAGAGATGGCGAACATCAGAGATTGAAACCACAGAATTACGTAGATGATAGAGTACCAACGGCGCTCTTGTTATCAAAGCCTAGGGAGCTTTCTAGCATTGAGGTGCACCGTGTACTGCAAGAGGAGGATGCAAAGAAGGACAACAATGATGACTTAGTACAGTAAGCGCATTGCTCACGGCAATAAGCATGATTTTGGTATATATACCATAGTTTTGGAAGAGTATTTTATACATTCATGACCATGTCCAAAGTAGAATTTTAGAATTGTAATGTGTTTTTTTTTATTTTTAAATCAGACATTTATTAAATTAGTTAGTATCCGCTGGAGCAGCTAAGTGATACAGTACAATACGCGGAAGAAAAGATACGTGATTCTTTTAATTGTTTTAGAAAAATGTAATGAACAGCTAATTTGGTGAGCTCATGCAAGGTTGAAAATTCATGGAATTCAATGCCAAAAATTGCATTTGAAAGCCTTTAGACTCTATTTCAATAATAGTATTTGTTTACATAGAAAAAAACCACAATCAACCACAATCAACACGTAGAATTTCGATGATTTCTCCAACAACTTGGCACTCGCCTCCTGCTGTTTCATAAGTCCGCGAATAAGATCAATGCGACGAGAGTTGGCCATGTAACTAGTAGTAACCACGGTTTCACTTTGACATGCAAGCCAAGTGTCAAAACCTTCCCCCTCACGATTACGGAGGGAATTAAGAGAGCGCGAGGGACGAGAAGGGAGAGGTGAGGCGAACGCGTCGGGTGCAGGATATGGTAGTAGGGTGCATGATGCTCGCCTCGAGAGAGGTGGGCGCGTTCCAAGTGACTTTGGGTGAGGCAACGGGATCCTCCTAGCTATAGGCTGACGTGGCACACCACCAAGAGAACGTGTGATTCTAGTGCCACAATTGTTAAGGGCTTCATTCCGAGGTTGAGCAGGAGTTGTCATTCCACCTCGATTCATCACCAAGGGTGACGTTCTTGTAACTAGCTCAGGAGGATCAGGACGCTGCAGCATAGGATACAGCGGCCTTTGAGGCGTCTTGCAAGATGGAAGGGCAAGCGACATAGATCGCCTACGAGATGGGGATGTAAAGAAGCGCTTTAGAGGAGAAGGAGAGCAGACAAGGGTCCTCATTGGACCTCTACTTGGAGGGCTATCAACAAATCAGTCATCCACACTATCTTTTGTAAAATCCATTGTCGCTGACGCCGCATCAGTAGCCGTGAACATATCCAAATGCTTTGACGCAAGAGAAAAGACAAGACTTGCTGAAAGCGGCACAAAACAATTGATTGAAGTTTGGTATGACGATTCACCGTCATCACCAGACTCCGGGACGACTAAGCTCAAAGTGACCTGAACAACAAATCACACACAACGACAAAGTATCTATCGGCAGATGAAATCAAAAACATAGTACGATTTATCCGCGGTTCGGCGACAAAAAGGTCAAAAACACATTGGGAGCTGAAGCCAGAAGGAAACCGAAGCGTACTTGGGCCGGGTAGTATTTGAGTGATATGAAAAAATAGGACTTCATCATAACAAATACCAACAAGAAAAAATGTACACACCATAAAATCGAGAACTACAAAAATTATAACAGGAATATTCATTTCCTTCAAATGCCCAATGTATCGGGAACCATTTTGAATATATGCATTGGTTTACAAAGTCATATAGTTTTACAAATGCTGCCATCTTTGTTATAACAATCTAAACCGTACAGCAAGATTTTATGTACAAGTTGTCCTACAGCGTCCAAAAAGCAAAAGAAAGAAAGCCGAAGACGTCCTCTAGAGAAGGAAGGAAAATTTGGCGTCTCGTAATTTAATCCCAATTTCCTAGTAGATCGGTTCATCCCATCCATCATGAATCTTCCTAGGTTGCTATGTATGTTAAGGAGCGAGACACCTATCCTATGGCCGTCCACATAAGCCGAAGATGGCCCGGCCTGTGATTGGTCTGGAGAGTAAGGAACCGAGGCGTGAGCACCGCTGACAATATGTTGTTGTTCATGTTCAACTTCAACCAAGGCTCAATGAAGATGGCATTCCTAGTGTAGTTGCAAATACTCTTCTCACGACTGTCATCTATGAAGAGAGTGTTATCCACGTCAAATACAGCCGCTCTATCACTTAGCGGAAGGCCGCAGAAGATAGGGTTTTTAAAAATATCTTCTTGTTATTATTGGACGGGTTTGTCAAGAAGACGCCACTGTTGGTCTCGATCAAGCCACGAGACTCGAGCCCGAAGATTTTGAAGGGCTTGGGAAGTCCATCAAAGAGGAAGTCAACGACACCCTCTATGGACTTCTTCATGGAGCTCCATATCACAACCCTGGCAACATGGGCGGATACCGACTCTAAAGAGCCCCTCACTCCAGGTCGGCAATACACCGCTGCGGAAGGAATCCTGGTTGGGATGTCCGGCACGTACGACCGTTCCCTAGGTTTGCAAATGAGGGAATATTTAATAAAGTGTTGGCAGATGCACACACTGACAAAGGATTTTGTTGATGTCGGTGACGAGATTCAGCCAGCTAATCGGCTCCGGCTGCTGGATGATAGCCTTGGGCCGTGGAATACACTCGAACTGCAACCCTGATTCTACGAGGCAATCAAAGAAAATAGTAAATTAAGGATACCTAATTGAACGTAGAGACACTGGGATCAGCGCTAATCCTCAATGACGGCATGCATTGCATCCAAGCCGTTAGGGGCACTGCATTCAAATTGATTGGCAATCCACAGCCTGTGGGCGCAGAACGTTTTCTACAAGATTGGGTTGACAAACTCATAGAGGAAAATCAAATGACAATGTAAAATGCCGTAGAAAAATTGTGTGTATATTATAAATCAAAAATGATATACATCATGTACATGTGTGGTTTGCAAGGACATAAAACTACCCCTATCAAGTGTCTCTATAAGAATAAATAATCTACAACATTCGATGCGCCATGAGGATGGTGAACAATTCCAGATATATCAAAATTCCCAAGAATCATCCATCTCCTGCAGGAGATAATTGACGTATAAGTGAGATTCAAACATACGGATCAAAGGCTTAATGAGAGAAATTAGTCATATTCCTCGAATCCGTGAGAATGGATTATCACGTGTGGAAGTACTTACTGCGTCTATCATATGGTCACGCTGGAATCTCTCCGTTCGGCTCTCCGAGTAATCAACGCGCTCCTCATCATCGCCGGCAACGTCATTCTTTTCCGGAGGACTGGAGCACTTCTACGCTTGAGGTAATGCGCCAGTACTGCAGGTTGTCTTGTTGCCACGCTCCTTGTTTAGAACCGCAATGTCTTGTTGGAAGTTGGCTTCTAACATGGTCGTGTCTATATCATCTCTGCGTCAGGGATGATCCATAACGACATCGTACTGAGATAGCTCGAGCCCACCATCCACATTGGAAACGGGTACGACGTTGGCAGCATCCTTGTCATGCGACCTAGATTGTGGTGCCACAGGATCCAACACTTCACTAGTATTTGAAGGTGAGGATGGAGGCAGATTATCCCCAGGCCCAGGATAATTCTCACCAACAGTGGCCAATGCATCTACTGATTCATTCAAATATGTCGGACACTCCCTGCCTGAATCTCGTGAATCAGGGATATTTTGCTCTGATGAGAGCTCGTGTTTTGGAACATTTATCACTGATGGATGTAAAGAGGCAGGGTTTCATACAGCAGTCTCGGAATCATGCCCGGGTCGGGCATGATTCAGACCACCCTTGAAATGAGAGGCATCAGAGTCAGGATTCTGGAGACAAGGAAAGGAGGAGGCAGGACAGCCGGAGTTATCCTCGGGTCGTGGATAATTCTTGGCAACTTCCGCAGGGACATCTAGGACGGGAGGATCAAAGGAGGTCCGACGCTCCAAGTCCTCTTTGGGTCCGTCTAAACGCTGTGCAGACTCAACAGGGTAGATGGGACAGACTAGATCCTCAACCGAGGGATCGAAAGAGGCAGCAGGCTCGAGAGTCTGCTCCGGGATGGACTATTTAGTTGTAGTCTCAGCAACCGGACTATCCGGCTCTAGATACCTTGACTTTAAGACGATTAGAGTGATCTCCTTCAGCAGATGGAGATTGTGCTGGCAAGATATTGCATCACAATATCTTGTTCCTGGAGCTTTCGTTCCACTATCTTCTCCTTCTTTGCCCTCGCAGCTTTCAGCTTTTGCATCTCCTGCTAACGCTGCTCGGTCTTCACCCCCGTTTTGGATGGGGAAGGGGCTTCCCCAGCCGCATTCTTGAGTAGATCTGCCACTTCGAAGACGAGTCGGACCCTTTCCTGCTTCACTGCCTTTGTCTGCAAGGGGTCGAGGTCCAAGGCGAGTGTGTCGATAACGTAAACATCCTCATCTTGATCGTCTGAGTCACTGAGGTCAATGAAGACCTCACTTGGTCCAACAATCGCAAAAAGGGGCTTCCCTCATCTATTGATCGCCGTGCTCTGAGGTGTGGTGACAACCTCAGCTGCCACTGATGAAGTAAGCATTGCACATGACGCCCCATCAGTTGACATATCTACTGCTTGTCAACATAGAGTGAGCTCTAGCCGCCGCTTTAATGGCATCCAAGGCTCCAAGCGGTCCCCGGCTCCACAAGAGGAACCTGTCCCAATTGCTAGAGATTCCTCGCATGGAAGAACCACATTTGTAGTCTCTTCCATACTCTCAGTCAATATTACAGGGATCACGGGAGTTATCCCTGACCCGGGAGTAACTTGATCTAACTCAGACCCACTGGAAAGGGATGGAGATGAGACTCGAGTCTACGACGCATCCACGGGATCCTTCCCCTTCTTGGTCAAAAAGGAAGCGATCGTAGGGGCCAGCTGCACGAGCTACTTATCTTCATGCCCTCAGGACTGTAATGCCTGAGAAGCATCGAGGATCTTCGGAGCTTGCGCATCAGCATAATCCTCGTTGTCAAGATTAACGACCTCATCTTGATTGTTGTCATCGTCCTCCTTGTCCTTCTTGTACTCTTCCTTATCAACAACATTTTCAACACCGTCGCTGTTATCTCCATGCTCGACTTCTTCTCCAACCCGTGTACAGGCTAGGTTGGATGTGGTCTCCGTTGCAGATGACTGAGGGACAGCTTCACAAACAGCCTGTGCCGCAGCAGTCCTAGTTGATGGCTGGTTTTCCTCTGAGCTCGACATAGTTGTCAAACTAGTCCCAGCATCGTGGTCACTTGAGATAGTCGTTGTCTTATCATACGGGCATTGTCAATGCATGAAATCACGCCAGTCAACCCTCTTTGCTTTCTACTATGATGCGACATGCCTCTTGGTGTAAGGTGCATCAACCAACCCGTAATGACAATGTCCCTAGATCTAGGATTCAATGTGTAACAATCAAAACCGGAATGCTAGAGATTTATCTATGGATCAAGGTTAATGTAAATGAAGCAACAAAGAGTTCAGCAAACCTTAGATCAACATTGAATCGACACGATGTATCCATAGTCTTGGGATAAATGAATGCAGAAGGCATTAGATCTTAGGACTAAGATCATCCAGAACTAGAAGAAGGTCAAAGACTTAACCCCAATCAGAGGATAAGCGTAGAGAAGAACTTACAACAGCTGCGACCATGAACTCCAATCCAGTGAAGAATCTCATGGTAGAATCCTCTGGCAAGCAGTACTTCTGGACGAGCTCAAACTAGAACTCTATCTGGAGTTCTCATTCCTTCAAACTCCACTTCGTCTTGGTGTAAAGGCCAGACTCACCATAGTAATACACTAACGCGGGCTTGTATTCAACTTTGGCCAAATACTTGAATCGGTCGCCTTGGAGATCTCCCTTCTTGAAAAGAAAGATGAGACAGACATTGCTGGCTGCCTTTTCAGGAGCTGAGATAAAGGATAGCTTCTTGTTATTTGCTTTCTTGTACTACGCCAACTCCATATGGTAGTTTGGGAAATAAGTCCGAAGGTTTATTTTCAGCTTCCCGAGCGTTTTAAGAGGCCCAGCAACAATGAAGATCCAGATAGGTGGCGCCGTGGCCGCCTTCATGACATAGTCCATGGCGTCTTTCTTGGAGTCATCCTCCTTGCAAAAGGCGTCTCGCGAGTCCCAGAGGTCAAAAACACCAAGCCCATATAGTCTAGCTCGCAACGGGACAGACCATTGGGGGCTCAGTGCTGTGTCTTTTGAGATCTTCAATGTGCAAAACAGACAACCTGCATTGTCCAACACCTCTTGTGCTTTCAAGGCAATGAACATTTTGAAAAAACTCTCAACAGCGGGGAACTTGTCCTCGAGATCCTTCGCTGACTTTAGCTTCCCCTGGTTTTGCAACATGTTCAAGAAGAATCATTTGTCGATGTGTTCGAGCAGCATGTTCCATGAAGCCGACGAGAATCCTCTAGCTTTCTTCCACAGCTTCCCTTCTCTATGTTGAGCTTCTCAGAGTTTGGCAAGAAGAAGGGCACCTCGCTCTTGACAGCCTTCATTTCCTAAAGGGCTATGCGCTTGTTCTTTAGACGAATGCACCACTTAGCGCAAGAACGTTGATCCCGGTGGTAGTGCTTTGCCTTGCCGTTAGACAACTTGGGGTACGAGGATTGTCCAGGCTTGTCAGATACATTGACAAGTAGGCAAGACATCTCGTAAATGTTGTTGTCCGTCAGCCTTACGAGCTTGCAAAAGAATTCACGGTTGATATGGTGCTTCCCGGCCGAGAACCAAGCCTTGTTATTGTAGAAATAATCGTCGGTGTCGAGGTCAACTAGATTCCCTACAACATTCCTATTAAGAAACTCCTTGAACTTCTTGAAAATATTATCAGGCAATGTAATGATTTAAATTTCATGCTTGAGATCAGTTGCACTGTTGATACGCTTATCGACTTTCATGGGGTCGATATTTTGAACCTGATGATCAAGAGATCAACAAATTCCTGAAAATTCTAGGACAATGGGAGTCAATGAATCAAAATGGACGAATGCTAGATTAATGAAGATCCCTAGGCCGTGAATTATATCCGTAACTCAAACTTTTTAAGAATGCATTGTAATGTGGGATTATTGCTGTGCTGGGAATAATTCCCATTAGAATGGGCAAAAAACATCAAGAAACAGACAAAGCAGCAAATTGTCCGCGATCCGAGGATAACAGAAGGACGTATGATCAATTTACCTCGTACTTCTTACTGTTGTAGACACTTTTGTTTCATCAAAGAGAGGCCTCGTTCATAGTATTCGTCGAATCGATTGCGTCCGGGAGGATCTAATTCCCCCACGTAGGCTGAGCGTGGGTCAGGGGATTTGTTGTGTTGTAATGGTCGGATATGGCGGTGAGACAAGATGGGTCTTAGTCATACACGATGTATGCATTCCAAGATTGTAGAGACAACCTCTGGTCGTCGGTGATCTTCTCTTGAAGCAGCTCGCGTGTTGCTTCAAAGGAGTGCTTCGATGATCGCAAATTTCCTGTCTTTGATTTCTTCCCAAGTCCTCGGCCTTCTTGCAAGGATTTCACCGCTAATATAGAGTGGTGTGATTACCAGAGTTTGTCGCTGGCAAATATCACCTAACGTAGCGAGGTACATTTTAAGACTGTCTTTAATCTCGTCCTCGTTCGCACTAATTGTCCATTGGTGTTTACCGCGTTGGAGCATACTTGTTTGAACCGTCATAGACTCCTTGCTGAAGAAGAAAGAGGATTCGTATACAGCATCAAACGTGGTCTCGTCCTTTGCATACTTCTCCCAATCAATGCCATCATCCTTTGTATTCCTTTTCTTTCCCTTCCTCTTCTTCGAAGTGCTTGTCTCCAGTTCGGGCGGCCCTTGAACGGCCTTCATTGCCTCCATTGCTTTCTTCCTCTTCTTTTTTTTCGGCATTGACTGTCCTTCAAAATTGGCACTGGCTACCCTCTTCCTTTGTGCTCTCAATGTGGCTGGTTGATCTGCATCCAATTCTAGATGCGACAACTCTGGATTCTTTGTTTGCACACTCTGTTCGGGTGCTGACATGCCAAATTCTGCAGGTGTAGCTTTCTTCTCACCAGACGCCGATTGTTTCGACAAGTTTATTATCAAACGATTCAATATCCGCGTCAAATCCCCTGAATCTAGCTCGCCCCACTCAACGAGGAGGGCACCCCTTGACTCCAGGAACCCATGCTGAACCTATTGTAGGTGCTCGACAAACCCTTCCGGATTGAATTGTGCTCCGCAATCAGATCCCACCTCCACGGCTATGCCAAATTCGTATGTCTCCTTACTTTTTTCTAGAAACTGCTGATGGCATCGAATGACGACATAATTTGAATGGTGCTGCTCAAATGCAACCACTTGTATGTTATGGTACAAAGGGATGTTGACATCGTTGATTTTCTCACCGAGCATCATCAGCAAGTAGTTCCGAACGATCCTCAAGGACCAGCTCACGACGGCATCCTTGAATTTCCAGAGGTGGAGGTTCTCGATGTCATCTTTTTTAAAGAAGGGAGTGTCAACAAAAGGATTTTCAAACCAATTTATGACCAAGAAGAGTGGGCTCGTATCAGTCTCTCTATCCGCCATCTGGAATCTGCAATACCAGTTGCGATATAACTTAAAGTCAAGTACGGGAAACATGGGTTTTCAACGTACTATGAATCTGGGTGATCCGCATCTCCGTTGTTACCGAATCTTGGACTATTCGTTGTATTCATCGCTCGAACACTAATTGAATTTTGTCTAGGCTCGACCTTGTGATCCGAGCAGTTCTCTTGGTTCACGCCATCGTCGAAAGCTACGAGTTTGAAAGAGCAAGCGATAGAACATAAGTCTATTAAAATAAAATGTAGAATACTGAGGAGCATAGGTTGACTTATCCCCGATTCGGGGCTAATGATGTGTAATATATAGACAATTTAACGATTTCTGTAATAGTAGAGGCTACATTGGTTCCAATTGCATGACATATAATGGGCAAATGTAGAACTCGAATTTGGTACCAGCACCTGGGATTAATTTTTCCCTGCCTCGTGGATAATTTATCCTCATCTTGGGGATATTTTTCTCTTAATGAAGGCAAATTATCTTCGGGCCAAGGATAATTGCTTTCAGGCAAAGGAAAAAACTTGCCTTCACTCGGAGACAATTATCCTCGAGTTGGGGATAAAATATCCCCGATTGGAGATAAATATCCTAAAATCTATAGGGATGGAAGATTTGGCTGCAAAACAATAATGGCAACGATATGATAAAACTGAATTATATAGCCAAGCAACATGAATGGAATTGCAACGAGGTAGCGAGAAACTCCTACTTGAACAGGATTTAAAGACATCGCGCAATGTATTTGTAACAAGAGAGTACAAAATGAGTCTAGATTGGAGCATTGAAAACAGGAACTCCTCAAAAGACAAACAGAGCTTGGAAGCTGCAACCGTGAATCTGAACAAAACAAGGGTACAAAATAAGATTAGTTCTCTCCTTAGTGGAAGCAAAAAACCACGTGACGAGCTTAAACCCTACACCGGATTCTACTGATACGGCCATCGTCATACAACAAGCAATATATAACTCGAAAACACATTTGAACATAAAATTGGAACCTACTTGAGCACATACGCGAGCCTACGAGCTAAAGGAAGACCTTGACCTTGAATAATGAAGCTACGTTTCAAAAAACTAGCAAAGAATGGAAATTACAAAAGGCCGCAAATACTTGATTATCGTGTACATAGCTCCTCCGGAGTTGAAGACATTCGTCCTCCTTGCTTCCAATCTACGACCTACATGAGATAACCCCTAAAATTTTGAGGGTATTTTTCATCAAAACTGCCTCAAAACAGCCCCTCTTCAAAGCAAGGTGGATTTTGCAAACTTGGGATCTTTTTTGGTACATCTAACCGTAAGATCTTGTACCTAACTTTCATGTCTACATGTCCACCAAATCTCACACACTCATTCTTCACCAATTGCAAGATCGTAATGTTCAAAGTAGAAAAACCAGTTTTTTTTCACTGCGAAAAAAGGGGACAGCAGAGTTTTGAAGGCCCAAAAAACCATTTTTTTGCATTATGGATTTTGGTGGGTTTTATGCACGTCAAAGAAGACTAAGTTAGCTAATTGTATTTAAAAAAGTTATATTCAAAAAAGTTGTGGAAGGTTTCCAAAAAAATCATTTTCCACAAAGGGGTATACTGAAATTCACAAACAAAGGCCGTTTTTGGACAATAAGAATAGCATATGAAAAAAAATTGGATTAAAAATCCAAACGGTGGGAACATGCTCTACTGCCTTCTCTATACATAAAAAATTTTATTTTTGAAAAATATCAAAATCTCAATTTTTGGTGGAATTTCAAAGTTTCTTCTTTGGGCAGATTTTCGCAGATTTTCACAATTTTGGGCAGTTTTGGGCAGTTTTGGGCAGAATTTGCTGCATTCACAGTGGCTTAGAAAATTTCAGCAGCTGCCCAACGAGCAGCTTTTGACACTTAAACCTTCATAACTTTTGATCCCGATGTCGGAATTGAATAATAAAAATACCTACAGGAGGATCTCCGAACGGCCGACCTTCAATAAAAATTTCAGAAAATCCCGATGTAAATTGCATTCATAGGTACATGCCCAAATTCCAAAAAAGCCCAAATGTGGATGATTGTCCTTTAGGGGTTAAAAACTAAGACTTTTAAAAGTCTGCAGTCATACTTCGTTGAACTAAGAGGAACTTCTAAACTTCTAGCTGTACAGAAAGCAAGATATCAGCAGAGACACCAAAACACCCGAAACAGAAGCGCGTCCACGTTCACTGCAAAGCACGACAACAGTTCAGCAAGAACAACATGTACGGATCATGAAGAAGCGCAAGGAAAACGCAACAAGAGAATTGCGACGACAAAGAGGGCTGGAAAACATGTGCGAGAATGACGGATAGATGAAGTCGAATAGCGGATCAAAAATGGCGACCGGGGAATGTGTCTGATTGTGGGAAGGGGGCAAATGACGGCGGAGGGGGTCATCATGCTCTGCATGCCTATGGTGATGTACATGAGCAAACTCATATACCTGCCCATGTGTACATGCACGGGCATGTATATGTGCCTATCCATGTACATCACCATGGGCATGCTTGCAATTTAGTTTATTTTTTGTTTAATGTGTTCATCTATTTATTTAAAAGAATCTTGTAATAATTTTTGTTGAGTTATAATTTGTGTTCTACTTTCTTTATGTTCTAACTCATTTGTGTTTCAACTTTTAATGGAATTTTAAAAGTGAAATCGTAAATTCCTATTTGATGATTTAGTCAAATTAGATGAAGAATCTAATTTTGGTATTTTGGGGTGTAATTTACTTTGATTGTGATAGTACATGCATAGAATATATGCTCTATTTGTAAAGTCAAAACCCAATATTTGCATCGAGTCGGGAAAAAAAAAAAAATAATTTGCATAAATATAAGAATCCAAGAACTTCAATTCTCTAGTATAGCGTTCTCAAAGCTCCAAATACCCTAAATTGTTTTTTTAATTTACCTTGTTAACTTTGAGGTAAGAAAAATTGCTTTACAAATCTTTAAACTTTGATGTATATCTTTACAGACATGTATTTAAATTTAATTTTTTCTATTTGTAACTATTTGAATTTCTTGATGATTAATTCCAAATCGTCTCAACATGTAGTCTCTCATAGATAAACACATTATAATCCTTATATAGGATGTCTCAGAGAATGGATGATACTCATCCTGATATTTGGAGATTCTTCATAGCAAAACAAGTTCTGTCTAACAATTGGATTTAGTCCTCAAGCGGAAATGAGATTTGACTTAGAGTAAATAAGACTAAGTATTTAAAGTATAATCAATAGTATAGTCAGGAATATTATTGAGAGTATATTTAAAAGTATAATTCAAAGTACAATTAGACGTTTTTTAAAAAGGACATATATAATAGTACGAATATCCTCTGCGAAGGGCTAGGAGGACTTCTACTCTTCTCAAAGGTTTTTTTAGGATGCAACATAAATTAAAAATAAGAAAAATATATATAAAAATATATTTTGGAAAAAAAAAAAAAAAAAACGAAAGCCTCCTTGGAGAGGTTGGAAAATTATATTTCTTTTCATTTCTTTGTTTAATAAAGCTTCATAAAGTATAGGATAAAAATAAAATATAAAAATATAAAACAATAGAAAAAAAAAACCGAAAGTGTCTTTGAAGGAATAGGAGTATTAGACCTTAAAATAGTGAACACTCATAATAAACAACCATCTATTAAATAAGATGAAGAGTGAGGGAATAATCCCTCACTGTGTTTATATACCCACAATTTATCGCCAGTAGTTGGCCAACTGTTGGTCCTGGCGGCTCAGCCGCCTTGCAGCCGCCTCACAGGGCGGCTGCAACCGCCACTAACGGTTTGTGTGTTCATACTAGGATGTTCCATTAGATCCCTAACCCTAATCACACTAGGTATGTTCCTAACATTACCCCCCCCTTCTAGGTCCTAACATTAACCGATGAAACTCGCAAACCTTAACTCGATGAAAATTGCTGAGATGTGTTGCTAGTTCTCAGGAGTCTTCTTCCGGTCCGTATCCTTTCTATGCTACTAAATATTGTAGCTGTTGATGTCGACTCGTAATTTGAGAATCTGTTATTTGTTGAACATCCCATTTCAAATCTCGTGCTTAGAAAACGACCGGAGGTGGACGGACTTGTCAACAACCAATATTGGTGTCTGGTTGGTATGGTTCTAATACGGCTATATGGAAGACGCTGTGGATGCGGAGGGTAGCTGGCAACTTTAGTCGGTACACTAGGTCGGATAATTTGGAGATAATCCGAAAGGGTCCTAAGAAATTGGGTCCCAATTTCTTTGATGATAATGTCGTAGCAATGTGTTCATTACAGAGAAGAACGTAGTCACCGATATTGTACCTATGTTGATCTTGAACTTGGCGGTCGTAAAATTTCTTTGCGTGATCTTCTGCTATTTGGATAATTGTTTTTATCTCCTCATGCACTTGATGTAGTAGTCGTACTTTGTCTTCTGCTGCGAGCATTGTGGTTGTGGTAGGTAGCAAAAACGAGAGAGCTGGATGGTATCCATAGGTGGCATAGAAAGGAGAGTACCTTGTTGCCGAATGAAGAGAGTTGTTGTATGCAAACTGTGCTATCGGAAGAAGATCAACCTAGTCATCTTGGCGTTTTGTGGTTAACATCTAGAGAATTTGTTCTAAGTGTTGATTTACCAGCTCGGTTTGTCCGTCTGAGTGAAGTTGAAAGGCCGTCGTAGGAGCCGGTTGAATCCGTAGAAGTTCATGAAGACGCCCCATGAATTTTGATACAAAGACCGGTTCTTGGTCAGAGATTAATTCTGTTGGCATGCCATGAAACTTCCATATATGTAGTAGATACAGCACAGCTATATACGCCGAGTCTGTTGCCTCCGTGGTGGGTATAAAATGTGCTAGCTTGGTGTTCTTGTCCACAACCACCATGATTGTGTCATATCCTTTACTTAAAGGTAGCTTAACTATGAAATCTGTGGACACCTTCTTCCATGGTGCTGCCGCTACTGGAATTGTGTGTAGTAATCTATAGCAAAGGTGCCGGGTTGAACACCATAATCTTATTTTGGGAGATATTCTTGAATTTGGGAAATCAGCGTGTAGAGAAATGGCCACATTCGTGCCTTCCCATTTACTTCAACCCAGCGTAAATCAATATTGAATCATTAAAAACACTTTAAAGGAACAATGAGGCCCATGTCATTTAGGTCGAGTGGACCTAAATGCACGAACATACATGAGAGAACTTAGTAATGTTCAATGATTCATTAAAAACATGTTTAAATAGAGATGATGATTAAGTCATTTAGGTCGATCACACCTAAACGCAATATAAACAAGGAAAAAGAATATACCACGTTCACTGTATTTTTAGTAGTAACTATCCGTTACCTTTCTAAACCAAGGTTTTAATAAAAGGCAATGTCCAATCACATAAATTACATTCGGAAATTTGAATAACACAAAAAGTGTGCAAGACACTGAGGCAAAAACAGCAGACGAGAAATTTGACAAACAGATCAATCGTTTTATTCAAAACATAATTACATTGAAATAACAGAGATGACTCTTATAATCGTCTACATTGTCTGCGCCATTGCTATACAGTACATACTATCCTCTACATGGTTATGGAGTCCCTCTTTAAGCCTCAATTCTTGACTTGACAAATTCCCGTTAACGCTGACGTGTCCACAACATTCCCTCGACCTGCATCATTGGACTATCAAGAAGACGTTGCAACTTCTGTCTACGCCTGTCACCAATGCTTGACTCTGGCAGAGAGTGGCGACGGGTACTGGATGGTTTAGAGTGGGAGTCGCCGGACTTCCTTGCCCCGGATCCTGTAGTTGTTGATCATAGCCTCGGCATCTGCAAAGGGGATAATTTAGCATTGGGAAGAGATTTCGGTTTAGGTCGAATTGACCTAAACTGCTGAGTGCAAGTGTAAAGGTCGAACGGACCTTGAAAGAAGAAGCCGACATAAGGTAGCACAAACCTAGATGAAAGTAGAAAAAGATCAATCATTTTAGGTGGCTTCGAGCTAAACTAAAGACATGAAGGAGGCAAGAAACAGATGCGAGCAGCTACCATCACTGAACCCACTTACATGAATGAAATATCAGAAAGGAATGAAAAGCTACTACTCAGGAATGAAAACTAACCTTTGCCGGTGGTGGTGACGGCATGTCCTCCACATTGTTATAAAGAGCACGCTTCGTAGGGGTAGAACTCTGTCGTTTCGGAGATACAACCTGCAGTTCGGTCCGTGGCCACATAGGAGAAGGGGATTTTAGGGTCTTGGGAATGGACAGGTTAACCGGGCTGTCCACAACCCCTTCGTCGACAGCCATAGTTGAATAGTCCATTGTGGACTGCGCTGTTGCAACCGATTGCAACAAAAGCCCTCTGCTACGCAAGGAAGGCCCGCAGCCATAAGCATTATTCAAAGAATCCACTGAGGCTTGACATGCATTGTCCTGCAATACATAAAGCAAATAGAAACATACATCCCCCAATAATTCAACAATGGTTTAGGGTTCGTCGCAAGGGCAGAATAGATTAAGAAAGAAAAATAAACTTCGTATTACAAAAGGAGTAGTCTGGATACAATGTTTACGCAAGTAGTTAAGATGTACAATATACTAATAGCTCCGCGGCAGTTCAAAAATGTCTATTAACAAACTAGAGAATCGAAAGCATGCCAAATTATGCTCTACAATCAATTGCCTCGTTAATCTTAGCGTATTGTTCACATGTGAGAATTATATACCGGACAACCTCGAAAATCTACGCCCATAGGAACTCTCTGACAGTCCTCTTGACCTAGAATTCTGAGCGAATAGACGAGACGAATCGGACCGAAAGATAGTCGCTGATCATTCTTGTTGTTGAAGTCTTCATCGAACTCCAGACGGTTATGGTTGCGAACGTTGACAACCGACGAAGGAATTCAGCACAATTGGGCCTGACACAGACAAGCTTGGGGCCGACGAGTGCTGGCTTGGACGCTGAGTGGATGTGAAGGTCATGGCTAACGAATGATTATCCAGGCCAATTAGGAGTACTAGAGCAGAGTATTCCATTGAGATCGAGGACAACGTTCAACCAACCACTCTGAGGTCGAGTCGGGACATGACTCAATTCTTCACTAGAACTTACGTCACATCGAGATGCCTCGCGCACCTGGAGAGGAAATACCGATGACAAATGGACATTACTATATTATACTAGGACGGAGTTATACGAATGATACAATGAGGACAGTCGCAGGGCAAGTCAGTACCCAAGTAAACACTGCAACAAGAAATAATGATGGATGAAATACGTGAACATCCTCGGCTTGTTCTTCTACAACATCCCGATCCTCCACAAGACCCATCGACCCTAACGAATCCTGAGGTTGATCGTCAGGAAAGACCTCTATGCACGGTGGCAAGGTAAGAGCACACAGGGCCGTGACATCTAAATCCATATTTGTGCGTACAGGCACATCCGCAGTTTGGGCCATGACAACATCATCCATCATCAGAAGATCGTCCACTTCCTCATGTGCTTCCTGACCTGGGCATTGCAAGAGAACTATAGAATCATCAGAGAGTGATCAATGAAGCTGACATAGAAAGGATTGGTAAAAAAGTTGAACAGTTTAGCTCGAGTCGAGCTAAAAAGCCCATTTGTATTAATTACAGTCGCTTTGGTACAAAATGCACATTTCAGTGAACTACTCCGGTATTAACACCTCATCTACAAAATTCCGAGTTCAAAATATCTAAGTTTGGGAGGGACCTAAAGATGTCTCGGGAGCATCTCCCTGAGTCTGATTGTGGGAGGGAGAACAGGGTGGGCTCGGACTAGGGTCACGCATGACCTGGTCGGTGGAATGATGGCTTGGCTCAGGCACTGATGCGGGACTCGGATCCGACTCTGGCAATTTCGCACCACCGGTAGGGGAGCCCAGAATCTCAAGTACTTGCGGAGTAGGTGGGGCACTACCTATCGGCTAGACGTTGGGCAGAACTGGACCCGCATTCGGGAAAATAGCGGCATTACCAATGCCTTGCAGAGCACCCTGCAGTGCCGCCTGTACGGTCCTCTCTATATCCATTTTTTGCTTCGCCATCTTATCTTGTAAGTCTTTCTTCCTATCCCTGGACGCCTGCAATTCTGCGAGAAGAGCTTGAACATCCGGAGAGAGAGCGGCTCTCCCCAACGGGGAAGCTTGCGGAGCTGGAGGATTGACCCTCTTTTTCTTTTGTGCCTGTTTTCCAATACTTTGCGCACCGCCAGTCTTTCTCCCACTTCCTGATCCCAGCTCCGGTGCTGAATCCGGTCTCTCATCGTCCGTACGCGTAATGTCGACCTCAGGGAAATCGAGTCTTCTCCCTTCTCCACCTTCAGATGCTGTCTGACTCACCGGATCTGAAGGCGGATGATCGCCCTCATTGCTGTTGTCTGCAGCACTGGAGGAGGGGGTTTGTTCTTCGGTAGGGGCATCCTCCTCCAGTTCTACATTGTCACCCTCCTCCACACCTCTGCCTTTCCATTTTCGCACGGCTCTGCCATATTCCGGAAAGCGCTCCTTATCAACATAATATGCGTCGACACTATAATCGATTGGGTCCAGAGTCAAATTAAGTGATTGTGCTTCGATCATATGAGCTGAGTCACTATCATCCACGACGACGAAAGCCGAGATCGAGAGCATCTGAAAAAAACCAAAGGCAAGGTAAACAAGGTTTAGGTCGACTCGAGCTAAAGTGTAGAAGTGTATGCATACATGGTCCATAGAATCAAAACAGTAGAACGATTTAACTCGACTCGAGCTAAAGTGTGGAATCGCTTACCGTGGCGGCCAATAGGGGCTTTGTTCCACTATAGAGTTGATACACCGCCCCCCCCCCCCCTCCCCCCCGTATTTGCAGAAAGTGTCATGGACCTGCACGTAGAACTCCATCCTTAACTCCGATGGATACAGTGCGTACTTCCTTTCGTTGAACTTCTTGTTGTCCTTGTACAGTGGGTGATTCGCCGTCCTGTACTCGCTCAGAGGTTCTGGCGTTTGTTAGTTCAGGTTACAACATGGAGACTGCTAGGAGCAGGGCTGGAGGGTAGGTAGAGGTACGGTACTCCTAGGGAGAGCTTCGCGGTTATAGGGTGTGACCGTGGAGCCTTGGAAGGTGAGACCGAGTGTCCCTAGGCGAGGACTCGGACGGTTGGGTTAGTCAGAGCCTGAGAGATTGTGTGAGTAGTGGGGCTAGACTCGGACAGGGGACCTAGGGGCGGAGTATTAGAGAGTATAGACGGATTTTCCAAGGTCTCCAACAAGGTGTTGGAGCGAGACCAAGGTATCCCAAGGAGTTCGAGGGCTGACAAGAAGAGGGAGTGCTTTGGCAATACTAGCAAAAACGGAATCGTTACAGTCCTAGGGTTAGAGTCGGGGCATACATAACGACGCTAAGAAGAAAGAGACACAGCATGCAAGAGTGTGAGGAAACCAAGAGTTTAGCAGGGAATAGTCTGTGATCAACGGGAGTGCCAAGGTCTCCTCGAGCACTGCTCAGGCATACAAAATGGCGGCCAAATGACCTAGACCCAAGGTCCGACTCAACTATGAGAATCTAAAGAGTGTAAGTCTCTATTCCACTACCCTGCTTATACTTTTTGTCTCCTAGTTTTTAGCTACTCTAGATGGCAGCTATGGCTGCACCAACACCCCGGTGGATTAGGTTGTGTTTTGATCTAGATGTTACCGCATGCTGAAATACATCGTAAACAGTCTTGCCTAAGATTCTATTGCAAGCGGGGCATTGCACATGGTCAGCTTCAGGGTCACTGTAGAGGGCAACGAGATCCGGGTGGACAGCAAAGTATCGTTTTACTTCTTCAATTGCGGTGTCTAGTTCTTCCTCGGCCTCCTCATCATCGCTGGCTTGCACTTCCAAACCAAATTCCTCCTCTATCTTTTTCAATGCATCTTTATGATATTTAAAAGATCTAGGTTGCGTGGGCACCGTGGGAGTGACTGATGTTGGTGCAGTTGGCAATGCTGGTTGTAGGTGTGGCGAATGCTGTGGCGTATCCTCGATGTCCGTGAGATGTTCGGGAATATCGACATGCTCGGACTGATGGTGGAACTCAGGGATGACGACGCTGGAAGTACGTGGTTCTTCCTGGGCAGCTCTAGTAGGGCTGATCCAAACCTGGTCTTCTTCTGGCAGCTGAACAGGGGACAGCGTTGCCAAGGCCATAGTTTGTAGACCCATGTCTTCCCAGTCGTTTTCCGACTGCTCCAGTTCGAGTGCTGCGAGGGAGTTGTCAATACAATGATCCAAGAACTCCTAGGGTGGATCTGCCTCGGTGGGAAGGTGGTCTCGCATCCACTCGTACGCCTTGTTAGCAATCACCTTGGCTGCCGTATGAACCCATCCGAGCTTGTTTGCTTCAAAGTCCTGCATGGCTTGGTCCATGGCGATCTTCTGCTCCTAGATCCCCGTGGCAACCTCGCCTCTTTGTGAACTCTGCCCTTGCTCTCCTATATCAGTGGGAACAGCCAGGGCCTTGCACCTGGCCAGGTATTCGAGATTCTTCAATTCGAGCTTCTGGATGCGGTCCAGGGCGCATGCCTTCTTTGTGGTGAGCACATCCACATGTTCCTGCGTTCCCTTGAGCTCTAATTCTGCATTAGCAACTTGATTTCGTAGGTTTGTCAGAGTTTGATTTACCTCATCCATCTGTTGTCGATGCTCTGCGTGGGTCTTCTCCAGGATGCGTTGTTTCTGCTCGCGGGCTCCTTGGATTGCCGTAGTAGCCTTTCGTTTGTACCGTTCCTCTATGTCTTTGTGTTGTGCTACGAGGGTCTCCTTCTCCTGCTCCGTGACGTGGATCAGCTGCAGCCTCTCCCCCACGCATTCGGAGAAGGCCGCACTCTGGGCGTGGAATTGTGTGGCCCGTGGTCCCCATGGCTCCAGAGAATCTGTTGCTCGTGATGTTTCCAAGGTGCGAGATTGCTTGCTTGAGCCGGGCAGTGCAGGATCTCGGGTTGCAGATGTATCAAGCTCCCGTTGCACATCTATAAAGGTGCCCATGAGCGGTGGTTTATTGTGTTGCCTGTGGAAGGATAGATAGTGCGCGATGTACGATGTGGGGAAGGGCCCGATGGGGCTGGAGTAGTGACTCTGGCGATAGCCAAGGAGTTGAATACGGAAATTTTCCTCCACGAGCATGCCCCAGTTCACCTTGATTCCTTGGTCGGCCAAGAGGAGCAAGGACAGCTGCTCTGGCAAGATGCCATTGCAGTTGTTCTGAAAGTAAACTTGGGACAAGACTCCTCGCATCCGGGAAAACCAGGGATCGAGCATGTGGTTACCCAAAGCAAAAACATCATACTTGCCCTGCTTCGTGGGTTGAAGGTCACCTACGCATGCTGCAATGTCGCGCTGTGAAAAACTGCTTGCTTCGTTCCACCCCGTGACGCCGAAGCCGTCCCAGCCGAAAAATACATGGAGATACCGCACGGAAAACTTCACCAAGATGCCTTCTACCTCGCCGGATGGGTACAGCTCGTCTTCACTCCGCGTGCGCATGGACTTCACGAATTCGGTGCAGTGCTTAGTATTGACCTTGCCTTCGAGCAGGGTCCAATACTTGATGAGTCCCACCTTGGTAGCCCAGATCTGGTCCGGCTTGCGCTTCCATTCCATGATCATCCGCGGAACATGGAATGGAGGGCTAACCTTCCGGGATGTCATGGAAACTAACGGATGTGCGTGTTGAGCAGTGTGCAGGTTTGCGGGAATGGGGAGATGCAATGTGCAAGGCGAGCAGCCAAGGAAGGCAAATAGAGAGAGCGAAGCACCCAGGGCTATGCCTGGAGCTGTGCAAGAAAATGAGGAAGGGAGAAGGGGAAAAGGCCAGCTTGGGAGAGGAGGGGATTCGGACTGGTGGGTGTGGAGAATGGGGCAATCCGCCCTTGGCGGCGGAGATGGGACAGGGCAGGGATTCCATGGACAGCCAAGGTAGATGTGTGAGTCCCCATGGTGATGATTGGATAGGGGCGCAGATTGTGGCGGCTGAAGCCCCATGATGCAGGGTCTAGGGGTTGTCGGGTTTGTCCCATCAGTGGGATGTAGAAGACAGTTAAGGGAATCCTGGGTGCGGACATGGATGATGCTGACATGGATCTCCATGGCTTCCATGCTGTCCAGGGGGTTGGCGGGTTGGGGAGTGTCCATGGTATCCATGGCGTGGGTTAGTTGTGAATTTTCCATGCTGCCCAATGAATTAGAAGGTTGCGGGTTGTCCATGGTGTCAGTGGCATCTTAGGCCTCGGCAGCCAAGGCTTTATAAATGTCTCCGAGGCTAAGGGTAGGGGCAGTAGTGGGATTATCCGAATGATAGTGTTTGAGTTTTGTAGAATTCACAATGGTTGCGTGTTTGTCATAGTGTTCACAATTTACCAAAAGAACAGTATTACTGGGTAACACTAATTGTACTCTGTATGGTCCGTGCCATATGGATTCAAATTTTGTTTTCCTGAGCTTAGGGTCCCTGGGGCACCACAAAACTTGGTCACCTTTTTGGAAAATTCGTGGCGGCTTGGTGGACTGGAAATAACGTGCACTGAGTTCCTGCTTGCGTGTAATATTTTTTGTGGCCAGTGCCCGAACTTCTTCTAGGTAATGTATGTCTTGGATGCGAGCGGCCAGGACGCGGTGGGGACTATAATCCTTGGGTTTCAGGGACTGGAAAGTGGGGGCGACATACTCCGTGGGTTGGAGGGGTTGAGTACCGTAAACCAATTTAAAAGGACTGACTTGGGTGGCGGTCTTAGTTGCGACTCGGTATGCCTATAAGGCTGCCGGTAGACAGTCACCCCAATCTGCTTGGTTTGCATGAATAAATCTTTTTAACATGTTAATCAAGGTTTTATTGGTAGATTCTGCTTGTCCGTTTCCCTGTGGATAATAGACGGTACTAGTCCTGTGTTTTATAATGTGGTTATCCAAGAGATCCTCGATTACCGCGTTCACGAAGTGGCTGCCTTGGTTCGAAACGATTTCCAAGGGACACCCGAAACGGGTAATGATATTTTCATATATAAACGAAGCGGTGACCATGGCAGTGTTAGTGCGTAATGGCTTTGCCTCAACCCATTTGGTCGTATAATCCGAGGCTACCAAGATGTACTTGTAACCTTGGCGGGTTGCAGGTCGAATGGGGCCAACAAAATCTAACCCCCATCATTGGAAGGGACCTAACGGGGGAATGGATTTCAATGGAACACGGCCTTGATACTGGAAGTTAGTCGTAGAAACCTGGCAAGCATGACAGTTTCTAATATATTCATGGACATCCTTGTGTAATGTTGGCCACCAGTAGCGGGCAGCAAGGATTTTCTTTATCGTGGTTTTGGGCCCTTGGTGCCCTCCAGCAGGACCATCATGGAGAATGGCTAGTAGATTTTGTTCTTCCCCCGTAGGTACACACAGGCGCGTCTCATGATCTGGGCCGCGACGGTAAAGCTGCCCTTGAACCACGGTATATGGCAGCGTAGTTCGTACAAAACTCACTTTTCTAGTACTTGAGAGGTCTGCGGATGTGATGCCTTGGGTTAGATAGCGCATGATGTCGCCACGCCAATCCTTGGGAATGTCGATTTCGAGGCTAGCAGCTTGTATATATGGTTCATTAAATGAATCATCAATGCCTTCCTTGGTAGCCTGGGAATCCCTGGATAAGTAATCCGCCACGATGTGACGTTTGCCTGGTACATAAACGACTTCAAAATCGTATTCTAGGAGTATCATGATCCAACGGGCTACACGCCCTGTGACCAAGGGTTGGTTTACCAAATATGACAGGCTATGGTGGTCGACCATAAAACGAAACTTGTTTCCCCGTAAATAATGCCGAAACTTTTGACAGCGTAGATCATGGCCAGGGCTTCCCTTTCGGTTGTAGAATAATTCTTTTCTGCTTGATTTAACAGGCGGCTGGCATATGCTACCGGTTGGTCATATTTTCCATTTAAGTTCTGAGCTAACATAACTCCAATAGCAATGTTGGAAGCATCCGTGTGAACATGAAAGGGCTTGGACCAATTTGGGGCAATGGAAATGGGGGCTTGTGAATAAGCTAGCTTGATTTTTTCCAAGGCTGCCTGTGCTTCAGGTGTCCAATCTTGGGGATACTTGTACTTGGCATGATTTAACGCGGTTATCGGGGCGGTAATGTGCGCTAATCTCTCGATGTATATTCGGTTGAATTGAGACAAGCCTAGGAGGTGCTGAATGCCCTTTTGGTCCCTAGGAGGGGTGATTTCCAGGATATCCTTGATTTTCTCGGGATCAGGGAGTTTGCCGAACTTGCACACAATGTAACCAAGGATAACTCCTGCAAAAAACCAAAACATACATTTATCGGCATTTAAACTGACTCCATTAGCCCGACAGGCCTCGAATATTTGCCTGAGTTGAGAGACATGATCCTTGATTTGCGCGTAGACCGTTCCATCATCTAAGTAGATCCGAAAAAATCTTTTTAAATAGGGTCTAAAAACCAATTCCATGACGCGCTGGAATGTCATGGGAGCATTTTTGGCTCCAAAGGGCATCCTCTCAAACTGATATGGCCCCCACTCTGTCGGAAAGGCTGTCTTATTTTTATCTTGCTCAGCCATGGCTACCTGGTAATATCCTGAAAAACAATCTAAAAAGGAATACATCTCGTGGCCTGCCACTTCGTCAATGATTTCTTCCATGTACGGTAAGGGGTAATGGTCTTTCTTGGTGGCCGCGTTTAATTTGCAAAAATCTACACAAATTCTTAATGTCCCATTTTTCTTGGGAATGATCACCATGGGAGACAACCAGGGAGCCGAGTCCACTAGTGATATAAACTTGGCTTTCAAGAGTTTGTCCAATTCTGCCTTTACTCGCACTGCGTAATTTGGATTCATTCTGTACCTCCGTTGCTGGACTAGGGTAGCATTTGGTATCAGATCAATCGTATGTTGTGCTATAGCTGGGCGTATCCCTTTCAGGTCTTCGTGTCCCCATGCAAAAATGTCTTGGTATTCATGGCGACCATACTAGCCAGATGTATTTCTGCAACGGAAACCAAGTCGGGGTTGGCTTGAAATACCAAGGCTTCCTGTGTTGGAGACAAGCCGTCTATCCAACTTGTTCCTGCTTTATGTCTGATTTGGTCAGCTTTGGCTTGTGTAATGCAGCTATCCACGGGAATGACCACGGTTTTTCCTTGGCGTTGAATCCTAATCTGATTCCTGGACCAATCCTGGATAGCATTCATATCTCGTAACCACGGTCTTCCAAGGATTACAGGGAAATTACTACTGTCTGGCATGTCGATAATGACAAAGGTTGCAGGAGTAGAGACACCATGTGTGGTAACAGCGACGGTGGTCAATATCCCCAAAGGAGTAACGGGAGCATCATTTGCCATGCGTAAAATGAATCTAGCCAACTTGGGCGTAGGTAAGCCTAACTGTTTTCTTAAATTGTTGCTCATGACATTAACCCCAGACCCCCCGTCTACTAATACATTAGTTAATTCATGGTTTCCTAGTTGTAAATGTATAACTGCAGCGTCCGGATCTAGTGTGGTAGCATTGACCTCAATAACCTCAAGATTAGTTGTCCCATCAGGTAATGCTGCTTGTTGTAAGTACTTCTGAAGTTCTGGGCTGAGCTTGATGAGCTTGGACAGCGTGATAGTAACATTAGTATCATCCAAAATTTGTTGCATTTGCAGAGTCTAGGAAGGACTTTCCAACCCATCTTGTATGTTGCGCCGAATTTTCTGCAATCGTTCCCAATGGTTTTCTGCAAATGGTTTCCTAGGTTCTACCACATATTCTTCCAGGGTAGCCCGAGATCGCGTAGTAACGACGGCTGTGCTGATGGTAGAAACATTGGTTTCCACCCCATGGACTTCCGTGAGGGTGACCCCGCCTCGCCTGGGGGTTCCCTGAGCCTTATCATTTTCCATAGATCCTGGTTTACTGGGGTTGGAGCGATATTGTGCCCATCGGTGATGCAACTGGGGGCACTGGCTTTGACGATGTTCTAGTGAACCACATTCCCAGCAAGCATCCCCTCGGCTTGGTTGGAAAGCATCTACATTCACCTCCTCAGGGTACATGGATGCCGTGGTAGGACGAGGGCGGCGTGTGTCTTCAGTTCTTGGTGGGTTGTTTGCATACCAGCATCGTCCTCGATGGATCTTCCCACAGTTAGAGCAGGGGGTCAACAAAGGTCGGGCCTCGGCTCGCAAGTTTGGTAGTGGCAGCAGGGGTGCCTGTGTCCTATTTAAGGCACCTAATTCTCTACTAATGTCGTTTGCTGCTGTTAGTATATCTGGCAATGTTTTAACCCCACGGATTACAATGCCTTGCTGTATCCAAGGTAACAGCCCTTTTTTAAACCATTTGCAAAGATAATCATCCTCAGGGCGTTGACTTAGTTTATCCGCAAGCTGTTTGAACCGGTCGTAGAATTTACTCGGGTTCATTTTTGTCCTGGGTACTACTGCCCAAAGCCCTTAGGACCTCTGAACTGGTTTTAACTTTCCTAAACTTATGAAGGAAGCTTCGTTCCATGTCTTCCCAGGATGCCTAGGAGTGTTCAGTCTCAAAGTCAATATACCAGTTAATGTGATTACCTTGTAGTGTAGTTCCAAAAATGTTTTGGAGATCTTTGGTATTGGTGACCCCATTGGTTCGTGCAATGACTTTAAACCGTCTGATATGCTAGTCAGGGTCTCCAGATTCATCGAACACTGGGTACGTAATTCTGGGGTACTTGGTATTTTTACTTGTATCACCTTGACTGGGAAGTGTGGCAGCCGTGTGATTTTCTCGGGGAATCGTGGTCGACCGTATAGCCTCTCGAAGGGCCTCTGAAGCTTGGGGCGTCGTGTGAATGGCTTCATGAGTTCTACTGTCCTGTAGAGTCTGATATTGAGCACTGAGTAGTTCCAACTTGGCGTTAGTAGCTTCATTCTTGGCCACCAAGTCGGTCATTTGTTGTCTCATCCATACTAGAAATTATTTTGTAGATTCTGGATCCTCTTGGTTGGCAGCCTCTTCTGCCTCATTAATTCGTTCCATGGTAATTTCCGAGGAGGCATAGTGACTAAATGTTTTCAGGGAAGACTTAAAGCGTCCTTAGCATTCCATCTCAAGCATGGTCGCCAAAATGTTAGTCCGGGTTACAACATGGAGACTGCTAGGAGCAGGGCTGGAGGGTAGATAGAGGTACGGTACTCCTAGGGAGAGCTTCGCGGTTATAGGGTGTGACCGTGGAGCCTTGGAAGGTGAGACCGAGTGTCCCTAGGCGAGGACTCGGACGGTTGGGTTAGTCAGAGCCTGAGAGATTGTGTGAGTAGTGGGGCTAGACTTGGACAGGGGACCTAGGGGCGGAGTATTAGAGAGTATAGACGGATTTTCCAGGGTCTCCAACAAGGTGTTGGAGCGAGACCAAGGTATCCCAAGGAGTTCGAGGGCTGACAAGAAGAGGGAGTGCTTTGGCAATACTAGCAAAAACGGAATCGTTACAGTCCTAGGGTTAGAGTCGGGGCATACATAACGACGCTAAGAAGAAAGAGACACAGCATGCAAGAGTGTGAGGAAACCAAGAGTTTAGCAGGGAATAGTCTGTGATCAACGGGAGTGCCAAGGTCTCCTCGAGCACTGCTCAGGCATACAAAATGGCGGCCAAATGACCTAGACCCAAGGTCCGACTCAACTATGAGAATCTAAAGAGTGTAAGTCTCTGTTCCACTACCCTGCTTATACTTTTTGTCTCCTAGTTTTTAGCTACTTTACTACTAGTTCCACCGCTCCAAGTGTCCCTGACTGCCGATGCTGTGCCAGGTAACAGCGGTGACACTTTGTTCTCAAGTAAATTATCATCAATGAGAAACAAGAGTCGGACGGGTTCCAACGCGATTCTGCTCTTTGGGGGGGGTCCACCGAGTCGCTCGTTAGGAGCAGGGAGATATTCGGAATTGACTCTTCTGCGACCACTCAAGGTGTTTCGCTCCAGCCACGTTAGCACCTGGGCGAAGTCCTCATCGTCTCCGCAAATCAGAAGCCAGTGCCGAACATCGTTGAAGTGGGGCTGTCCATAGTCATCGATCATTTGGAAGAACTCCATGAAGAAGGGGTTCTCCAAAGTGTAGTTATGCCTCGTCTTGTAGGTTGGGAGGAACCGGAAGTCGATGATTCCCAATGTGAGAGCGTCGCACCACAACCTCCATACATTGGAGGGCCAAGATCCGAAGGCAAGTCGAGTCTCCCTCATGAATGAGAGAAACCACATCTGAGCTGATGGACTCTGAAACCCATCTCGAACCTGAAGGAAGTTTCTAAAGAACTCAACCGCATATGGGGAGAGATCCTTGGCGGACCGGTTGCGGTACTGTGTAGCTCTGGAGTTAGTCCAGTATGAGTCCGGAATACCCCAATCAAGCAGAACGTGCTTGGACTCCTTGGAGACATGGTAAGCCTTCTTGAACTGCTTCCGAGCCGGTACATCAAGGACGCCTCTCTTGATTAGATGTAGGGTCGGTTTAATGTTGTTCAGCTCCGCCTGAGCTACTGCCTTACGTTTTCTCCGCTCTACCCACTCCCTGACCGAGTAGCAGTCCTCCAGTACATTTGTATTCTGCTTAATGACAACCTTCGGATATGTGTACTTCCGACTTGGCCCAGACTTATGCAGGATGTGCTTACCGAGCTTCTGGTGATCCGCCTCTGACAAATTCCCGAGCCATTTGAATAACTCCCTCGGAAGCGTTCCATCCTTGTCTGGAACGAACCCCTTTTTCTCATGAAATTTCTTGTGAGGTTCTTCGGTGTCGGGATCTATAAGTCCACCACATGCCGCAAACCCGATCACCTCCTTCCACAGGTCCCACGTTGGATCGTTGGATGTGATGATCTTCAGCTCGTTTGTCAGGGAGATAGTGTTCTTTCCTCCCTTCTTCGCCACCAGGGCTTGATGCTTTGCCACATCGATCATTGCAAAGCGCTCCTTGATTGCTTCCACAAAGTTCTGCATACGCACAGGAACAACCTTAGATGATGCTTTCACGCAATTACACTTTAGCTCGACTCGAGCTAAAGTGCGTTAGATATACCTGATCATTGAAAACAAAGAAGATTATAAACATTTAGCTCGACTCGAGCTAAACTTTAAGCAGTTTAGCTCAAGTCGAGCTAAAGTACTAATGCTAATGAGTCAGTGAACTTACTTTGTACGTCTTGGAGGCTGGATTTCTTTTTAGACTTGTAGTCCTAGACTCGGTTGCACCAGCGGCGGCATGTTTTGGTTGCAGCTTACCATACTTCTTCCACACTGTCCTGGCGGCAATGATATTGCTTGCCAAAGTTGGCTTAAAGGGTGCCAGATGGTTCACGCGATTATAGAATGCTGAGATCTTTTGCAGCTTATCATAATCATGGGTCCAAACGATGTACGCGTCCCACCTCCTGAAGTCCCTCTGCAACTCCTCACTGGCGTTATCCTCGATGAGAGATTTGGACGCCGCAACGCTGTGTTGCCCGCTGATGATATGGAATGTACAGCCCCTTAGATCGCCTTCTTGTTGTGGTCTTGCTTTCGTAACTGGCATCACACACAGGGTTTGCTTCTGTGTCCTATCCGGCATGTTGACCAAGTAATTCTTCATCTCCTCCATGCCCCGCTTCTCATATGCACGGATAGTCCAATGGGCCGGCGCGGGCTTGCACCGCGTCACGTCCACACTAATCTTCTTTGGTTGCCCATTCGTTTTGAAGACGAACTCCTCCTGGCAATCAGCGAAGAAACCCTGGTAAATTCGATTGGCATTACTGAAGTCCAGGACCTCTCCAACCTTGTTCACCTTTGGGAGTTCCACGAGAACAAAGTTCAAACTTGTTGCCAAGTCCTCCGCAGATAAGAGGAAGTCCTTTTTGGGCTTTGGCTTGTCAGTTTTCTTCTCGAGGCCTTTCTTCTTCAATGGTGAGAGGGGTGTGGGAGTTGCAGAAGCGCCCCGGCTTTGTGATGGAACTATTGCTCTGCCCCGACTGCGTCCTGTCTGTTGGCTTCCCATTTGGCTCCCGGTTGCTGTCACATCAGAAACGTCTAAATAAGATTTTCCCATGGTTAGCCTAACCTTTGCCTCCGTTGCGGCGAGCGTAAGGGTGCTGACAACATTCCTCAGTTTCCAAGCTAGGGACTTTGCCGGGAGAGTACGTCCATCTTTTGTTGCCCACTTCTTTTCTAGTACTTCTTGCCTCAATGTCTTCACTATCTCATCGAAGCATGAATTTGACAGACTTTCCATTAAGGAAATCGGGTCAAAAAGGTTCTCTGCTATGTCTACTACTATGGTGAAGAGGTATGGATTAGTCCCCATAGATGAGCAGAGGATCTTTATGTGCTCTTTCCCCTTATGGTCAAACTCGGTGACCTTCGTTTCCATGTCAATGATAAGGGGATCTTGGACTTCACCTTTGAAAATGGTAGCGAATGTTAGATATGGTGTGTGTGCAACCCATCGCAATGTCCAATTTTTGACCTTCGAGGGGTCTTTGAAGGTCCATGCCTCAAATATTGTTGAGTCATCCCCGTCATCGTCATCCAAATCAGAGTGAGAAACACGCTTATAAAAATGTTGTAGCGCCTCAAATACACGTGCTTTCTCCTCACTGCAAGGAGGAGACGTTTAACATTAGACAAATTCGAAGCCATTTAGCTCGATTCGAGCTAAATGGTCGTTCAATTAAAAAATATAAGACATGGCCTCCCAACAGTTTAGCTTGAGTCGAGCTAAACTGCAAAGGCCCCATGCTGAAAGCCCAAGCAATTTAGCTCGGCTCGAGCTAAAATGCAGAGCTTTCAGCATGGGCCCCTTGCAATTTAGCTCCACTCGAGTTAAACTGCACAACTCCCAGTAAAGCCCCTAAGCAGTTTAGCTCGAGTCGAGCTAAATTGCTTGGGCTTCATAAAGGAGCACTCACAGTTTAGCTCGAGTCGAGCTAAACTGTAGGTGGATCTCATGGGTAGATTTTGGGAGTTACACCTACAGTTTAGCTCGACTCGAGCTAAACTTTGAGTTCTCCCTTCTAAATCTCAGCAGTTTAGCTCGTCTTGAGCTAAACTGTAGCCAAAAGCTACTTTGTACTCCGCGGTTTAGCTCGATTTGAGCTAAACTGTGAGTGGTCAAAATAGCCTTTGGCTATAGTTTAGCTCGAGTCGAGCTAAACTGTAGCAATTAATGAACTAATTTTAAAGTACTTTATGTTTTTTAATCTTCTTTTATACATGGTGGATGTGAGTTTAGCTCGAGTCGAGCTAAACTGTCAAGCGATAGTTGTCTTCCGCAAGCAGTTTAGCTCGACTCGAGCTAAACTGTTCTTGATTTTTGAGAGATTGATTACGCAATTTGCAGAAATATTTAGTACCTCTAAGCCATTTTTACTCAAATCCCTCCGTTGTGAATTTGCTGAAATGTGTACTGCCTGCAGAAAAGAAGGCATTTTGAATGGTCACAACACGAATCCGTGACTGATACAATGGTTTCACATCCTATCACACTCGTTCCGGAATAAGCAGAAGACAATCGAATAAAGTGCTTCCAATAAGCCCAATACTCACATACTAAGGCGACTGTAACTGTAAATATCCAAATAAATCTATGTTGAAACTACAACCCAATGCAAATGACATTGATATGTAATACAAAATACAAGGAATATGCTATTGCAACCATCTTATGATACATACATGCACTCACACAAACCTGTTGAGAACCACACATTAAATCACAAACATACACACACATACAGAAGACGAACACAATTCAGAATTTGAAACCAAACAGATACACACAGAAGACGAACACGATTCAGAATTCAAACACAAACAGACACACATAGAAGACGAACACAATTTAGAATTCGAACACAAACAGAATTCAGAATTCGAACACACACAAAATACGAAAACAAGACAGAATTCTACCACAGACAGACACGCACATAACACATAAAGAGTACGAACAGAAACAGACACACACAATTCGGAATTCGTTAACAAAATACAAGATGCTAATCCTAGACTAGCGAGAACATGCAAATGAATTATAATTGAAGCAAAAAAAAACGAAAAAGCTCAATTGAGAAGACGCTAAATTGCAAAAGTCAGTGGAATTGAACTGAAAAAAATGAAAAACGAGTAATGTCAACTTTGATACACACCTGATTTTTCTTCTGCACCGTGATTCTCGCCTCCAACAACCCCAAGCCGAATTGGACTCTTTAATACACCGTGAAGGAAGTCCGTAGAGGAAGAATAATACAAAAAACAACTAAACCCTAAAGAACCAGTAAGTAGCCCAGCCACGAAACACCTTAAAAGACACTGTACAAACCCTTGAAGAAGCTCAGAACCCAATCAAAGAACACCTAAAACAACCTCCGCGCAAATAGACTCCAAACCATGAAGATACAGCTAAACCCTAACCCGAAACTACTCCAAACAAAGAAGGCGCACACTCTTTGGAAGGAAGCAAACTAATTCAAGGCGCTCAAATGCTTGACTATACCCCCGGAACTCGCGCGATACCAATCTCTCACTTACACGAAACCTCAAAGGAAAAGAATTCCCGCCACCACCAAAACCAGCGCAATAACAAAGCAAACACAGAGATACAAAAGAGAACCAACTGCGTGGACAGGGTCTGCGGGGGGACTGTTTCTCGCCCTCACCGTGGCCAGTGACCGCGCCGCCTAACCGTGGGGCCCCGTCACCGCGGGAATGGATGCCCCGTCTCCGCGAGTTAAAATTTTATTATATTTTTTTAACTTGTAATTTTAACCTTGGTTCAACCAATAATTTTTCGCATTTTTCAAATATATAGACCAAACTTAATTTCCTTACTCTTTTGTATGTATTCCAAAAATAAAATCATCATATTATGGATTGAAATGAATCCTCCTACATCAATGGTCATCATTGTTGTAGTATTAATATATGATATTGTGGAATGGTATGGACATTGGAGGAAGCACAAAATCTAAGTAGGCAATTTATTAACAATTTTTAGAGAATTGAAATTTTTATATTTATTCATGAGAGGCAAATATTTAAAATTTCATAAACATTCATTACTATCTAATAAGGTGCAAATATACTACTTTCATAATATATTCATGAGAATCTAATATTTTTGTATGAATAAGCTTCTTATTAGAGATACTTAATTTGTACGAAATTAGAAATATTCATGAGTAGCAAATATTTTACTTTTTCTGAATATTCATAAGAAGCAAATATTTGCACAAATTTATTACTTTATAACAAAAAAGTAGAATACTCGGGTCATGCGTATATTTTAACTTTATTAATATTAATTGAATATGAGACGTCTACAAATTTAATTATCATAATAATCCTTTCAGATATATGAAGTTTATATTTGTTTAAAGACGAAATTAATTTGAATTCACAAGATTAGAGTTTAAATAATAGTTTGTACTTATATAAAGTAAGCATCAAATATGAATACACCATTAGCAATGAAAATTAATTTACTATACTCTAAATGGATACATATTTACGTAAATGTTATCATCATATTATTCTTAAAATACATGTTAGTATAATAACTTATGTATAATATAATAATATATTATAGTATACTAAGGTACTAATACATTCATTAACAATTTTATATTCAATTAAGAATAGTACGAGAATAATAAACTATATTCTAATATATACGAATCTTAAAATGATATACAAGTATATTCAAGTATATACGAAGTACATTGTTAAAAATAATAGTATTAAATTATAGAATTCAATTCATTTATTATGGCAAATTATATACGTTTTTTAGAAGATTGAATTTTTTATATTTAATCATGAGAAGCAAATATTCAAACCATGGTATGCCTTGTATGATTGGCATGGAAATTCCATAAACCTTAATCAATTCATTAACGTTCTACCTTGACTAATATTCGTACAATTTTATTACATTCTAATAAGAAAGTGGAATATTTGGTTCATTCATATAATTTTAAAAAACAAAACTCATAATTCATGGATTCAAACAAAGTTTACTACTAAATTTATTATAAAGCATGGAAATATTAGAATATAAAATATACAAATATGAAAGTATCAAATGAAACTCTGTTTTTAATTCAAAACAACCCTGTTTTGAAGGCATTCCATTCCAAAAAGAGTTTACAACCCACACGGGGGACACCATCAGCGAAAGTTACCAAAAGATGAAAGTCATCTGTTTTTACATCTATGGTTGCCAAATATCGTATGATATAATGGTCCTGCTAACTACTTGCTGAAGTCCCCTTCCCATATCTGAGCTGATTAGCACCAAGAAGTTAAACCGTAGAAGTATTTCGAAGATGCCTGCAAGTTCAGGAACAAAGAGAAAAAGAGGATCAGATGGTATGATGTTTAGGGTTTTAAACCAAAAAGTGCAGGTCAAAAGCAAGGACTCATCCTCTTGACACTCACCACTAACTCAGCATCAGGCAATGGAATTCTGCGCAAGACATACAGCAATCGTAATCTATAACTATGAAAACATCGAACTAAGGGCGAGGTTAAGGGTTACGAGGAGATAACATTTCACCTCGTCACTCATGTGGTGGGCTCCCCAAATTCCCGCTCCCCTCCTCATTAGAATCAGCCATAGAGAAGCCCTCGCCGGAGGTGAGGGGAAACTTGATGTTGGAAGCGTTCATAATCTCCAGTTGCTCTAGACCATGTGCAAGAGTCCAATCCCACTCCACACCACGCTGCATTAGGCGTGCAATGCGGTTCCACGCGGGAATGGCTACGCCGCGACCACGGGCGCGTTCCACTGCCATAAACCACGGACGAAGCTCCTCCACTCCTTGTGGGGAAACAACCACCTCCCACTCGTCTAGCGGGTAACTTGACACCCTAAAACCACCGCCCGACCTCCTCATCACAGCAAATGAACTACAAGTAGATGAAAGAGAAGGGAAACTAAGAATGGAACAACTGTTTCGTCGCGCAAAGGAACTTATGCTTATGAAGGGGCACGGGCAGGAAGCCGAATGTTCCAGAGTAACGAAGGGGACTTTGACCAGACTCGGTAACGGGACTTTGACCGATGTGGACTTTTGAAAGTCCGGATTTACTTAAATGTGACATTTTAATTTATTATTAAAAAATTGCTTCATGGGATTGTATGCTTGCACAAGCATCTAGAGCCTTTCTCGATATCATATATTAATACTACAATTATAATTATGATCGTTGATTTAATACGTTTCGTTTGAATCCATGAATTATGAGTTTTGTTTTATAAAATTATATGAATGAACCAAATATTCCACTTTCTTATTAGAATGTAATAAAATTGTACAAATAGAAGTCAAGGTAGAACGTTAAAGAATTGATTAAGGTTTATGTAATTTCCATGCCTATCATACAAGGCATACCATGGTTTAAATATTTGCTTCTCATGATTAAATATAAAAAATCCAATCTTCTAAAAAACGTATATAATTTGCCATAATAAATGAATTGAATTCTATAATTTAATACTATTATTTTCAACAATGTACTTCGTATATATACTTGAATATACTTGTATATCATTTTAAGATTTGTATATATTAGAATATAGTTTATTATTCTCGTACTATTCTTAATTGAATATAAAATTGTTAATGAATGTATTAGTACCTAGTTGTAAATGAATATATAATTATATTATACATATTATGATACTAACATGTATATTAAAAATATACATGTTAAGATATAGAGTTCCAGAAACGAAAGAACAAATCTACACCATTCACGGCGTAAAGAACACATAATGAAATAAATAGAGGCATAAATAAAAGTACATGAATATATATACATGATAATTATATTTGACTAAATATTTTTGAATAAATAAATAATTCTACATTTAAAAAAATATCTACCTAGGTCTATCAAGAACTATTAATGAACTCACATATAATGATTTGATTTCATACATCATATATAATAATGAAATTGAGCAAAAATACATACTCTAGTACATGGAGATATGAACATGTGCAACGATGTACTTCCCTGTATGAACCTTACTCACGAAATTCAAATAGGTTCAAACAATTTTCGATTTAATTTTATTCCATATACGAGATATTTAATGTCCCTAGAAATGCCTAAACCCTGTACCCTAAACCCTTAACCCTGGACCTAAGACCCTAAACCTTTAACCCTGAACCCTATACCCTAAACCCTGAACCCTGATAGACGATGATAAGTTCGGGGCCAAAAGTCAACATTCTATCTGGCGCTATGACGTGTCCAACCCATCCCATTTGATACAATTAATGCACCAAATATTTCGCATTTGCATCTATCTAAAGGGCCGAGAAGTATGGAAAGTTGTATTTCCCGCGCTTTCTCACACCCCCAAATGTGGAGGGACGAATGGTCATGCATGATTCCCGCCTATTTTCAAAACTCAAGCGGCATGAAAACGGTCACACGTTAGAGAATGACCTCTGGAATCGTCCCCGCTCGAAGTCTTTTCTCTACTCACTTGCTTCTCTCGCGTGTAGGAGCTCTCGGCGCTCACTTGGAGGTCGTTGTTTTCTGGGCGGAAGCTGTATTGCGCCGTTTCTCTTGTACGTCTTCTCTTTAGTTTTCTCCAATCATCAGCACACATCATTGATTTTTGGTTGTTCCATGCTTGCGATTGTTGCAATTCTTGGTGTATTAGCAGTGTCTCTCTTTACTACTTGGAAACGTTTGAGAGCGGAAACCGTCAGCGTACTCTGAGTCTACGACTCTGAATTCCGACAATGTGAGCACCTATTAAAGCGCCGGTTTTTGCGAACTACAGTTTAGCTCGACTCGAGCTAAATTGCTGCTGCCCATAGTCCACGCACAGTTTAGCTTGAGTCGAGCTAAACTGCGCCTAGGTTAAGTTCTCAAACTTAAAGATGAATTATCTTCAAGGAGTATAATATGTTCTCATAAAATTGGATCAGTTGCATTCCAGGTACAATGGATTACTCCTCTAATGACGAGGTTAAGGTTGAAGCGCCCTTAAACCCAGACCTTCCAGACTTTGTGGTTGTACCCTCAAAATTATGGCAAAACAAGACTGTAACAATTTACAGTGACGACAATATCCCGTTAGCAGAGGGTTTGATCCGGAACCCCCGGTCCAGCTTGGTATCTGACACGGTAGGACCCCTTGGTGATTCCGTTGTCGTTCTCCAGGTATCACGTTCGTTAGTTGCAGAAGAGTCAAAGGATGATTGGAGGTACTCCTTCAAAACGTGGCCTATCAGCCACGTCTATCTGGATGGAGTTAGCCTAGAGCATTATAGTCAACGTGATTTATATAACCGTTGGGTTGCGGAGCGTAACCGATCCCTGGGAGATCGTACCTGATCGTATGATAGCTCCTCTAGGAATACCCCCCCACCTATATTACGTCACGCTGAGTTTCTGATGACCCAGCCATCAATCAACTCTATAGCGGCAAACTCGTGCTGCGCTCACTTGTGCGTCCAACACTATCCAAGAGATAAAATCTCTACTCTACGGTCGCATATGTACGACAAGACCACAGTGCAGTTCCGGAACCACATAAAACTGGACGTGCATAGACAGATTCACAAGAATTCAGTGAGGAGGAGTGTGGTGACTCTGGAGGGCATAGATGTTTGCCCCTTTGCCTGGATGAAGATTATGGGAGTAAGCTCCAGTACATTTTATAGAAATGCCAAGTATGCTGCTGCTGGTTTCGAAGCCTAATTTCACGGTAATACAGGTTTACATAAACCTAGAAATCACACAGTGGTAGCAACAGCCGTCCTAGGGGCCATCCTTGACAGGCATGCCGACCACATGCCCCACAAGAGTCGTGTTTTGCCTTCAGGGGAGACAGTTGTAGCTAAAGTTCTGCCTTCCAGTTTCAAATGGAAGGAACAGATTCCGATCCTCGATGAGCATTTAGCGGACTGTGGATTGCCTCCTATGTCCGCTTCTAACTTGAGCAAGATCAGGAGGCTTAGCTATCCAGAATATTACGCCAAACGGGCAGGAGACAACTTCGCACGTTGCTCAAAACGTGATGAGTTCCAGTCCCAGAAGAAGTTGACGTTAACAAGATCTCAGGCGTCCGTGTTATGGTCTAAGAAAATGAGGCTGCACAATGACTCTGCAATGGCGCATAGGGACTTGTACTACCTAAATCGATTCAGGTCGAAGGCCACTCCTCATGAAGTTCTTACAATTATGCATGACAAAATGGACCACTCTAAGACAGCATCGCCGGCCTTATCCCACAAGGTCAAACACTTAGACGGTCTCATGAAGCTTCCTCTCGCTGTCACGGGAATGCTTGCTTATGGGCATGTGGATGAGCGTTACGCCCATTATGGCCTTGACATTTACTCACACGACGCTAATTACACGATTGGATCGTTTGCGAAGCTTGTTCGGGATCTTGAGTCACCCCCTAAATCCACCTCTAGGGAACTCTTTCAAGAAAATCCATCCCACCCATTGTATGCCGCGCTTTTGCATGGTTCAGAGATGTGTTTGGATCCTCTTGGCCCTCCTCGTGAGGTTCCTGTTGCTGCTAAACCCTTGCCTCCCATTCTTAACGTCCAAATGGATAACGCTGTCAGCGATAACAAGAATAGATTTGTATTTTCATTCTGGTCCCTATTAGTCGCGAAGCGGGTGTTTCGCGAAGTGTACGTGAATTTCATGCTGGTCGGCCATACTCATGACGATATTGATGCCCTTTTCGGGCGATGGAGCATGGCTTTGCGGAGGGAGGACTTCCCCGCAGTACCTCTCCTCATGAAGTCCTTCATGAAAAATGAAGCTGTATCAACAATTCCTCATCTCATTCAGAAGGTCCGAGATTTCAAGAAATTCATCGCGGAGTAGATGCTTGATGGCGACGATATGTTAATGGGTCACACTAAAGCTCATAAGTTCAAACTCTATGTAGATTCTTCAGGATGCCCAGTCATGAAGTATAAAATCTTTTGTCACGACGACGACTGGTTGCCAAAAGGAGATGGTTGTGGCATTAAGTTGTGGAAGGAGGATTCAGAAGGTCGATCTTTATGGCCCCGTGGTGTTCCTGGTGCCGTGGCGCCTTGCGAGATGCGGCACCTGCCTGATGTGATTAAGGGCTTGTCGGGTTTTGTAGATCATTGAGAGAGGCTATCTTCGGATTCATTCCAGTCCACAAGAATCTATGAGCCACTCTCATACTATTGGAACGATGTTAAAGAGGCTCTTTCCATCCCCTTTGATGCTACCCCCGCCTTGGAGCATGTTTTTGGCCATCCACTCGGCTCGCTCACTCCGTCGAAGACGAGTTTCAGGAAGATGGAACTTTGCGCGAGGAGTTCGCAGAGGATGATCACTTTGTTGGTCACAAACGAGATCTTGTAGGACCGTCATTCCGTGTTGCGTGAGACCTTTTTGCAGGGTACTTCTTAGCATTACAACCCTGCGATGAAGACGATTGTCCTTTCTGGCTTGCGAGGGCCTTGACTGACCCTAATTCGAACCCTGACCTCCGAAACACGATCCAAGTAGAGTTCTACCGTCGAATTTCCCGACATGAAAATGTTTTGAAATTCTATACCGGCTGGGATGTAGATGGGAGACATTGTTGGACAGTAGTGAGTGATGTACCTGAGTCGTGGAAGAGTATTGATGCAGTGATAACAGCTTGGAAATCAAAAGTTAAAAAAAATGTCAACGAGCGGGGGCTTGGCAAGGATCCAACGCTGAAGATTCCACTCAAACAACAGGACATTATAAAGGCCTCCTTGGAGAGATTTGTTTCTCTGGATTTTGAATAAACATGTAGCTTTCAAGTTGGTAGTCTTGAAGTTCTGAATTTAGTCAGATCACTTATATTTGTTTGAATACAACTGAACTGAATTTCGTTCGTCCATTCATCCAACATTATGTTTTCTAGACAAATGTAGATGTTTAGCTCGAGTCGACCTAATGAGTTCTAGCGTATTAGTTCTAGCGTATTTATGTTTTGAATACTAGCAAATTACATATATTTTGTTGGAGGGAATACTACTTAAGTGTTTCAGCCCATTCCTTATTTATCATCTGTACTACATTATAGGCAGCAGTTCAGGTCGAGGTGACCTAAACTACATTTGGCGTTGAAGTTCGTACTTTACGAGTGCAGAATACCAACAGGTCACCTATAGTTCTTCTTGTAGATTTTTACTTAGTACCCTGAACCGTTGATTCTATATCATATGTACTGCCACATACTAGCCGTTTAGGTCGAGGCGACCTAAACTACATTTGGCGTTGAAGTTCGTAGTTTGGATTTCTGAAGTAGAGCCGATAACAAACATTTGTTGGCATGGGACTATACTGAAGTCCGTATGTTCTTTGATTGCATATCATACTGTGGAAACTGTAGGCAGCTATGTTGGTCGAACAACTTGATTGTTTGTACAAGTCTGAAAGAGCCTGTCACGGATTCAACATTTAAGGAGTGTCGACCTAAATTGTATTTCCACACATATATATAATATAAGTTTGCCCAGCATATCCGTTGTGTCCATTTCTTGTTATTTGCATGATGTTCATTTAGGGTGGTTCGACCAATCTTGTACTTTTTCGTATATTTCTACTAAACCAATACGTTCTTTCATTTCCCATTACTCCTGTGTGATCGTGTTCCAAATTAATGGAAATTTCTTATAAGCTTTTCCTTGCCAAGTATGAGACCATTGTGCCCATTTTAGCTCGACCTGACCTAATGCATTATTTTGGGAGATGATAAATCTCCCAAAATAACGAATATGGTGTTGTTGATTTGGATCGTTGACATGTGTCGCAGCCGTCTACATACAGGTAGGCATACTTTGATAGTGATGGTCAATAAAATGTTTGAGAAATGAGTTTCACTGTTTTGGCCCTCCCTAACTGACCGGCGGTTGGTGCGTCATGGCGTGACTTGAGTGTTTGTCGCCGAAGCCCTTTGTTGTCTAGTACCATAATGGTATCTCGAAAATAAAGTACACCATCCCGAAAAGAGTAATCTTGTAGTTGACTCTAAATATGGTTAGAGCCTCTTCAATGCCTATTTTCAAAAATGTGTATATCGAGGCCAAGTTTGTATAAGTTGGAGTGAGTTCTTTGATCCGTTGAGTGATGTGGGCATCATTCCAGACTGGTTGTACAGCTTTTAACATTGCCAGACGGAGTAGGGGTTGTGTATTTTTGATGGTACCATATGTAATATCAAATCGTCAAGAGAGCATATCCGCGCGGCTGTTTAGGGTGTCGAGCCTATGCTCGATGACAAAGTCATATGCTGAGAGTAATTTTGACCATCGTGCTTGGCGTTGGTTAAGTGTTTTGGAAGTCATAAACTGCTCCAAGTTCTTATGGTCAAAAATGACTCAAACTTGGTGGGGAGAACCTTCCAAGTAAACTCGCCAATCTTGAAATGCTAGAACAATACTGAGAAGCTCTTTGTTGTAAATATCATAGTTTTGTTCTGCCGCTATCATCTTTGAGCTACAATATGCACATGGATGTAAGTGCCCATCGTCACCATATTGAGACAATATTCCTCCGGTTGCCGTATCAGATGCATCAGATTCTACGATTTATTGTTTATCAAACTGTGGGTGGAGTGAAACTGAAGCTCCCGTGAATCTTTGTTGTAGTTCAGTGAATGCTTGCTCTGCAGCCACCGACCATATGAATGGTTGGTTTTTTTGTGTCAATAAAACAAAGGGTACTGCAATTTTTGAGTAATCCGCAATGAATCGTTTGTAGAAGTTAGCAAACCCTAGGAATGATTAGACTTCATGAAGATTCTTTGGAGGCGGCCAATCTTTAAGTGCAGCAACCTTGTTTAGGCACATCTCTAGTCCTTGTCCAGAAACTATGAGGCTCAAAAATTCCACTGAGGTACGATGGAATTCACATTTTGATAACTTGGCATACAGACCATGTTTTTGAAGTCGGCGTAATACTTCTCGCACAAGCGGCTGGTGTTCTTCCAAGGTTTTCGAGAAGATGAGGATGTCATCTAAGTAAATGACAATGGAGATGTCTAATAAGTCTCCAAAAATTGTCTGCATGTGTGCTTGAAAGTGGGCCGGAGCATTGATAAGGCCAAAGGGCATCACCAGATATTCGTAGAGACCATAACGGGTCTTGAACGCAGTCTTATATTCATGTCCAGCCGCCATTTTTACGCAATGGTAAGCTTGTCGGACATCAAGTTTGGAAAACACTATGGCTTTGACTAGATGGTCCATGAGTTCTGGTATAAGCGGTAATGGATATCTATTCAAAATGGTAACTTTGTTGAGATTCCAGTAGTCGATGCGTACTCTTAGGGTATCGTCTTTTTTCTTTGCAACTACAGTTGGGGCCGATACCGGAGATTTTGAGCACCTATTTCATCCTTTTCCGAGGTGCTCGTCTAAATACCGGTGTAATTCCTCCAACTATGCTGGAGACATTGGTCGTAGACCCATGTTCCAGGGTTCCTGACCGTCTTTGAAATCTATCTTCATGTCTAAAGGTCTGTGGTAGTTCATTAGAGGCTCCTTCTCTGAATGCCCCTTCCAAATAGATGTATTCCATAGGTATCATTTCTTTTGATTTTGGCTTATCCTCCAAGACTTCAAATATTTCCATCATATGAATTTCCGCACCCTTGGTAGTTTGCCAAAATGTTGACTGGGATACCAAGGAGTGTCAATTGATCTTTCGATGCGAGGAAACGGGAGTTTTGTTGGATATCAGAGCTTGTGGTGAGCAATGAGCTTGGCAGAATGCCGATGTAAATTGTACCACTCTGGTAGTCCAATGGATGTTTGGGTAGTGGCGCCTTAGTCATGGAGTATCCACAATGCAGTCATATCTTCCGGTGTTGGTAATATCTGTTGTAAGAGTTTTCGTGTGGTGGCCAATTACTAGGTGGAATGTTGCTTCATAGGTGACTAATCCGGTGTTGATGACACATCCGTCAATCACACACACTTCTCTGGGTTCCGCTTTTTCGATAATGGTTGTTGCAATGGATGCAGCAACAACCAGATGCATAAATATGCCAGTTGCCCCAAAATCCACCATGATGATTGGTGGTCGACCATTGACCAACTCTGCTAAAGTTAGATGATTTCCATAATCTGCAGTAGCCCGAAGATATAACGACTCCGTATCTAATGGCGCAAAGTCCACCACAACCTGCTTATAGCTCCTAGTCTTTGCCATTTGTGGTAGGCCTGGGTACCAAACGGCTGTTGTCAGTCTCAGGCCGTGTCTTTTCCCGAGTCGTTAAATTCCTTGTCCAGAGTAGCGGAATATGACAATGGTTGGGAGGGGTTGGTTGGGCATCTGGTCCGGATGTTTCCTGGTTTTCCGCACCCCCGGCATCGTCCTTGCTGTTGATACTCTAACCGCTCTGCTTGTGTCTTAGCCATTGTGGTTGACTTGCGGGCGACGGTGGCAAGTGCGTCTTATTCCATGGGTACTGGGCTCAATGCTGGTGTGGGACTTAGAAATCAACGGTTTTGGGAAAATCCTGTGGTACGTAGTTTGCTCATTTGCCGTCGCATTGCCTATAGTTGCTCGTCGATCCGTGAAGCCCTAGCCATCCATCCTTCGAGAGTGGAAGGGGGCTCCTCAGATGCTGCTACTGAATGGAGGATGTCATTTTTTAATCTCCGACGGAATGTTGAAAGTAGAGCCTCTTCGCACTAGTTTACTTGTGCTGCGAGTTCGTTGAAGGTAGCAATGTAGGAGGCCACCCTTGATGTCTGTTGCAGTTCATGTAAACGATCTTGTGCATTGCCCTTTCAGTCAATTTCTCCAAAGACCGCTACCACCCCCTCTCGGAATGCGTCGTACGATACCAGGAGCGGGTGGCTACGTCCTTCGTCAAGGGCCTGGAGGATGGGCATGGCCCAACCTTGTGCTGACCCCGTCATATACGATAGAGCGCAATTAACTTTTTGTGGCTCTGTCCTATATCCGTTGAGGTCACTATCGAACTGAAGGCACAGTTGGGCTAACCAACAATAAACATCTCTATTTTTCTTACCAGCAAATTCCTTTGGACGGGCCACTTTTGTGGCTCTCTGAATTTGGTTGTCAGGTTGTACCATTACTGGTGTTGGTGTCACGATTGGCTGTGCGTTCCGTCTTGCCAATTCTTGGTGCCTATATTCTTAAATAATTAACGGAATTGCAGCATTTAACCCCGTTTAAATTTGGTGTTGAATAAATGCACTCCAATCTCCTTTGGTAATTGCTGTGCTTGATGGATCCCAAATGGGACTTCCTTCAGGTTCCATTTTTTTTTTTTTTTTTTTTTTTTTTTTTTTTAATTTTATTTTAAGTATTGGGAAGATCTTATACCCGTATTTAATTTAGAATTTATTTTCTAAATAAGGTTTTTATTACAATGATTTAGACAGAAGTTGCACTCTTCAGTCATGTAGGCTTGCAAAAAAAATAAAAAATTTGCACATTACTTGTAAAACTTTGCAAGCAATTACATAGTCACTTTATTATGGCATGATATGCTGAATAAGGTGTAAGTTAGTGAAACCCACCCACCTCCCTTACACATGGCTTACTGGTAGTTACTCCAAACTTGAAGCTTACTTTACTTGGGTCTTACTTTACTTGGGGCTTACTACAAGCTTGAACTTTACTCTAGCAAGTCACTAATTTATGACCATTTGATCTAGGTTAACCTTCATCTAAGGGTCATAGATGATTGGACCAGCGAGGCTATTCCTGTCCATATAACAAACAAGTGAATCTCTAGAGACTTCTTTGAGGGTATAAAACCATGGGAGTTTCTTGGCCATATGCATCTGTTTACTTGTCTGCTTTGAAAGTAATTCTAGTTTGCTACATGTGTGTGAGAGATTTTTAGAGCTTGTGAAGTTTTGGTTGATGGTGGTGTGGAGCTGAAGCAAAGTGCAACTTGGCTGAGTCTGGTGGAACTACTAGTCAGGTCCTCTAATTTATGTTTGCAATTAGACTCTTTCATCTCTCCCTTTGATTTGTATGTTTGGTGTAGGATTTGATTTTTCTTGTGACTGCAATAACAAGCTGTAAAGGGCTGTTGACACCTTGTCTACAAACATAATCCTAACTGTGGTTTTGGTTGTGTTTATGGGGACAGGTGAGGTCCTTTACCTCTGGATTTTTCTTACTTTACTACACCAACATTCAAGGGATGAGAAGATTTCTGGAGACTCAAACTATTTTGTGTTTGATCTTGTATTGTCAGTTTTAAGACAAACTTTTCTCTATTATTTGGATTGTTTTGTCATACACTACTATATTGTAAGTAGTGTGTTGATTGAGAATTCTCTGGTGGAAAGCACTGTGTGTCTATATTGGTAATTTGGAATCACAAGAGAGTGTACAGATTTGATTAGGTTTGAATTGAGAATTGGCTGATTGAGAATGAAATTTGGTGAGGAAGGTGATAAAAGCTGCCCTGTAAAGGGATGTCCCGCCCACCCATGCTCAGGGGTAGGGAAGTTTTTTCAGTTTGCTAGATCAAAGTTGGTGAGGTTGTACATTCTTTGTTGTTGTCTCTGATGCTTGTAATTCTGACATTGCCTTCTTAGTGTTCTCTGCGACTAGTATTTTCATGTCTGCAATAAAGGTAACTAGTGGTGATGAATCCTGGTAAAAGTTGGTTCCATATTGCATGCTGAGGGAAAAATCAAACACCTATTCATAGGAGAAGTTTTCTAGTTGTTCTTTAAGCATTACTAGATCTTCAACTCTATCAATTCCCTGAATTATTGCTCTGATAAGTTGAACGTGATGGTTATCATAAACATACTTTGAGAGTCGTCCTTCTACATCATTGATCATAGCACAGATCAATTCTGCTCTAATTACTAGTTTCAAGTGGCTGGTACTCATGAGTTTGCCCGGCATTGGAAACTCTTCCAATGTTTTGAAAAAATCTTGTTTTTCCCTTCAATTTTTTTTTTTTTTTTGATGATTTCTTTGATTCTCCAAGTACCATTCTTGGTTTATTTTTCTCCTTCCTTTTTTTTATGCTTTTCCCTCCATTACACGGCCATCCCCTATTGCCGCAACCTGGTGTTTTCTTTTTCAACCGCGGCCTGCTTATAGCCGCAGCAGCTACCCTATGGCCGCGGTGACTACCCTATGGCCGTGGCGACTAGGGTTTCCACCGCCGCTTAGGTTTCAAAGTTCGTGGCGAAGGCCTTCAAAACCCTTGTTCTTGCATTTTGCCAATCTTTTGCATTTCACCAGGCGCCGCCGTAGGTTTTTATTCGCCTCTCCGTCTTTCGTTCCACCTGCAAACAGGTTATGTAGCCAGGTTCATATTTTAATTCATTTGATTTGTATGCTGCGGCTTGTGTGTTGGTGCGAAGGTTGATTGTGTGCTTATCGATTGCGAGGTTTTGTGTGAGTACAGTGTGTAGGTTTGGGGTCTGGTGTTCAAGTGAGTATCGATGTGTACCTGATCTTGTGAATGAGTGGGTGTATATGGCTTTGTGAGTACAGCTTAATTTTTGAGAAGAAGTTTGGTGTTGTGAGTAGAAGCATTCCGAGTTCTCAGCAACTTGTGCTGAAGTCCAATCACTTGTACACTAAATCGTCAAAAGTAATTTAGACGTCTAAAGATACAAGTGACTCGTTTCTCAAATGTTTCAGCCGTGATCTCATTGCAGTTCAATTCTCAGGTGCAGTGGTGAGGCTCCGCAGGTGCCCAGCAGCACTAGAGGATGCCGAAAGCTAATGTTGCATCAAATTACTTTGAGCAATTTGTTTCTGTTTATGGGTTCTACAGATCACCCAAATTATCAGTGAAGTTTTCTAGTGATGACTTGCAACTTCACTTGGTTTTTCCTAAGTTTTGGTTTTTCCAGGAGGTTTTTCATGAGGGTAGCTTGAACGTGAGCGGAGATTTGGAGACCAGAGAGCACAGAATGGGGGACTGAACCTAAAAATAGAAATTTTATTACTAATAATAAGATATAAAATTAGAAGCTTCAAAAATTCTTTGTATATTTTTAGAAATATTCTTATTCTAGTAATTTAATTGACCCTATAACCGTGGACTACTTACTGTATTTTCATTGAATTTGTAATTTGTTTTCTCTTTTCTTGGTGATTAATTTTTTGACGCACAGCAATTACTATGCTCCAGCCAGGGTTGTTCATGGGACATAAGGACCAGACTGCCCGACCGGTTCGCTCGTCCATCCGTTAAGGGTCATATCCGGTCCATGAGAGAATATTCGAGCATATTCAAGCATATTTGAGAAAAAAATAGGAATATTCATAGAATATGTTCGATTTTCACCCCGGACCCACTAGTAGAAATATGGTCCTTAATGACTTGTCCATAATGACTTAAATGGTCCAAAATGTCTCAATTTGAGTCATTTTGGACCATTTAAGTCATTATGGACGAGTCATTAAAGACCATATTTCTACAAGTGACCGACCGGTCCGTCCGTCCGTCCATCCGTGTCCCGAAATTTTGCCCATGTCCGTCCGTTATGACAACCCTGGCTCCAGCTCCCTCTAACTAGTTCAGGCATACATTAATTTCCCTTATCCCCTCACATTTATATGCAAATTACGGCTTAAAATTCATTAATATTGAACCTCTTAAGAGGGATCAAGAAACCTTTAATATCGTAACATTTTCTTAACATTACTAGAACTCATCCATTCTAGTCTACGTGCCTTTAATCTTTTTTTTTAATTATATGTATAATTATCTTGTATTTATTTACGATAACAAGTTATCTTGTAATCCATTTACGGTCATTTTATAGTGATTCTTTGCCAGAAAACAAATATTGAGAAATTCAATTTTTAAGAGGCAAACGTTATTTTTTCATAATCATTAAATATTCATTGGCAAGGTGGTAAACCTACTATGATATTATGGTACCATTTATATGCAATGTTCTTTGATTTTCTCTTTTTTGAAGAGCAAGTAAAGGAACAATTTGAAGTTTCTTAAATCTTGCTAATTTTTCTTATAAAAACTTTTGTTTTTTGGTTGAAGAGGGTGTCTTCATGCTTGGAAAACCGTTTAAGAACTTGAAATTCACCATTTTTAATAATAATAAGAAAATGGCATGGAAATTAGTAAATTTACACCTCAAAAAGGTTCATTTTTATTTTAATATATACAAATTAAACTAATGATTATAAGTTAAAGCTTAAAAATGTAAGATAGAGCTTGTGTAGTGTAGATATTATGTTGATTGAAGACTATAACACCTCAGTCTATTAATTTATAATGAAATTGATATCCATCTTTTTTTTCACATTTTATAATGACTATTAATCCATTATCATAAGTTTCAAATGAGTACTCTATGACAAAAAATCTTAAATTGGTTACATGTATTAAAAAACTAACCCAACTTTCTCGTCCAGTGCAGGTTTACCAATCCCAAATTAACTTTGATTTACACTGTAAGTACTTGACATGACTTACTTTGAATGTAGACAAGTTATCCCCCCCCCCCTAACCAGATAATTTGCAACCACTCAACCTTTTCAAGGCAATCACAACGTTCAAGTCTCACAAGAAATCTCCAATGAATTTTTTCTCAATCCAACTTACTTATAAAGATACTACAGAGGGTTCTGTGTCAATATGCAACTCTGTTCCATCCTGCATATGCATCTACAAACGTTGGAGATCCGACAGTTCCCATCTGAACGATGAAGAGCGGCAACTTAATATCTATATTCAAGTTTGCGCAGTCTCAACTAGCGGCTTAGAATGACCCCACACACCATATCTAGAAACGAACTTCACAAGTCTAGTTATGGTTTCTCTCACCCTGAGCTCAGTACGTCCAGGCCAGTAACTTATACTGAATGAATAATCCTTGGTCTAAACTTCTTGCCTGCAGACGAAACGAAGTACTCACAGTCGAAATCCCATCTTATTAAGAGCAGAGACGACCATTAGCGATCCCCATTTTAATACAGCACGGGATCAGAAACTTGAACATCGAAGTTGAAATCCGAAGGCGAGGTGAATGGATAGTCTTCTGTAGGAGCCCACGGTACATCGAAAAGATCGGTGTACTGCTCCGGGATCAGATACTGCACTACGCCAGATCCCGGCTCCTAGGAGTTGGGCGGGGAGCTGTGAATGCCGTTCCCGGGAGCTCACTCCCGAATCCACTCCCTTTGGTCAGGGTAAACGAAGATTACGTTTTACCTTGTCAGTTTCACCTCTTTTACCACGCTGCCAGTTCACCTGTGGTATGAACAAGTGTAGGCTCTCTCCGTTGTCTTCGTCTGAATACCGACGTATTGGGTTTGTTCTCGACGTCCCCACGTGTGGAGCTCTGCTGCTGCCTGTGAAGGGGCTTGTGTTCTGTGAGGTTTCAGCATATAATGACAGGTGGATGTTCTAGCTCAACCGTTATCCCTATCGGAATTTCGTGTGCTTGCATCACTGATCGACATGTGTCTCGCATCGAGTTTCTGGTAGTGTCCGATAGTGAATATGATAGAACAATTATATTTAAATACGAATCAAAAATATTAATTTAAAAATACGAATTGAAGCAGTAATTTAATAAAAAGCAGGTCATATTATGACCTACTGGTATTAGCTTTACTTATGAGATGTAAACATGTACAACATATTAGCAGGTCGTAGAAACAATCAAACGACCGTGCTGCAAAATTCTGAGGAAAACCTATCCTGATTGTCCCCGCACATATACTGAAGGTGTGCGGTGACTTCTACAGCAATACCTGTAGCATGCCATCTCTCAGACAAGGATATAAAACTTAGAAACATATTTAGCGGACACATAAAAACATAGCCAGATGTATATGGTAGAACAGATATATATCAACCACTAGATACCTCATTGCAGAGCAATTGAGGCAATAACTTGCTGGTCTACCGGTACCTACACACATACTTGCAACACGAGACATAGGGTACGAAAACACTATTGACAGTAATAAAAATAACATAAACTATATATATATATATATAAGAGCAACGTCCTCTTCCACACTCTTCCCTGCACAAGCTGCGAATCAACATGTCCGGTGTAAGTGACATATATAATCAAGAAATGGAGAATCTGTAACACCTCCTAAAGAAACAGAACATACACCTGAACCACGACCCTTTACAGAAGTCGCACTAGGAAGACTGTGTGATGACGATTACCTTCCAACTTGACTAGGGGCAAACCGGCTGTAGCTGTGGAACTTATACATGCTCATAACTTCCTTCACAAGTATTATATACAGGTGACATTGAACTATTTGCAAATGGTTGGATACTTCATTACCTGCGGTTTATCGTAAGCCACTACAAACCCTTTTGTCCACTGCCGCACTTCATTTCAGTTTTCCCTTCACCTTTGATACGACGACGGGTATTGGATATTCACTTCCCCACATGACGAGGGCATCATCTGCGAATTCGACTTTCCTCACATCGTCCAGAGTCTTCACATCCTTGTTGGGCTGATTGCTTGGATGCATGACTTTTACTCCTGCCTGGAATACCTTGATGATCTCCACGAGCTGCATGCCCTGCTCCCACTTCAGGGATCGCCAAGGTGATGACTGCAACTTCGACTTCAGAGTCTTGAAGCTAAATCGTGTCTTTCCTAAGGCCACGGGCCCCCCGACCCTAGTGGGGTGAATGACCTAGACGTCCTTATTCATACCTAGCGGATATTTTTTCTACATACACAGAACCCATTGGAAATCAGTTGTGATTGCAATAAAAATCACTGGGGGGAATAGAAACTCATGCTGGAAGCTGCAATGAATTTACCTGCTGGCCTATTGGTCTAAGGTTAGATGGCGGAATGCGGTCCTCAAACTTGCTCGTTTTCTTCGGAGTATTACGATCCTCTCCTGATTCTGAGAACTTGCGCTTATTGCCAGACTCCTCGACCACAAGGCCACCTCCATGGTTAGGAGTTACAGGGGTTGCATTGACTGTCCTTTCGTTTCGTATTCCGCTATTCAGTTCAACTGAATGATTCTTCGCGTGACCTGCCGGGGTACCCTTCGTACCCTTCATGTTTGCAGATTTGGTCTTATTTTTTGTTGGCTGCTCATCTGCAATAAGCAGTAGTCAGTCATATTCTATAATTAAGTATGCTATCCTCCCTCATTACATATTACTAAATGAAAAGTGAAACGAAAAGTCAGATCATAGCCTGTGCAAAAAATAAAACATAGAATCCAACCATGTGGACGAATGCAGGCAGGACTATAAGATGGAGCACATAGAGATTCCACGGAAGAAGTTTCCCTGCATCGAACGCACATTAGTTTTAACGACCACAACATTAAGAGGTGTGCGTTTAATTGTCCAGTCCGCTTGGATGTAGAATAAGAAATGCCCGTATGCAGCGCTTACCTGATGTTACGACAACCTCCTCTTCATTCATGACTTGCTCCGGATAATTTATATCTTCCCGCACAGCATGGTCCGCCGAAATCTTGACCGCCGATGCGTCTTGACTAGTATGGAAATCACCTGCTCCCCTCCACGTTGGCACCGACCCTTCGAGGTGTTCTTCATCCATGTGAATTTCGACTTTGTCTCCTGGAAGGGTCGCGGTCTGGACAGCACAATCTACGTCGGTAGCGGTCTTGTTTGGAGTAGTGTTATCAATACGTACCTCTGGTGTCTTTGACACTCGCAAGTTCCCACGAGTGACCAATGTATTATTCATCAGCTCCATTATCGCTGGCAGGTCATCGTACGACTTCAGCCCGTTGATGATCTCTGAAAAGTGATTTTTCAACATAGAGACCTCGATCTCATCTGGATTCTCCGTGAAGGAGTCCGTTCCAGAATAACTTTTTGTACCAGATGTATGGAGTCCAGGAAGGGGCACCTGCACACAGCCTCATGTGCTAAATTTAAACTAGTGATATGTCCTTGCAGAGGGGGTCCCCTTGGTTGGCAACCTTGTCGTATGAAACATTAAATATAAATAAATAAAGACATAAATGTTTAGCTCTGCACTCTACATCCGAATCGCAATGCTTGTATACTCTGTTAAATACCTCTTCCATCGGTGCAGGCAGAGTTTCTTCCATTGGTCTGGAGTAGTCGACGTCCGCATTTGGAAACAGACTGTCAACTTCACTGGAGGGGTCTGCACTACCACCTTCCGAATTTGAGACAGTGTGGTTCATAGTTATAGGCACCGTTGGAGTGCTCGCCCGAGACTGCATTTGGTATTCCATCTCAAGATATTAGTGTTATAGCGCAAACTTTTAGAACCGTACAAGCTACATTACTTTGGAAACAAGAATGAATGCAAACTTCGTCTACTTGTATGAAGGAATAAAATAATTAGAATCAACGACATAGATCCAGTACCTGTGGTATCATACGACAAGTAGGTAATCCCAGTGGTCTGCTCTGGATCCCACCAGCATTCAATGACAGACGCTGATTTGTCCTCTCATTGTTAATTTCCTTCATTCTGCCAGACCTACTACTTCCTGCCGCACTCGTCCACCATGCTAGAAGCGCAGGGTGCTTATGCTTTTGACACTCTGGGTGCATCTGCCCCGTTGTGTCAAAGTACTTTTTGTATTCACTCCTCGTTTTCTCAAGTTTTTTCTTCATGTAGGTCGGGAACCAGTTCTTCTTGAGGGGAGGCTCGAAATCGAACGAAGAGCGCACAATGCTTTCCACCGTAAGAAGTTTTTCATCGTTGTCATCGTAGTGAACCTGTGCAATATCTAGATATCTCCCCATTAATGTTTTAATCGCAGACGTGACCCGCAACTTGTTAGTCACGATATTACCTGCAGAGTCGGTTTTGATCTCGAACTTGGATCCGTCCATGTTCTTCTTGTGTTGTGCGTAATTAGCTTCTGCCCTTCGCTGTTCTCCCCTTCGCGAGACCTCGCGACTTTCGTACAGCCAGGAGTCACTTGTGTTTGATACATCGGAAGCCCCGATTATGTCGCCACCGTGGGGTTGCATCTCCCACGGTTCAGCGTCAACCTCTGCAAACAAGCTTTGCTCCGGAAGGTTACAGAGCGGATTCTGATCAATGCCCCTGGAAACTGAAGTAGGTAGACCGGTTTGGGCACTTCCCAAGTTCTCCACGCCGGCAGGTGTCACATTTTCTTCATGCGGATTCTACTTTGGAGTTTCCCCTAACCAACCTGTTCCTTGCTGATCCGCGCCAATACGGCCACCACGACTCTGATGCATCAATCGCTGTAAGTGTTGCATAGTTGCTTGTAACTCGGTCTGTAACGCGTTCGGGTCGAAGGTGAAGTCCTGCATGCCTTGTCCCGGTTGCCCAAAATCCCCCCCTCCACTCGGCGAGATTTGTACCACGGGTCCTCTGCCCGGAGTTGCTGCCTCATGCATCTGGTCGGTTTGGAGCGGATGACCTTGCACTCCTTGCAGGTTGGGGTATCCGGAGTGAAGGACTGCTGGACGGGAAGTGCGAGAGCCTGTGGGTGCCCTCTGTTCATGACGCCATGCATTTAAAATGTGGGGTGCTTCTGTGTTGCGAGGAACAGAGCCTCCAGATGCCGATGGCAACCGTGCATTATCCATCTAGATCTGAGCACATAACATCATCAACACAACGTCGTGAGAAGAAATCTGTATCAATGCTCCAGTATGCTTCCAGTCACAGAACGTGTAAAACTGTAAATCACTTTATACTCGTTTGCATGTATGAAGAAAAAGAAACAAATGCATTAAGTTAATACAACAAACGTTTAATGCTTCGTAAATTGCAGTAGGTGAAAGTTCTACACACTATAATGAGCTTCCAGAGCAATCAGAACTTCAAATAATTTGATACATGACCTCCATCCTACAAACGGTAGCGAATACAGGAGGGAAATGTATGGAACTGTACACTTATGACCTCAGCTAATGAATGGCCTAGTAACAACGATAATACTGTTCGAAGTTTCCAAGTAACAAGGAAAATACTGTTCAACATTACATGCATGTGTCGTTTTGGTCGACAATCAATTGAAGACAAACGATGTAGAGAACTTCAGCTACATAGGGTTCATTGTTGCGAAGTTTATATAATTATTACTTGTTAATCAACAAATTTCAGAGGACATACAATTCTTTAAGAAAGAGTAGATGTATTTCAGAAAAATGTACGGACGTACTTGCTTAGCCATTCCTTTTACCACGAAAATAGATACTTTGTGTACATCCCCAACACATGGAACACCAGAAAAACGAAATTCTGATGCAGAGTCACGGCCTCGATTATTTACCTTACTTGAAGGAAAAACCTCAAAGTCCTTAACAAGAAATAGCAGATCACGTACGGTCTTCTGGAGAAGCTGATGACAAAATTCTGTGTGTACACCTTGACTGAGCTTCACCGCCTTGGAAGGACTCGCCGAAAGAAGACGGAAGAGATGAGGGCGTGAAAACCTTCATTACAAACCCTAATGTAGTGGGAACTCTCTGATCTGCCACGGAGTGCCAGGAGCGAGAGAAAAAATTAGAAATATCCATCTGCAAGGACCCCCCAGAGAACCCTGTGAATGCGGTCGTCAGATTAGCAAAGGGTACATCCCAGCGGAGTGAACTGCTTTCTGTACGTGGTATTACTGTGTCTTGACGAGTTCTTCAGACAGCGCTTTATCAATATCTCCTCTAACATCAGATTATCGTGACGTTCCTGCGTTCATCAATGTTGAGGTCAGCACCAGGCCATTGGGAATGCTTTGGAATAATCTGACTGGGGCTGTATATGCCCGAGCTGTTTCGCAATCAAGAACTTGCACTGGAGCACGGAGGGTAGTGAAGAATACAGGGTTGCATCTGATCCGAACTCGACTTATGAACGACTCAAATTCCATAGAAGGTAAGCACATACTGTTTGGCCGAACCTGTGCCCTCGTGTAAGCATTGAAATTTCTGAAATTTACGCATTCTGTTCACGATGTATAGACAAAAAGTTTTAATCGGAGTCGTACCCTGGAAACCACCTGGAAACCAATCACGGTAGAGTTAGTTTTGTCACGCAATGTACACCGATTACACAACTAAGGTGCTGCAGAAACCCTAGTTGAGCACGCAACTTTCAGTAATTTGCAGTTGTAATACTTAGTAGGAACCTGTAGTGGGGTCTCCATATTTAGGGTTTCGTTAGGCCAAGTGCAAGTGGATCCATTCTGTACAATGGAAGATAGAATGCCATGTTTCGTCGTTGTCGTTCTATAAGGCAACATGCGTGCAGTTCTATGCGAGGCTGAATCGCAGTAGATGTAGCGACTTCATTGGCATATTTATCAGACGCTACCATCACTGTCGGACATAGGGGTTTAGGGTTCAGGGTACCCTATGATAGCCTCTCTGCTTTATAGAACTATCATAGACTGAACCACTCAGCCGTAGTGGCACTTCACGTCTGCTGTCCATCTTCTTTGAGGACTGAAGTGTTTCTGAGTCATTGCCTGCAAAGTTCTCCCCTGTACGTGACTCTCATGATTGTTGAGACGAGATCGATTTCATTACAATCTGTTCGCAGTGTAGGTATGATTATTCCGTGCTCAGACTGAATTCGCATGTGTAGCAACGTTGATTGTTAACCTCTTATTGATGCTTCTGGAGGGTTACGAGAGAACATGATAGACGAGCATAGGAAATGATAGGGTGCGAGGTCCGGGAATGCAGACCGCCGAGAGTCTACTCTATGTCGTTGCAGAATCCGACGAAACTCTGGTCGTTTTTTGTATTGTTATTATTTCTATACATTGCAAAGATCTTTTCCACCACTTGTGCTTCTCTACCACAAATCCTCTGCAGTGCGTCCTTGAATTACTAGAATGTACGCTAGGGTTTCTCGGGTCGTTTTAACAAGACAATCTTTTTTTCTACTCTCTAGAACCCAAGCATCGTAGAATGTAGTGCTAGGAAATTGATTCACATGGTCGTAAGCACAGCCGAATCCGGTATGTACATATCGTCTCGTTTCCCTGCCCCCTGTGATTAGTCTTTTGCACATGCACATCATGTTTTTATCTGCTACGGCAATTGTTTGACACATAGTTTATATGATGCTGACCCTGGTATTACGTTTTACCTGTTCTTGTAGAGCAGACATTATCCTATACAATCAGCTAGCCATGAAGACCAGCTCCTTCAGACGGAGGACAGGCACCCTAACCCTAAGCTAACCGCACGTTCAATCCATCAAATTTTCTTGAGTCACAAGTGGAATGGATTTCGCTCCACGAGTACCGCTTACAGACCCCGGTAGGATCAAGGCTCGCGAGCGCAAACTGTGGGCTTGGGAATTATTGTGGGCAATCAGAGAGCAGATTCGAACAAATCAACCAGAGCTAAAAATTTCATGTCCGTGTCGGCTTTGTGATAGGGGATACCGTAAGGAGAAGTATGTTACCACGGTGTTAAGTCATCTCACTGGGCCGAACTCTTACGGCCGGGATCCCAAGAACTATGGGAAGTCTCAGGTATCACATTCCGTTATGGTGATTTAGTGTTAGTCTTATATGCTTTATGAATTGCAGGGCATGGCTTTAATTCCCTCATACAAATTTATTCATTTGGTTTTATTTCGCATATTTCGTATTGATTTCTCTGAAAGAACTGTAGATTAATAAAAATGAAGCTTGTGTATAGGATTCTGGAGTTTGAAATGATGGATCGCTGTCAATGCTTTTCTCTGTCGCACAGACGTAAACTCTGATTGCAGATGGCATTAAAATGAACACCATTATGGATGTGCAATTCGAACAAAGAACAAGTGATTGTGCTTAGTATTACGCATTACTTCTTAGTGTTCATATTAAAGATGTTGGATGTATTTTTTCTGTCACAAAAGGGATACGATACGGACGAATCCGATGCCGAATGGGAGGCAGACATCCTTCGCTCATACGATGCAATTGCGGCAAGTAGTGCCAGGTGAGTACCTTCATCGCCAATTGATGACGACTATGACATGACAGAATGTGTTGCGGGAACCTTGCAGATGTACGACGCTTTTTTTGCCCAGCATCACCGACAGGAGGAGGAAATACCACATGAGCAGCAAAACGATGCAGAAGCAGAGGATGATGTGGACGTTGGCGAGGAGGGGTATCCAGATGCAGGTAACACATCAGAGCACGAAGAGGGTAATGATGGTGGAACAGGTCTCAAAAATGCCCCGATTGACAACGACTTTGCCTTCGACTTGGATGGAAATACAAACGCCCAGGATGATGCCCCTGCTGTTGCCGAGGACGCGGACGGAGAAGAAGGACTTCGAGGTGATGACGGATTTGAATCTGACGATTCAGAAGATGGAGGTGGTCTGCACTTTAACAACGGACCTAATCACACCACTTCACCGGATGAGGCGTACATGAGAGACGCTGCCCGAACTCCTTTATTCCGTGACTCGAGAGTTTCCGTTCTCAGCGCAGTCATTTTAATCATCAACTGCTTGAGGATGCACGGAGCATCATCTGCCTTGGTGGATGAGCTCTTTACAGTGCTATCTAAGGTAATATTGCCCCGTGTAAACAGTCTACCTACAAATGAATACGAGGCGTCTAAAATGTTAATGAAACTTGGATTAAAGTATGAGATGATTCATGTGTGTCCTAACCAATGCATTCTTTTCAGAGGACCGCAGTATAGTGATTTAGATTCATGTCCTAAGTGCGGTGCTGAAAGAAGACGAAAATGTGGTAAAAGCATGGTGCCCAGAAGGGTGCTTCGCTTCTTCCCATTGATTCCTAGGTTGATTCGAATGTTTAGAAGTCTTGTATTGGCTGGCGCTTTGTCTTACGCTGCTAAGCATCAGAGTCAGGACAACAAGATGCGGAGTGTTGCTGATTCCGAGACCTGGCATCACATAGACAGATCGTATCCATCGTTCGCCTCTGACCCCCGGAATATTAGGCTTGCTCTAGCTACAGATGGAATAAATCCCTTCTCTGATAAGCGGAGTACATATTCTATTTGGCCAGTGATGCTGCTTAACTACAATGTTGCTCCATGGCTAACAGTGAAGAAATTTTTTGTTATGCTGTCAGTCATAATTCCAGGTAAGAAATCTGTGACGCAAGAGTATTTCGATATGTATATTGAACCCGTTTTAGAGGAACTTAGATTGTTATGGTCAACAGGTGTTTTAATTAGAGATGCTTCTAGAGCTTATGCTCAGTCCTTTCACTACCTACGAGTTGTCTTAATGTTCTGCATTCACGATTATCCGGCTTATGGGATTGTTGCTGGTCTAGTTACAAAAGGCTACAAAGGTTGTGTCTGCTGTGGCCCTCACAATATATGCAGAAGATCAAAGTCTCTGCGGAAAAATGTTTGGGATCATCAACATCGCATGTATCTACCAGCAGTCCATCACCTTCGGGAAAACGCGGAGCAGTTTAGGGGGGAAGTGGAACATAGACCTCCACCTCCTAGGATGAGCGAAAGGGAAACCAGAGAATGCGGAGAGGAAAGAGAACAGTGGCTGAGGAATGGAGGAGTCGCAGGAGCAGCGGATGACCCAGTGCGACGACATGGAGTCAAACGTGTGTCAGCTCTCTTCACGCTGCCGTACTGGGAGGTTAGTGTGTAATTCTTTTTTGAATCACGGTAGTTGGGTATAAAGTCAGTACGATGTGACCTGTGTAAGAAGAATCTGGGTGTCAAGTAAAATGAGGTTTATTCCGTTGACGGCTAGAAGGAGAATATGGGTTGTGTTTCTTCTGTACCAGTAATTAATCTGTAGATAGTGTCTACATCTTCTGTACAGGTTGTTCACGCTATCAGTGGTCCTTCTTATTTTTTTTCCACGAAGAGTCGAACTGTTTTGGTCTAACTGCGAGTACCGGAAGCCCGTTGTCGTTCAAAATTTATAAAACAAATATAGCCATTAATTGTACAAGGTCCGAGGATATTTAAACACTTCAATGTGTTGATCGACGTAGTCATTAAACCTCAACTCCCCGCAAGCATATGAAGGATAATAAGTACAACTTAGAGAATAAAAATATTAAACTATAGAGAACGAGTGTATTGGAGTTTGCATTGGATACTGATTTACAAAGAAATGGAGGGTATAGATTAGTATTCTGAAATATGCACCCGTGGTGGATCCAGCCCTTTAGACGTTGTAGTAAAGAACTTTAAATCCAGGATGCATGGCCACTTGCAAATCTCTGCATATGTACAGAGTTTGGCATTGTTATTCTATTCGTTTCAAACGTTAGATTATTTACAATGTGAGCATTTCACTTCTTGCAGGATCTCCCAATCAGACACACGTTGGACCCGATGCACTGTGAAAAAAACGTTAGTCAGAGCATGTTAGGTTTCATCCTCGGGGAGAAAGACACAATCTCTGTTCGGAGGGATATGGAGGAAATCGGACAACCTGACAGGCCAGGTGAAGAACGGGACCCCAGAAAACAACACACACCGGAGCTCCATCTACGCCCGATTGGAACATCAGGTCGATTTTTTAAACCTCAGGCCCCCTACTCTCTTACACCTGCGGCAAAAGGGCGGTTCATTAATCTCATTTCGTCGATTAAGACACCAACAGGGTATGCAGGTCAGCTTGGAAAGCATACAGGGCAGAAACGACTGGGAGGGTTGAAAAGCCACGATTATCATGTCCTTGTACAACAGATCATCCCTGCTTCGATAAGGAGTTTCCTGCACCCTGGGGCACGAGATGTCGTTATCAGAACGGGTAATGTTTTTAAAAGGATATGTGCCAAGGTGATAGATGTTGATGAATTAGACGACCTCATGACGTATACAGCGGAAACTGTTAGCTTGATGGAGATTTGGTTTCCTCCGGGGTTTTTCGATAACATGCCCCATTTAATGGTCCACCTGGTACAAGAGCTGCGACTTTGTGGACCCGTACATAGCAGGTGGTGCTACGGCGTTGAACGCTACTAGTATGAGTTAAAGAACGCTGTCAGGAACAAGTATCGTCCGGAGGCATGCATGGCCACTGGCTATCTTGCAGATGAGGCTTTGGGTTTTGTATCTGATTATACGTCATTGTCTCCATATCTGAAGCGTCGAATGTGGGATATGGCGGATGATGACAAGACATACGGAGAAGTTCTCGAATGAGGTATACAGAAAATCAAACTCAGCGAGCGTGAGTTGCTTGACATCCATAAGTACATTATCTAGAACTCAGTCCCGACAGAGGGTCTGCGTAGGTAAGCCCTGGACCATTTGTTATTGTTCTTTTCTTTTTTTTTTGTTTTTTTAAGTTAATTAATTTATTATATTGCTCGTTAATCCAGTGGTTGATATTGTCGCCTCATTCAAATCTGCACTCTGCAAAATTTTATATTCGTTTCCATTATGAAGGCCATGTCACCTTTTTAAATTGTAACAGGGAGTACGAGGATCTTCAACGTCAACGATCCGGGCGTAGAGGCAACCGACTTCCCCCACTTCCAGATTTCGTGACATGGCTTCGTGATCGAGTGTCATCTATGATAGAAAGTGGACAAATTGTTGACGTTGACCTGGCCCTGCTGTCGACATTGCCTTCTCGGGAAGCTGAGGAGTACAACTCAATGTGGGCATTTGGTAATCACTTCCGGTGTTTACGAGAAGATGAGTCCATCACCCATGAAACGTTCGACTCCGGCGTGTTTGTTATGTCCCCTCAAGGCTGCAGAGCTTCACATCAAGACCGTAACGTTGTTGATGCTGATTTACCTTACATTGGCTTTTTAAAAAGGATTATTGTTGTAACCTACTATACCATGCAGAGGATCATAATGAAATGTTCCTGGATTTGCCCAAACTTGGCTCGAAATCCTACAGTGCGCCAAGACGAGCACGGGTTCTGGCTCGTGAAAACGGATTGTAGACAGGATCCAATGAGAGAGAACCCCTACGTATTCCCATACTCAGTATCACAGGTGCGATGTCTCACTACTCTTGAAAACCAGCGTTTTGATTTCATTTGCTAAGTCACAGACATATAGAGCCGTTGTTGCAAGGCAGTAATCTTTGTGCTGGTCTGCCATTCGTCTCGTCATTACTGTTGCTACTGTCACTTTTAATGAAATATATCGCAGGAACACGTAGTTGAACGGGCCATAATGAGACAGAGGGCATTTGTTATTTCTGCAGAAATCAAGCCTGTTAGTTTATCCATAGTGTCAATCTCTCTGTTACACAATGCTGCTACTGACTTGTACCTTTTGCACTTATTTATTCATATGCAGGTTTTTTTTGTCGACGATTTAGACGATCCGGAGTGGAAGGTTGTACTGGAGAAGCAACCCAAGTCCAAACGACATTCAACAGAGGATGACGATGCTCTACGACCTGATGCTGCACAACATGTATTTGATGCTCCCGGTTTAAGCACTCCATTGACGAGGAGAGAAAGGCAAGCACAACGAGACAGCCCTCGAATGGCCTCCACTTCTCAGCAGACAGATACCCGGGGGCAGAACATGACCGAACCAGAAGGCGAAAACGTACCCATCGCTGAGGTAATTGCAGCAAACATAAACCGAGAATCCGATGAAGACCCCGCAGGTTGGTTGGACGACGAACTCGTCGATGATGATGACAACCTCCCATACGAGGATGGTCCAGCGCGCGATGTCAACGAAGTTGTTGAATAGCTTCGCAACTTTTTCTCAAATCGTGTATGACATTCACTTATTCTAAGGTACGTTTGTCGAATTTTGTTAGTCCAAAATAAATATCCTATAACCTTATGTAGATGATATCCTCATGAAACTACTCGTTACTAAACTCAAATAAATACAAGACTGTTTTCTGTACTAAGCTGCTAACATCTGTCCATTTTGTTACGCAGGGTTGACTTTGGGATTTAAACTTCCAAGGGGATAGGAGTACAGTGGTATATCTCACAGGAAGATTACCTTAATTGCGATCAATATTCTGTAAGCCTTTTGCAAATGGAATATAACAACTGGACGTTATGTATATGTTTGATTTCTTTTAATGTGTTGTTTGTCGTTCAAAGAAATATTGGATGGATGAGTAGCATGCAGACTGGTGACGGATAAAAGAAGGGACATAGGCCACTATTTGTTCGTTGGCGAACTACAGGTGAAGTCATTCATGGACTCGTTGTTGTTATGTCTTTTATCATCATATTCTCCGTCAGAAAGTTCATGTCCATTTGGAATGCATGTGACTTAGCCACAGCATAAACTGTTCGAGAGTGTCATTCTTCGCTTTCCATTGCCAGAGTACAACGGTGCATATCGGTTTGAGCGTGCTGACGTTTTCACAAAAATGGAGAGTCAGGGAAGTTCCAACGACCATGTAGGATTGCAGAAACAGGGGGATCAGATTACACGTAATGATGGGGAAGAGAAGGTGACGGGCAATGAGTCCAATTTATCAGTTGTTGATTCTTCATCTGATTTACTCACTAGAACCGCAGAGACAATCACCGAGGACAGCAGCCGTGGCAGTTACATTTTCAGCAGACCCGAGTGGTTGATGGAAGACTCGGAGGCTCTTCATCTTTGTAGAAAGGAGCTTGTTGCATTTCAATACAAGGCCCGCAAGAAGAAGCGACTGTGCGAGAACATGGAGGCTGCGGTAGGTGACAACTCCTCAGGGAAAGACTACTGGCCATTCTCAGCGGTGGTCAGTCGACACGGTTGTGGTCACGACGTTTGTGAGAATGCCCGTGCACCAGGGGAGCTCTTAGTTGGAGGTGGCGAGGATAATAGACCTGACCCCCCGCCGCAATCACGGCCGAAGGGAAGGTTCCTGGATCTACACCCTGAGGCAGCGGAGGTTAGGGCGGAGATGCGGGCGAGGAAGGAGAAGAAGCCGACCACATACTCATTGAATGAGCGGTTTGGGAGATTTCTCACCAAAGAAGACAAGGAAGAATCCAAATAGGTATGTAATATTTGTAACTTTTCCTGTAATTATTGTGAATGTCGGACCGTAGGATAGAGTTTGATTTTTATTCGGGGTCCCGACCGAACATTTGTCAGTCGTGATCGGTGTCCTTAATGCCAAGTCTTAGTGACCACCGTTACTCGCATGTTCCACATTAGCGGAGTTTCATAACAAAATGTTAAGAACTTCACGACAGACAGGAAAATTTTGAAAATAAATGAATCATTATATACAATCGGTGGTCACAGCAAAAACCTTTCTCTTGTGATATTGGATGGGTTCGTCTGATGTCTGTGAATGTGTGTCCTACAGGTTAATCAACATGTTTTATGTTTCCTATGTCGAAACGTCTTTTCTGAATTTTAGAGGGCGATGAAGTCCAACGTTCACTGTTTTATCCATTGCGGTGGGATTTTGTTTTTCAGTACTATCGCATATTTCCTTGAAACTCATGACTAAAACCGGCCGTGTTTTGGATCAATAAAATTCATAGTACTTTACAATTCATATAAGCACTATGGTTATTTACTCTATGTCGGATTGAATGAACGAGTGTCTAATCAATATGGTTTCATCCAGTTCTGGGTTCTATAAACATTTCCAGATTTCTATCAACATCTCTAGTGATAAGTGCTCCTTGATGATACGTGGCCATTATTTGAATTTGTTTGCCTGTTTAGTTCAACCAACTAATCGACAACATACTCAGACTTTGCTTCTTCCATTTGCATGGGAGTCATTTCAAGCATCTCACGAGCATCGCATATCTGTTCAATAAGTTTTCCCTTTCCTGCGAGTGGGACAGTTACTCCAGTATCATCTTACCTTCTATAGTAGTTCCGTAGTATTATCAAAGTACTAGAGTTCTGCATCACCTTCGAGCTGGGTCGAATATTGTGAATAGCATCCCAGCTATGTTTAATGCTTTCATTATTGGATGATGATTAATGCTCATTTGAATCATTTCTTTTACGGTGGTAGATACCCGCTGGTTTTACATTTTTCCACCTTTGTTATAACACTATTCTCCATTTTATAACTTGGTAGACCAGCATACGAGTGTTGTGCCTTTTTATTGTGTCTTCTGCAGAAAATATGTCTGAACTTAATGCCTGCTTTAGAAGCGTTTGTTTTCTGCTCTTCGTAAGACAGTTTTGGCAGGTTGAGATTTACAACGGGGTTCTCAAACAAGCACTGGTACACTGTTAACACACGGACCGCGCGGTAAAGCTTCTTACTCGGAAGCATTTGATAATGATTTTTATTTTTTATTATTATTTTTTATTTCATTTTGTTGTATATTTTTGCACTTGTTGTCTTCTCGGGCAATCAGGTAATATAAATACAGGGCTTTTGTACATATAGTAACCAATACCACTATAGAATACTGGAGTTCCATTTCTGTTGCAATATAGTTCAATGAAGATGTCATCTTTAATATCCCCTTCTGATTAACTGTTGTCATTCAACAAACTGCAGATATGCAATGTTAGAATAATCCTGTCCGTCGTTTCATTGATCACGAGTCCCTTCTTCTGATATCCGACTGATGGACATTGCATGTTGGCATGGGCATGTATGCATTGCATGTTGCCATGTCGGAGGCTGAGTTGCCCTGACATGATATACTCCGAACACGCTGTGACAGGAACGAGCCCACTCCAGGTTATCTTTTTCCCAACCTGTCTAATCGATCATCGACTCGACTTTTTGGTGCATCATTATATAGCAGGATGTCACTTCTAACTCACTGGAATAGATGGAGTCATTACTTCGCATGAGTTGCTTGTTAGTGGAGGCGTCATTACACAGACATCTCCTCAGTCATTTTAATAGTAGTGGGGTCTACTCTAGATGAGGTTAAGTTTTCCCAGGCTCTTTCGAGAGTCAGCATTCTCCATAAATGCTATTTCGTTGCGCTCTACTAATCCTTCTCAGTGTTTTGCCATGCTGAGATGAGGGCCTCCGCTTCCGACCATGCTCACAGCTTTGTCCCGATCTCCTCAGTATTCGTTAGGGTCATTAAATCTGTCTGAGGCGTCCGCGTGTTTTCGCGTTCTGTTGTATGTTATTCGCTGAGCTGAGAGACGAGCGTCCGGGGAAAGAGTTTCAAGAAACATGCTCGGTATAATTTGTTTTGCGATTTCTGTATGCGTGCTTGTTCTGAAAGAGATGTGAATCGACGCCGAATTGTTGCAATAATTTTGATATGATGTTCATTTGCTAGTTCATCGTGATAGAGGTCGACTATGACTTTGTCCATATTGGGACAGTTCTCTCACGGTGAGGGGTTGGTGGGTAGAGTGTTGAGATGCACTTGTTTCTCGATGGAAGCAATTCATTGAAGTCGGCGGCATCAGAAGTTTTGTTTCGCGGCACACCCATTTCCTGGTTAGTGAACATTTCCTTACCCAGACGCGTGGATGGCGTGTTGTGTTTGCATTGCGCATTTATGGAATATGCATCTTTGAAGAAGTGTTCTGTTCAACTATGCACTCAACACATGTCTCGCGACTGTCCGCAAGTATAGAGCAAGACTAATCATCCATCCCGTCATTGCTTTCGGAACATCCATGAACTTTATTTCACACATGTTGATCCACGCACTAGGGTTTTGATGTTTATGGTTAGGTATTCTGCGGATATGTTTGCAGAATATATTACGTTTCCGTAGTACTGTTAATTTAAAGGGGTACTACCGTATGCGTCTTATTTCATTTTAATCTTTTACATTACCCTGAAGACCGATGCCCCTAAAGTTGGCATACAATATGTATATTGCGATTTTGGTAATGCATACGAGAAGGTATTATAGTGACATATATGTTTCTGAGTTTTAGTATACCATTTTTCATTTTTAATTTTATTTTTTGGGTGATGTGTAACCAATGTATGCGTTAAGAAAGTCTAGTGATCCCTAAGTATTCTGCGTGGGAGTTTGGTGTTGATTTCCGAAAATTTCCCACTGGATTCTGAGGTCTAACGTTTAACTGGTTGTACAGGTAGGGCTCCTGAACAGAAAAGACAAGCGATATCATTTACCAGTCCTCGATTGGACGTCATTGTCCTGTCGAATCGATTATCAAGGGCGATCTTCTCAGAACGACTGCCAAGGTAATCTCATTACTCGCTTGGAAGACTTGTTTTCTTCCCGACTCAGCACTTCTCATCGTAGTTATATAATTCCCCTTCATATGCTCGTCGTTGTAATGTTAATCACGTGTACTGGAATGTTGTGAACATCCGATGTAAGTGACATATCGGAACTGTTCATTTTTTGACTTTGAATCATATGTTCTCTAGAAACAGAGCCCAAAATCTCAATCCTTATCACGTTCTGGTCATAAGTAGCCATTTCTAATCCTCGTCCGTTTCTTATTTTGTTTTGCAGATGTTGGATCAAACAACCTTAAAGGGACAACGCAAATGGTTCAAACTAGAGAAGGGACTTCCACACCGCGGATATCTGCCCAGCCCTGGAGGACTCCCGACCACAATCGCCAGTGAAGAAGAATGTGTGGCTAGATGGGGAGAAAGAAAAGGCAGCAACGGGTTCAAAGTCCAGAAGACGTACAAGAACTACGCAGCGTTGAAGAAAAGATACGAAGATGTGCACCAACAACCACTTCCATGGAGTATACCCTTGCACTTTGCTCTAGGCTGGGTTGCTGAGGAGAAGCATGGACCTGACGCAATAGACTGGGCAACTTTTGCCTGCTGGCGTTCAAATAATCATGACGGACCCTTCGAGGCCTTGGAGGAGCGAGAGTCAAGACTGAAAGAAGAGGAGAGGGAGCGAGTCAACTCTGGACGCCTGAAACATCGTGGAAGACCTAGCCGTTCAAATCGTGGGAGAGATGAGGAAACAATACGCACAGCTAAAGAGGTGGAGACTCGGGAAATCTCTGAGGAAGTTCCAGTTAGTGAAGACGCCGGGAATGGAGGCTCTCAAGTCCACTACCACGATGATTGTGTGGAGTCAGTCAAGCACAGTGAAGCGGCTACACAACGTTCTAGATGTGACATCTCGGCGGTTGTTGGAGACACTTCACTACAAGGACCACGCCGTAGCAACCGGCTGTTCAAAAAAAGGGCTCTGGAATGTGATAATCCTTCACAATTGATCACTCCACGATTGAGTACCCGTGATTTGTCCTCTCAGCTTTACGACGGAGTAAATGAATGCACAGGTGAGACTCTGTACACTAAGGCTTCATGTTTGGTTGCCGATCACAATAGATTAATTAATAGCGATGCCCGGTATGGGAGTTTTGCAATTGCATTGTCCTTGTTGGTTCAGTGTCAATGCTTTTCCTGAGTACCAGTAGAGCACGAGTTGTAGTGCAGTGTTAGTTTTTGGTTTCCACCTCGTTGTAAAGATGTTATTGATCTCATCGGCAATACTGCATTTCTAAAAGAAGGTAACTAAAGTATGCGTGCTTCTAAACAATTGCAGATCAAGACGACGATGGACGAGAAATGACACCGAGCAGAAACAACTCTCCTACTGAATACACCCGTACTCACACGGAAAGTAGATCGGACGCCCGGCCTTATTGCTCAATCAGATTCCACGCCGAGAATCCAAACGTCCGGAAAAATTACAAGCTTGTCAGGGCCCCAATGTGGAACAGTGAGTTACATATTCATAACAACAGCACATGCCATAGTTGTTTCTTTTATCTTTTCTTTTTTTCTTTTTTAAAATTTATTTTATGCACGTCTACCACAACTGATGATAGTTGGCAATATAGAGCCCCTTTACAAGATTACCTGTACTTGAGGGTGAGAGTATAACTGCATACATTGTTGTTAATGGTTTGTTATCTCCCTCTCTGTTGGATAGCGATAAACATATGGGCAAACGATCTTAACTCATGATTTTAATTGCCAATCTCATGAATACCAACTGTACGATTGCGCTTATTGCATTTCTTGTAATGGAAGGATGTTAGATGCTTGGAAGTTACACTGTGAATGTGGAGAAGGTACTGACAGCAGGGAAGGGTGTGTGGCAGATAACACGGAAGATGAATCGGCTGAACCAATGGAGGTGGATGGAGGTTCCGACATATCATTGTCTGATTCGGAATATACAGGGAGAGAGGACTTTGGAACAATAAACGAAGTTGACGAAGGTGATGGACTGGTCCTACAGCTTCAATGCATTTGAGTGCACCTGCCACTTTCTTTTTTATCTCCTTTTTTTCAACCCGCATACATTGTGACTGCTTATGTGAACAGTTCTCCATTTTACATCGCATTACACGGTATTTTACTGATTTAAGTTGTTGCACTTGTCGGAGATCTACTAACATAAATGTATTTGCCCACGGAATGTTTCAGATCAATGCGACCAAAAAGAAGATTTACCAGACAACGATATCCTTCCCCAGAGGAATTGCTCCGTCAACCACATAGAAGATGGCGTAGCTCCAAGGGCATACTGCTCCATCAGATTCCATGCAGTGCACCCAGAAGTTCGAAAAAATTATAAGCTCGTTGGGGCCCCGATGTGGAACAATGAATCCCCTAGTCGCAGCCCAACATTATCTGGTAAGTGTGATTAGAACTGCATTTTTTTAAAAACATTATCGCTTCGTATCTGAGTCGAGTTATAGTACAGTATATTATGAGCTTGTAGCATAAACCTATGAAGTTCGTTTGTTCTGACATAATTAACTGATTTGTTTGGGAGCTGATAAAAATCTAGCTCCTGAGGGATATGTGAGCGAGTGACTCTACTGCAATAACTTATATTTGTTGTTTCGATGCCTAAGATTTTATACTTTGTGAATCAGAAAATGACGCCGACAAAGAAAACCAGAAAAACAGGGAGGACATCGACGAAAGTGAACACCATGTGAATACCGATAATGACCAAGGAGAGCCAACGGACTCTAACGGAGGTGGGGAGAACGACGACACAGATGTAGGGAGCGTTGACCACAACGAAGAAAGTTGGGGTGATGACGACGAAGACGACAACGACGACCCAAAAGATAGTCAAGTACACGATGACTCTGGCAATGATGCGGACAAGACAGGAGAAGAAGAGACCGTACAGGATGGATGTGACAAACAGGGCGGTGAAGGGGGAGGGAATCCCGATGGACATGGCGGTCAAGGGGCTGACAGCGGAGAAGACAACCATGGCCAAGAAGGGGACACAAACAGGACCTTTTACAAGAACTTCGGTGATGAAGAGTCTGAGCTAGGGAATGCCACTGCTCCAAGGGGCGCCATTGCGTCGATTCATAATGACGCTATCCATACACACACTGACATCAACGACGCAGAAATGTACGAACCACTACAGAGGCCGCATCCTACAATAAATGACAACTCCGAGACAGACAATGCAGAGGAGAGTGCAATGACGGCAACAGACACTTACATACTCGACAGAGTGGTCCGATCTCTCCAAGAGCCGAAGAAGCGAACGAAGTTCGAACAGTGGCAGACTGACAGCGGTTTGGTAGAAGGGGAAAAACCGTCGACGTCCGCTCATAACATCGACTCGCCACCGAAATGGAGCGGAACACGTTTCAATTTATACGGATCACCGGGCAGGTCGCCATCTCCAAGTGACAGTGACGGGGACAATGGAGAGTCCTACTTCGCATAGATCTAGGTATCCCATGTATAGAACGAGACAGCATGGGCGTGAAAATACATCAAGACAGGAAGCGACGAGTATTCACCTCAGGGTAATCTCCAAGGCTCCATGAAAATTGAACCTTGCGGAAGTTACAAGACAATGCAATACGCTGCACTCCAGCATTTTCTTGAGTGACAAATCACTCCATTTTTTTTCCTCCGTCTCTACATAGTTATCCCATTAGACAGTATATGCATATGTGGGAAATAGGAAGTTCAAATTCTGGTTCGAAACTGTGGTAGTTCAAGCAGTGTTAGTCGAATTCGCTTTCCGTTGCTGCCAGAACTTTGCTTTGATTTCTTGCATTTTTTCTTTCGAACTTAATGTGGTTAGAATCAACCGAGTCTGTGTCCATATATGTCGACAAATGTTATGAAGATGATTAGAAAATGTAAACCTTTATTTAGCTCATGTGATTGCACCGTGGAGCGTATTAGATACACTACGAATTTGGATTTTAATGGTCTCCGGAACATAGTCCAGAACTAAACTTTACGGTCCCTCTGGGACTTGATGGTTTGGATAATTACTCCATCACTTCTGTGCTTAATCATATGATTACGCAGTTAAGGTTTGTCCTTAGTCCCCTTCATAGTTGTCTAATTCACCATAATTACCATGGTGATAGTACATATGACACAGGACATACTCCTCGATGGACATGTTCATCTGTCTCATCCGTCTTCATAAACTCTGAAAGAAGTAATCATAACTTCATGATGGTTACAATTAAGTGTCGATCTGGCTATGATTTACATAATCTGCCCAGATTCTACTTAGACAACACGATTAATTGCCAGTCCATAGTGGCTCTTTGGCTCTTGGATTCTGTAGTTTCTTGCAGGTATCAGGAGCCTGATGCTCAGCTGCGGCCTCACTGGATGCTACGAAGATTATTCTCTCCTTGTGAAATTGCGCAACGAAGATCACCTTCCTCAGGCTCTACAACGACCGATCGTGATTTTGCCATGAAGAAGAGACCAGCGCAAGAGGATTGGACCGGGGGAAATCCAGCGATCAAAGCCGCGTTGTATGGCTGGCTCGCTTGTATTCATTGGAGGCAGGATACGAACGTGAAGCAATTCCCAGACACACCCGCCCTAGGCAATCTTTTTGCAAGTGCAAATCAGAACCGCTGGACAGATCAATGTTATCAGGAGATCTTATCTCTTGGAAACATCTCGGGAATAACTTTCGCTCAGTACACGCAAGGTCTTCTTCAACGAGTTGGACGAGCAGGATGTTGCCGTGCGCTTCCGATTACTTTCGAAGAGGATGAGCTCAAGGTTGAAGTGACACAGACGGCTTCAAATTTGATGGAGGGAAGTACTTCACGACCACCGACTGAACAAGCTCTGGGGTTCACCGAGCAAACAGGCCGTTCTATTGTGCGCAAGGGCATGTCACGTTCAGAGTTTCAGAGGTTCGTCTGGGAGAATTTCACAGAGAAATGCACTTGACGACATACGTGAAGAGCCGCATTTTGGTACATCAACTTACTTCCCGGAATTCAATCCCCTGTTTCGGCTCCTGTTTGCTCTTTTTGATCATGTTCATCTTCATCGAAGTTGTTCCAAGTCTAGTTCCAAGTTTTTTGCTTTGGTTTCACTAGAAATCAGACACACATACTTTCTGGACATCAAGACTTCAAGATCAAGACTTTTGGAAGCAAGACATATTCTTTGTGGTTTTTTGAATATTTGCTTGTTTTAGTTAATGGTTTTGAATTTAGTACTCTTTAAGTTCAGATGAACTACCCTTCCTGAGATGCAGAGAACTTTTACTATGCTCTTCGGGATTTTCCTCAGTCTTAGAAGTCGGACTAGGCTTTTTACAAGATAATCTGGATTATTGTTACTGGATTAGTAAGGTTACTTAGTTCACTGTTGGTTGATTAGCCCTGTTACTTAGTTTTTAGATTGGGAGGTTTCTCCTATCTTACTTCGTAGCAAGTGATTGTTCATCAGGTTCTCTAAATAGCTCTTTTGTTGTACTTGCAGTAGTTTGTTACTCTTGTTTTGAGTCTCTGGTCATTGTTACATAAACAAATATTTTGTTACTAATGATGTAAAGATGAAGGTTTTTAGGTTCAATAACTTTGCGGTTGGGTTTTTAGGTCTTCTGTGGTTGTTTGCGGTTGGGTTCCTGCTTTCGAGTTGGCTCTCGACCCTGGCCCTTGTGGTCATGTTGTTTCTTCTGTTACTTAACCTCGGTGGGGATTTTCAAGTCCAAAACTAAACTTTCGATTTTATGTTTCCTGACGCTTAATCTAAGGCGAAGAAGTACCGACACCCCTGACTACTTCGTTCCTGGGAGTTTCAGTTGCACAACGACTGCGAGCTGTACAGACAGACACTTGTCGATTACAGATTCGGTATATACGGATATGAACTACGGTAAAAAACGATTTACATTGAACACTACGTAAATCAGGTGGATAAGTAGTGTAGATTCCTCGCACGGCTGCCAGCACATCAGAGCGAGGTAAAAAGTAAAGGAACACTCAGTTACTGCGCTCCCGGGAGGAACAACGCGGTAAAAATTCACAACCAAACGAATCTGATTGGCCGAAGCTCACCGTCTTCCTCGATACACCTCACTCCTGGGAAGTCAGCCCCCAGGAAGACCCCCCCTCGACTCCCAGGATCCCGTATCTGTTGTAGTGCTGAAGCACGTCGTCGTCGCTTGGGTCTGAATGGCCCTCTCCTCGAACTGAAAGCCCAGCGGACTCCGCAAGGTGAGACGCCTCGTCCACAGACGCCGGAGGTCGGTCCAATGCCGCCACTTGCTGTGCGTCTGCGTTAAGCGGCGGTTGCGAAATATGCTCCTGAGATTCTGACACACCAGGTAACCCCACGTGTCACCGTCCAGCACGGATGAAATCGAAGTCGACGAAAATCGTCAAAGTCAATTTGGTCAAAGCGGGCGCCTACCGCTCGGCCGACACATTATTGGGAAAAAAAAAAAGGCGGCGGCGAGTCCAGTGTCCGGGCTGCTCTTGGTGGTGTTGCCAGCTGGCTTCCGTATTCTGTTCACACGCACCTCCTTCCTGCCACGTTTGCCACACCCACCACTTTCACCTTCGTCACCGACTTACAATATTCTTAGCTTCCTATGACTGTCAAGCTCATTCATGTACTATGATAAATCTGCTGCAAATGTTCGTAAGGTGGAATCCACATGAAATTGTCAATTAGATCCTTTCAAATCTCTCATAAGATCATTTTCAGCGTACTAGGTTCATGATTTTTGAAGGCTCTCCTCACCTTGATGTAGCCTGACGTCCCCAACTTCTGCGCTCACACTGAGCATTTCATAATTGCAAAATCCTCTCTGCTCCATCCATTCCAAGCTTCCACACGTTTCCCAATGTAAGCCTCCCGGCTTCTGTTTCGGCCACGGCTCCTTCACTTCTCCATCGCACACAATGATGAGTCAGACATTTCACCCCCGCTGCCACTTTGAGTTGCTTCCAACTTACGCCTTGCATTTTCGTAGTCTTCTGTTGCTTATCGTCAGGAGTTGAATCCACACCTGGATCTGATCCACACCATAAGCCCAGCTCCATGTCTCCTTGGCCTTAAATCGACGATCAATAATTCTCCTCGATGTCGCCAATAGATAATCTTGATTCCGTTCCGCAGTATTTGAAGAATAAACCATTCCAAAGAGAGGAAGAAAAGAGAGATGCTGGAGGAGAGGAAGGAACAAGAAAAGGATAGGATGAATATAAGAGCTAAGTAGGGAAGCGATGAACTATCAGAAAGAGTTCAAAGGGAAGAAGAGAGGATCAAGGAAAAAAGATGGAATAAAGGAGGGAGGGAGAGAGAAAGCGAAGACAAGCAGCCGAAAAAAGAAAGCATACAGAAGAAGAACACGAGAAAAAAGATTGGACACTAGGCATCATCACCAACAACCCAAACAAATGACACATGAAAATACAAAAGAAAGCTCTACTGAAAGCTAGACTATCACAATGTTGACTCCTAGCACAGAGCAATGCCATACAAGGTACATGCCACAGATGCCAAACGTTCTCCATCTCAAGCGGAACAAGCCTCAATCAAAAACCGTCATGGAGTGTGGCCTCAAAAGCAAACCTATGAAATCCTAACCGACGAAATGCTCACCCTCATTGAAGTCCAACAAATGAGTGACAACACAGACACCATCCTCATGGTTCCGACATAACACAAAAAGAATTTAAGTCTGTTTAGCTGTTTCAATTTAACGTCACCCACGTCGAGAATGCATTTGCTACTGCCAAATAGACCCAGTTCTTTGCATCACACGTAATCACTGAAACAACCCATATCAATCTTGAATTGCACAGGACACATACCTCTACTCCAAATGCTTCCAATGCCGGCTTGCTCTGAATGGCTGAAACAGGAGTAGTTCCCATCACCAATTGCATAGACTCGGCAACAGGATTTTGAAATCCAGCAGGCAAAGAGCCAACTCCACCTGAGTTACTAATCGACAGTGAAGTTGCACCTGAGTCAGCTCAGCGATGACACCATCTTACAAGTGAAGATAGTAGAAGACAACATTGTACAAGCAAGGATAGAAAAGAGAAACTCATGTATGCATGCACTACAGGTCAAAGTGATCTGGATTGAGTTTGATTTACCGGACGAGGTAGCACAGACAACAGGATCTCCGTTTGCCAACGGGCTTCCGAGTCCTTGGTCTCTCATCATTTTCTTGTCTGATATGGGTGGGCAGTGATCGCGAATATGGTTGTACCAACTCTCCGTTATCCTGGCTGCCAGCTTTGGCTTCATCACTTCGAAGTCCTCCGCTGTCAGCTCCGTGAACTCCTTCTTTTGATCACAATACCTCTCGATTGCTTTGTAGGATTTTATTAGCGTTTCCATCACTATAAGAAAATCACCCTCTTAATCAACTAATGCAGAAGAGAATTCTCTTGGCAGGGGGTCTTGAATGGGACATCTTGTTTCGGACACAGGGAAGAGGTTTCAGTTGATTCGAAAATGTAGGTCCTCCACGTATGCGTCCTAGCTGGTGACTAGGATGATGAGTCAGCGATTGTGTTTGACCAGGCAGTCCGATGTGGCATTACCTTGGGACGTAGATTTCAAGATATGTTCATATTTTGGGATGTATGTACAGATTTTTTTATTCACATTTTAGACAAAATGTCGCACTGCGATAGATAGAAGTTTCAAATGGAATATCAATATGACATTAAAATGTCTTTTATATTTACATTTCATAATATACATACAATGAACATTTCGCCATTATGTCATAAAATCTATATCCTAGCATACATCTAATCTACAACATATCTAGATTACTATGTATTCTAATCTAGATCACCCATGTACTCCAGATCTTCGCTTTCTGAAGATGTACTCCGGATCTTCTCACTCTTAAGTTGCAATGTTCAACCTGTTACAATCCCAAACATCCTCAACCTTAGTGTATTGAAACTACCATTCAAACCAAATCTACACAAACCAGTCTCAAAAAATAAAAGATCATCAAAACATCAAGGGAGATGCTATCACTGGGCTTCGCCATCTAGCTTCAGTGCCGCTTCGAGAGCTCGATCTGAGCAGTCACAAGCAGTCACAAACGTCGAACAAGAGTTGATCGCTTGTTCTTCTTCAGCCTCAAGTGCCGTCACATACGCTGAGTCGCTTGCAGATGCAGCCATAGTACCGCAAGGGCTTTACAATTTGAGTCCCAAGAGAGTGAAACAGATGATGTTTGAACTTCTGTTTACTGTATAAGAAATCGCTGGCTTTGTCACAGCTCGTCTGCAAGCACAAGTGCAACTAACGTTTGATGTGTGAGGATCAAGCCGAACGGTGCTCCAAATGCTCTTACAAAAGCGACAAGTGAAGATTTGAACGACCTTGCGCAGGTTCTGTCCAAAGCGTGAAGAGACTAGACAAGTCCCGTCCGGAGAACCTCCAGCCTTGTCGACAAGTGATGCCTCTCTCGAATCCAGCAGATCGCAACTGAACCCACAATACAAATCTGTAAAGCAGACAAGGGAACTGGAATGTGCACACATCCACCTCGAAGTTAAGTCTTGGAAGAGTAGCATCCACGGGTAAGCAATCGCCACCAACTCCTTCGCTCCCAGGGGCAAGAACGTGAAGATTCAGCAAACACACGCCGACTGTAGGAGATCGAAACTCCGAGCAGAAGCGCAAAATTACTCTCGCAAATACGAGATCCAAGGTCGGCGTCGTAACCTCGACAACAATACTGCTCACGGTCATGCTTCAAAAACAACTCCTCCTCGCACACGCAGAATCACAAGTTTGCATCCGAAACCAAGAGCTCCGCTCAAGTGGGTAGTCCAAACACGCGCTGGGGCTTGGGAGATGAGGAACCAACGCATAAGGCCGGCAAAGCAAACCCTTGCTGTCCCACGAAGGCGAGCAAACCCTTGCTCAAGAAAAAAAAAACCCTAGACCCTATCAGTGTAATTCTAAATCCCAACTTACCTCCCCCTAATGGGCTCGGCCTTCACTCCTCCGTTCAGATCGAATCAGCCACGTCACTCTTCCAAGGTGCAAAACATGCCACGTCGGGCCGGAACACTTGATTCACAAAAAGAAGACAGCATACTTCTCTTGATCCAAAAACTTCAGAATCTGTTTACTTGGCTTTCCGTCCGGAATCAACTAATCCGTCCCCCTACTGTTGGCTCTCACAGATTTCACTTGATTATTAGTTGATTGCGGACGGATTTTCTTGTAGTGCATCCTCCTTCGACATTCATCGCCTGTTCTATCTCTCACATTTTTAGCTGTGCACTCCCATGACGGTTTAGTGTCACAACCCTAGTTAAATCGACTCTTCGATTTCTTCTTCTGAGGAACCGCTTTCAACAGGATCATGGTCTCCTCATCACCCCAATTCTTTGCACGTTTCTTCCGCTTCTTCTCGGCCCCCGAGCCTTTCGTATCTGCTCCCTCATCACTCTCGCCAGAGGGAGTCTCAGACGGAGAACCAGTATAAGGCCCTTCCTGTTGTTCGTCAATGATCCTGCCATTCCTATCCGGTGCTAACCAGAGATTTATCCATCTCCCCTTTCCTAGTTTCTAGTAGCATTTTTCAGTTTTCCATCCATGACTTCGACAGTCATCCAGTCGGCAGGATGAACTCTGTCACAGCCGACTTGAATGAACTTTGTCGTAGCCGACTGGATGAATTCTGCTAGACTCTTAAGGCAGGTTTTAGGGTTTTTGAGATCATTCCTCACTAGTGCACTCAGAGTTAGGAGAGATTGGGGAGACTTTATGAGCTACTGTACCATGATTTTGGGGCATTTTTGACCCTCCTTATACAGTTTTGACTCACTTTTCCACTTCTTTTTAGTGTTTCCAGCATTGTATGAGTGTTTCAGCACCTAAGCTAGTTGGGTTTTTGTAGGGTTTTGATGGGTTGTGAAGGCATGGGTTTTATAGGAAATCCTCCCTTTACCATCCGACTTTGTGAGAGTATTAGGCCCCTATTCCTCATGATCGGACTGGGCTTTACAGGCATTTGAAGGGTGATACTGAGCAGCCTCCAGTAGCATAGGATCAAAACGCTTTGCATAATCCATTTTCGAGCAGAACTTCCAGGTATTCTCCAACTGCTTGGTTCTTTCACGGTGAATAGAAATCTGAAATGAATCCAGGAGAAACAGCACATGTGAGAAATGCATCAGAAACCAAAACCATCTCTAATTTGCACTTTGTGACCAGTCATTCACAAAATTTACCTGATCGTCAACACAGGCATAGTACATATCTGCTCTAATCTGCCCTACAGTGTCCCTAGGGTTTACTCGTTTGAGTCACATCATTTGAAACCTGCCAGCGATTGCTTAAAGAAAAAAAAAGAACAAAATCTGCCAGCGATCCAGCCATGTTCTCACAGAGCATCAAGATGATGTAGCTCATGCCGAGGAGCGGTAAAGGTATACCTCACATGCAGGAGTATGGGCCAACTACCACTTCTGTTGATTGGAGAACTAGACAAAATTACAATTTGAGAAAAGAATAGCACTTAGAGAGATAGGAGACGAGTACCTTGATGCTTCGGCCTCCTTGATGTGAGAGTCAATAAGAGCAAGCGCTCTTCCAACACTTTACGAGTTGTAGAAATCCGCCAAAGTTGAGGTTGTCACCAAAGGGCTCGCGCTGCTGCGTTCGGTTGTTTCGGCACTTCGGCAGCAAAAGCTCCAGAAGCTTGCTTGTGTAATTCATTCAGTTCGCTAGCAATCCACAAACCCTAATTCTACTAATATTGATCAGACGTGAACCAGGAAGCGGGGCTGGTAGATGACAAAATCGGGCGGGCATACTCACCATGGGGCTTCCGGCGTCGCCATCGCCATGGCCGGTGCATATCAGAGTACGCTACAGTCTCAGTATACAGAGAACTCAACAATCGAAATGAAGTCCCACCCATATCAAACAGACTATGATGTCTGTTGACGCTTGATCCCACTCCAATTGGCAAGCATCAGGTTCTTAGAAATGTGAGAGAGCATAACAAGTTATTGTTTGTGGCTACGTTTTTTAAAAATTCATTTGCAAGTGAGGAGACACCCGCCTACTGTCGTCACAGACTGTAGACTGGGGCTCCCCACGAGCATGCGGCGGCGGAGGCTCACCCCCTTGGGGTGGGCCGATGAGGCTATGTTTTTTAAAAATTCATTTGGAAGTGAGAAGACTCCCGCCTACTGTCGTCACAGATAGTAGGCCGGGGCTCCCCCATGCTCAAGTTGTCAAGCGTGTTACTTACCGGTACGTTACCTAACTTAATCGCATTTGCATTTTATAATTTGCTAACTATTTATTTCTGATACTAACCTTTCCAATGTCTTCCCTTAAATACTTCAAGCGAGAGCTTCTATTGAAGGGGGCCATCACCGTTCAGCAGCTCCCCAAGTACTTCACTGCATGGACGCAGAAAAGCTCAGCCCAGTGTATCTATTCTCCCCAGAAGTTGAAAAGGTACAAAGCTACTCACTTGGAAGCGGGATGCTGGTATCTTGATTGTTCTGGTGGTTTCACTATTGAATCGGAGGCGGACATCAAGACTTTACACAATGGGGGTGAGGTGGTGGTCGAAGACTCGGTGGATGGTGTAGAAGATCACAAAGGAGAGCAGGATCAATCATCCGCTCCTCCACCAAAGAGAGGGAGAGGAAAGCGACTGAAATCTCTGCGTTTGCAATCAAAAGCATCACAGCAAACCGGTGCGGAGTCTTCCGCACTAGGGCAGGAGGCACCAGAGCCTTCTCCAAGTAATGTTGTTACGAAGCCTTCTCCAACTTCTTCGTCAGCTCCTTCCTCGATCAGTGCTTCCGAGATCACCAAAAGTCTCCACGAGCAGCGGAAGGCCAAGCAGTTCCCGCAGACTACTTCTTCCGCTGGAACTCCCCATTGTACATAGGTTTATGTCATCAACTCCTCTGTGGATTTTAATATTGCTTCGACACAAGGAGCTCTCAATGACATGGGTGGCGATCACGAATGGAACAAGGCTCTAGACATCGTTCAAAAGATATGATCCATTGCTTAGTCCTTTCCTTTCAATTCATACAGGTACTGTAAATCCTTTCGTCTCTAACATTGCTTTCTTGTTTACTCAAGTTTGGAGCAGGCCACCAAAACCGAGTTCCGCCAAGATGCACTGAACAGAATCACTTGAGATTCAACTTGATCATTGCCGACATTCCTAAGAATCTTCCCGATCCTACGGTATCCAATCCCCCCTACGTCATTCCACCTTGGAACTCTCCTGATAAGGAATATGTGGAGAACCTCTTCGATTTTGCAAAACATTACTTGCAGTATGATGGTGCACTTTGCATAATCCACAACAACGACCAAGATCTGGCTACGCATATTTTTGAAGTGGCTAAGGTTGATGCCTTTGTGTAGCATCGAGACTGGTGGGGCTTCAATGCACTAGGCTTGGCTCACCCTACGATCATCGGCTCCTTGGTATGTACATCATAATCATTCCTTGTCTTTGCATTCTGCTAAACTTTCTTATTATTTACACTCACATATTTTGGTAACCGCAGTCTCTTCGGTTCAGGGTGCGCGTCTTCATTTGTGGTGGCTGTTATCCTGGGTTATGGATGGACGATAATGAGATCCAAGTAAGGTACAGAGGTTTTAGAACAGAATGACTAAGTGGTGAGATTTATGGAGCGACTAGTAAAGAGACTGACTGTTGGAAGACCCGTACTGTCGAGACCAGGAAGAAGTAGCGGTTACGCTTCCTCAGGCTGAGAAGTTATCTGCCTGCCGAGACTCCCATGTCGGGTCTTGGAGTCCAGAGTGACTTGGGAAGGTGTAGTTCTTAGATGCGTTCCGATCAACAGTAGCAAAGCTTAAACAAAGCACGCAGCAGAGGATTCAAGCATTCAAGGTAGAGGGGACGAGGAACAGATTTAGGCTTAGAACTGAACTGAAACGTTTGTTGCTTACAAGCGTAGCCTAAGCTCACAAGTACAAAAATCCCGAGGGGGGAGAGAGAGAGAAAACTAATCGTCTAGTATGGTGCCCTAATGCTCTGGGTCGCAAACCTACTTTTTCCTGCGGCCAGTCTTGGAGTCCATGGAAAAACTAGAGATCTCTACAACTGCATTGCCTCGACTTCTTATACGTATTCTGCCTTGCTATTCCTGGTGGTGACTATGTGTTCTACTCCTTGTTCGCCACGGTGTTACTCTTTCACTTCCACTGATGCCTCTCCTAACTCCTAGTTTGGTCATGGCGTATCTTTCCTTGTTGCTCCCTTGTTGGTCATGTTGCCTGCTGCTTTGGGCGGGTAACATTTTGCCCCTCCTCGTAGAGTGCAAACCGTGCCTGGTTTGCAGGGCTAATGCCTTGATCGTCGTCCTGCAGGTCGCCTGTCGGGGCGGGTTTCCTCGCGAGGTACTTGGGCGTGGCGTCTTGGCGGATCTTGGTTGTCGAATATGGCGGCTATGGCGGCAGCGACTCCACGGTGCAACATATTATGCTTGGTCCTGGAGGTACGTGCATGCTGGTAAATGTCAAAGACTGTCTTTCCCAATATCCTATTGCATGCGGGGCATTGGACATCGTCTGCTTCAGGGTTAGAATATCTTCTAATTAAATCCAGATGGGCAGCAAAATACTCTTTGACTGCGGCAATGGCCATTTCGGAGTCTTCCTCACCCTCACTATCATCACTATGTTCTGCCTCCATGTCGTATTCCTCTTCTAATTTTTGTAATGGTATTTTATGTTCGCGGAAAGACTTGGGTTGAGCAGGTACCATTTGGTTGTCATGACTTGGAATGTCTGGGATGGCGGGTGCAGGCAGCATGGGTAGGGCGGTGACCAGGGCCATCAACCGAGGTGATGCTTGGGGCGTGTCCTCGGTGTCGGTGACGACATCTGGGATATGTACGGGGTCCGGTTGTTCTTGGAGCTCGGGGAAGACAGCAGCTACAGGTACGTACATCTCTTGATCCTGAGTTTCCTGGTGGTTGATGTCCAGGTCTTCCGAGTTGTGATGCTGCTGTGCCAGGGGTGCCGTGTCTTCCAGAGCCATGCCGTCGACGTCCATGTCCCAGGCACGCTCGGATTGCTCTAAATCCAAGTCCACCATAGCAACATCAATGCAGGAGTCAAGGAAGTCTTGAGTTGGCACGGCCGAGGCTGGGGGTTCCTCCCATAGCATACGATGAGCGTGGGTAGCGATGAGCCTTGCAGCAGTCTGTACCCACGTCGCCTTATTTGCCTCGAAATTGGTTTGGGCATTCTCCGTTTCCTTGCCTAGTTGCTGTAGATGGGTCAGTTCCTCGGAATTCATTGGGGCCATGGCGGATGTTCCTACTCCTTGGTTTGTGGACTCACTGAGGGTTTTGTAGCGCGCCAGGGCCTCCAATGTCGCCACCTGGTTTCGGAAATTTCCGATGGTCTGATGGGCCTCTGAGAGCTGGAATTTACACTCCTCCGTGGCGTCCGTGATGGATTGCTTGGCTTGGGCTTGAGCAGCTTGGATGCCCTGTATAGCCTTCCGTTTGTGTCGTTCTTCTATCTCTCCGTGCTGTGTGGTCATGGTGATCCGCTCCTGCTCCATGGCATGTACAAACTGAAGTAAACGCTCCACACAGGTGGCTAACTCCTTGCCTTGCTCTTGAAACTCCTTGGCCTGTGGTCCAAGTTCGGTTTTGACGCTATCTCCCTCGGTTGTTGCAGGGTCGGATAACCTTGGACGTTTGATGGTGGATGGAGCTGTGGGGTCTCTCTTGGCAGCCATGGCCATGTCCCTCTGTAGGTCCAGGAAAGTGCCAATCCTCGGTGGTTGATTGTTGGTCCTGTAATACGCCAAGAACCTGGTGATGTAGGCAATAAGGAATGGGCCGATTGGGCTTGAATACGCCTCGTCCCTGCGGTACCCTCAGAGCTGGACCCGGAAATGCTCGTCTAAGATAAGGCCCCAATTTATCTTCGCCCCCTTATCGGCTAAGAGCATGAGACTGAGCTGGTCTGGCTGAATGCGGTTGCAGTTATTTTTGAAGAAAATCTGACTAAGGACGCCCCTCATCCTAGCAAACCATGGCTCTTTCAATGCAAGGCCCAGGGCAAACACATCGTACCTGCCATCGGCGTCGGGGGCGACGCCGTTGATGGGTCCGCTGACGTCGGGTTGTGGAATGGCGCAGGCCGGTGTCCACTCCGTGACTTCGGTTCCATCCCAGCCAAAGAAGGCATGGAGGTACCGGGGAGAGTACTGAATCAACACGCCGTCGACATAGCCCGCTGGGAACGCCTCGTCCTCGCTGCGCGTCTTCATGGAAGCCAGAAACTCCATGCACTGAGCTACATTGACCTTGCCGTCCAAGCGCGTCCAGTACTGAATCAGGTGAGTCTTCGTCAACCACGCCCCATCTGGTTTTCGCTTCCACTCGCGTATCATTCTCGGGCTGTAAATCGGTCCCATGGATGTCTTAGTGGTCATGGTGCCTAGAAGTTCTAATAGAGCGCGACGCGGTACTGAAAGGAAAATGCAAAGCCAGGGGTCGGGAGCAGGAGTGTGTGCTGAAGGGAAGAGGAGAGATTGTGCGCCCAGAATTCTGAGGGAGAAAGAAGGGTAAGAGGGAAGGGAATGCCTTGGGTGTATGGCAAAATGGCTTGGCTTGATTTCCATGGCGTGATGCGATGGTTGGGAGCAGATTGGGACAGGGAAGGTGCGGTTTGGCGGGCTGTCCGCGGACTGTGGCGGCGGGGTCCTATCAAGTCGGGGACGATCATGGTGATTTTGACGCCTAGATCCATGTTGTGCTGGTTGCTCATGAGTCTGGGCTAGCTCCATGGAGAGATGGTCTTGGCTGGGTGGGACGGGCCTAGAGTGGCCATGGCGGCCAAGGTGACTGACGAGATGGTTGGGCAGTCGTAAGTTTGAGACTGGACTAGTGATTAGACTTGGAGGGTGTGGAGTTCTAGGGGAACTGAGTAGTCTAGGTTTGCCAAAACAGTTTAGGTAGTTATTCGTTGGGTGGCCTAGAGTTGTCTTGGGACAGGCCACCTGTCCTGGGTGGATACCCGGATGGCACATGTGGCACTTGGGGTCCGGGGCCGGGGTATCCTGGGACCGGGTCTCGGGATGCGATTTGAAACCCGAGTAGAGGCCCTGACCGTCGCATAGCTCTACCTGGATATGGCCGACATGGACCTGTGCCTGGGTGTCTTGGGTGATAGGAGGGTCGTGTGCAACCGTGGCATCCTCGGCTGGCTCTGTCAGATCTTGGGCGTCATTGGCTAAGTTAGTGTAGATTTCACCAAGACTCAGCTTGGGGGCCACATTAGCCGAGGTTGTATGATAGTGTTTAAGTTTGTTTGCATTGACGATGGTGGCTTGATTGTCATAGTAGTCATTGTTGAATAAGAGAACAGTGTTGTTTGGTAATGTTAATTGAACACGGAATGGACCGTGCCAGATCGACTCAAATTTGGTTCTTTTTAATTTGGGATCACGTGGACACCAAAGCACTTGGTCGCCTTTTTGAAAGATTCGAGGTGGCTGGGAGGCTTGGAAATGCTTGGCGCTGAGAGCCTGTTTATCCGTGATATTCTTGATTGCCTAGGCTCTGATTTCTTCCAAGTGACGAATGTCTTGAAGTCTAGCCACGAGGACTTTGTACGGGGAGTACTCCCTTGGATTCATGGACTGAAAAGTAGGGGCGATGTATTCTGCAGGAAGTAAAGGTTGTGTGCCATAGACCATCTCAAAGGGACTCAGTTGAGTGGCGGTTTTTGTTGCGACCCGATAAGCCCAGAGAGCAGCGGGGAGGCAGTCGTCCCAGTCGCCTTGGTTGGCATGGACAAATCTCCGAAGCATATTTATGATGGTTTTGTTAGTTGATTCGGCTTGGCCGTTGCCTTGGGGGTAGTACACGATGCTGGTACGGTGCTTGATGATATGTTTCTCCATGAGGTCTTCTACGACAGAGTTGACGAAGTGAGATCCTTGGTTGGACACGATCTCCAAGGGGCAGCCGAACCTTGTAATGATATTGTCGTACAAGAAGGTTGCTGTGACCACAGCGGTGTTGTTGCGCAGTGGCTTGGCTTCGACCCATTTGGTCATATAATCTGTGGCGACTAAAATGTATTTATAACCTTGACGGGTGACCGGGCGTATAGGTCCTACGAAATCCAATCCCCATCTCTGAAACGGGCCTAACGGGGGTGTGGATTTTAATGGGACTTTTCCTTGGTGTTGAAAATTAGTGCATGGCAGTTCTTGATGTAAACATGCACGTCTCGGTGTAGTGTTGGCCACCAATATTTAGCGGTCAAAATTTTCTTGACGGTTGTATCTGGTCCTTGGTGTCCACCGACAGGTCCGTCGTGGAGGTGTCCAAGTATGTGCGCATGTTCCTTGGCTGGTACACAGAGTCTGAGTACATGGTCCGGTCCTTGTCGATACAGTTGTCCATGGATAACCGTGTAAGGAAGGGTAGTTCGAACGAAGCTAATTTTTCGGGTACCAGTGAGACCTGGTGGTGTAGTACCAGTAGTTAGGTAACTGATAATGTCCCTGGTCCAATCTTGGGTATCCTGGACAACAACGGTGGCGGCCTGGATATAGAATTCATTGAAGGAGTCATCAATTCCCTCTTCCTTGGTGTTGGTGTCACGGGACAAGTAATCGGCGACTATGTGTCTTTTTCCAGGTATTTATACCACTTCAAAATCGTATTCTAACAATATCATAATCCAACGGGCCACTCTTCCTGTGATGAGAGGTTGGTTGACAAGGTAGGACAAGCTATGGTGATCAACCATGAAACGGAATTTATTTCCTAACAGATAATGTCAAAAATTTTTCACAACATAGATCATGGCTAAAGCTTCCCTTTCGGTTGTAGAGTAGTTTCTCTCGCCCTGATTTAACAGTGTGCTTGCGTAGGCTACAGGTTGATCATGTTTGCCGTTGAGATTTTGGGCCAACATTACACCTACGGCTAAGTTCGACGCATCCGTGTGGACATGGAATGGTTTGGTCCAGTCAGGGGCGATCAGAATTGGTGCATGGGTATATGCTTCCTTGATTTTATCCAAGGCTGCTTGGGCTGCCGGGGTCCAGTCCCTTGGGTACGTATACTTGGAATGGTTCAGGGCTGTTATTGGTGCAGTAATATGAGCAAGTTTCTCAATATAAATCCGGTTGAATTGTGATAGGCCCAGCAGGTGTTGGACACCCTTTTGATCCTTGGGTGGTGTCATCTCCAAGATGTCTTTGATCTTGGCTAGGTCTGGAAGTTTACCATACTTACAAACAATATATCCTAATATAACTCCGGCGAGAAAGAGGAACATGCATTTATCTGCATTTAGACTAACGCCGTTGGCTCTGCAGGCATCAAATATGTGTCGTAAATGAGTGACATGGTCGTTCATTTGTCCGTATACCGTGCCGTCATCCAAGTAAATGCGGAATAAGCGTTTCAAGTATGGGCAAAATATCAATTTCATGACTCTTTGGAAGGTCATGGGTGCATTTTTGGCTCCAAACGACATGCGCTCAAATTGGTAAGGTCCCCATTCTGTTGAAAAAGCAGTCTTGTTTTTATCCTGTTCTGCCATGGCTACTTGGTAGTATTCTGAAAAACAATCGAGGAAGGAGTACATTTCGTGCCTAGCTACCTCGTCTATGATTTCTTCCATGTATGGCAGGAAATAGTGATCCTTTTTGGTTGCCGCATTTAGTTTCCTGAAATCTACACAGATTCGTAGCGCACCATTCTTTTTTGGGATGATAACCATGAGAGATAGCCAAGGTGCTGAGTCGACAGGGGAGATGAATTTAGCTATTAACAATTTATCCAACTCTTCCTTGACTCGAATCGCATAATTTGGGTTCATTCTGTAACGTCGTTGCTGAACTGGCGTGGCATTAGGGACAAGGTCAATCGTATGTTCTGCTAGAGTCCTTGGTATGCCCTTAAGGTCCTCATGGTTCCAAGCAAATATGTGATGGTACTCCTTGAATAATGCTATGGCAGCTTGTTTGATTGTGGCTGGGGCATCCGCATTGATTTTAATAAATTTAGGGTTGTCTGTGGTGCCAAGATTGACTAACTCCACTTTGTCTTTGGCACCATGAGTCCAGCCATTTACCACTTCGTTTTCGAGAGTACGAAACGCTAGGGTCGCGTTCACGGTTACCGACCTAGCTATTTCCTTGGAAAATCTTGGTGGTAAATCGACTTTTTCTGGTGCTGGAACCAGACTAGCCAAATGAATTTCTGCCAAGGGTATGAGGCCGGGGTTCGCGTGTAGAACCAATGCTTCTTGATCTTGGGAGAGTCCTTTCACCCAATCGGTTCCTGCCCTATGTCGGATCTGAGCTGCCTTGGCTCTTGTGATGCAACTATCAACAGGGATGATCACGGTCTTCCCTTGGCGTTGGATGCGAATGTGGTTTCGAGACCAGTCGTGTACGGCGTTCATGTCACAGAGCCAAGGTCTGCCAAGAATGATTGGGAAATTGCTACTATTTGGCATGTCGATAATGATGAACGTGGCGGGTGTTGATACTCCATGGGTGGTAATAGCCACGGTGGCCAAGATTCCCAAGGGTGTGACAGGGTCGTCATTGGCCATCCTAAGGATGAACTTAGCAGTTTTTGGTTGGGGTAGTCCCAAGTGTTTTCGCAAATGCTCACTCATGACATTCACACCAGATCCTCTGTCAACCAAAACATTAGTAAGTTCATGGTGTCCCAGTTGCAGGTGAATTACCGCGGCGTCAGGGTCCAAGGTAGTAGCGTTTACTTCGACCACAGTGGGATCTTGGGTTGTTTCTGGCAAGGTTGCTTGTTGAATGTACCTGTGTAACTCTGGACTAATTTTTAATAGTTTGAACAGAGTTATGGTCACATTGGTCTCCTCCAGAATGTTTTGCATGTCTGGGATTGTCGTGGTCATTTCTAGCCCCTCTTGCAGGTCCCTGCAAATGTCATGTAACCGTTCCCAATGGTCTGGGGGGAAGGGTTTTCGGTGTTCCACGATGTGGTCATCCATGGTGGTTTTGGAGCGTGTTGTGACTGCCGCGGCACTGATGGTTGCCACATTTGTCTCAGCGTTGTGTACTTCGGTCAGCGTGACCCCTCCTCGACGGTTAGGTACTGGTGGTCTTGGATTTTCCATGGTTGGATGTGCTGGTCGGTGCATCTCTGAGGGTCCTTGGTTTTGACCCCAGCGGTGCCTTAAATGTGGGCATTGTCCTCGGCGGTGGTTGGGGGATCCACACTCCCAGCAAGAGTCATTCCTCCCAGGCTGAAAAGCGTCCACGTTAATCTCTTTGGTGTACATGGAGGCTGTTGTGGGCCGTGGTCGTCGATTATCGTCTGGTCGAGAATTCCCTGGAGCGAACCAGCAACGACCATTATGTATTTTTCCACAAGTACCACAGACCGTGGGAGTTGGGCGAATGTCTGGTTTTACTGTTGGTAATGGCAACAAGGGCGTCTGGGTACGGTTCAGAGCTCCAAGTTCCCGGCTTATATCATTGGCGGCCGTTAGTATGTCACTTAGTGTTTTAACACCACGAATCACGATGCCCTGCTGGATCCATGGTAATAAGCCTTTTTTGAACCACTCACATAAATAGTCTTCTTCAGGCCGTTGGCTAAGTTTGTCTGCCAATTGCTTGAATCTGTCATAGAATTTGTCCACGGGTTCGTTTCTGTCCTGGGTGATACTACCCAAAGCCCTGAGTATTTCGGAGCTGGTTTTTAACTTTTGGAATTTGTGTAAGAAGCTGCGTTACATGTCGTCCCAGTTGGCATGGGGGTGTTCAGTTTCAAAATCAATGTACCAATTGATATGATTTCCTTGGAGCGTGGTACCAAAAATGTTCTGTAGATCCAGGGAACTAAGTATTCCGTTTGTGCGAGCAATGACCTTGAATCGGCGAATGTGCCAATTGGGGTCTCCTGACTCGTCAAAGACGGGGTATGGTATTTTTGGGAACTTGGTGATCTGGTCTTGGTCACCCCCATTCTGAGATGTCACAGTAGTGCGGTTCTCTCTAGGAAGGGTAGTTGACCGAAGTGGGTCCAACGGTGCTTCCAATTCATGAGGTGTAGCATTAGCTGCCTCGTTGGTCGAGGTTCCATGGAGGTTTTGGTATTGCATACTTAAGAGCTCCAGCTTGGCATAAGTGGCTTCGTTCTTGGCGGCCAAGGCTGTCATTTGGTCTTTCAAAAATTGTAATAATTCTTTGGTAGGATCAGGATCGTCCTGCTGGTTTGTTTCTTCGACATCATTGATTCGATCAAGGGGCAGTTTTCGTGGAGGCATGGTGGCGGCCTAGGGCTTCGTGACCCTGGTCGTGAAGATGGTTGTCTTACTGATCTCAATTATCCATCCCCAGCATGGTCCCCAAAATGTTATCCTGGGTTATGGATGGACGATAATGAGATCCAAGTAAGGTACAGAGGTTTTAGAACAGAATGACTAAGTGGTGAGATTTATGGAGCGACTAGTAAAGAGACTGACTGTTGGAAGACCCGTACTGTCGAGACCAGGAAGAAGTAGCGGTTACGCTTCCTCAGGCTGAGAAGTTATCTGCCTGCCGAGACTCCCATGTCGGGTCTTGGAGTCCAGAGTGACTTGGGAAGGTGTAGTTCTTAGATGCGTTCCGATCAACAGTAGCAAAGCTTAAACAAAGCACGCAGCAGAGGATTCAAGCATTCAAGGTAGAGGGGACGAGGAACAGATTTAGGCTTAGAACTGAACTGAAACGTTTGTTGCTTACAAGCGTAGCCTAAGCTCACAAGTACAAAAATCCCGAGGGGGGAGAGAGAGAGAAAACTAATCGTCTAGTATGGTGCCCTAATGCTCTGGGTCGCAAACCTACTTTTTCCTGCGGCCAGTCTTGGAGTCCATGGAAAAACTAGAGATCTCTACAACTGCATTGCCTCGACTTCTTATACGTATTCTGCCTTGCTATTCCTGGTGGTGACTATGTGTTCTACTCCTTGTTCGCCACGGTGTTACTCTTTCACTTCCACTGATGCCTCTCCTAACTCCTAGTTTGGTCATGGCGTATCTTTCCTTGTTGCTCCCTTGTTGGTCATGTTGCCTGCTGCTTTGGATGGGTAAGAGTGGCCATCCCCCATCCAAGTTCACGTTTCAACCGAAGAAATCCGATGTCATATAAAACAACCTCCACATTACCGAGAGTGATGCCATTCTGAACTTCACCGATGTCGATTCGCAGGAAATGAATGGGGAGGTACCTTGGAGAGGGACAAGGGAGAAAGCCCATGAGATGATGCAGAGCATAATTAGAGAGCTGTCCAAGCCCGGCGACATAGTCTTTGAGTGGATGGCAGGAACATGTAATCTTTCATTAACTTCTTTTGCATTTCCATTCCTCTAATTTTCTCCACAGGGACTCACTTCTTTCTTGTACTACGTGTTTCAGGTGCCTCCATCAAGGCTTGCCGGGATATTGGTCGTTTTATTATAGCTTGTAAGGAGGACAAAGCCATTTTCAACGCCCTTTTCAAACTGTATATGGCTACGCCATCTGCCATTGGCCCTCCTAAACATCCTAGACCAGCAGCACTTGAAGAAGCACCTCCAAAGAGAGCAAGACAAGATAAGTACTGTAAGTTCTACTTTACATTTTCTAACTTCTGGGCTACTTCTCTTTGTTTCTTTGCTGATTCCACTTCACCCACTCATTCTTACCACTATCGATTTTCTCTTGCAGAGTAGTTGCGGCAACACCGCCACGTAGGCCAAGACCCGTGTCCATTCCATCGTGGCGTCTTCATTCCAGTTCGATTCAACCTTATATACTTCCGGACTATGCAGAGAACTTAGCACAAGCGCTTCAATCTGGTGCCCTTAGATATGTTCCCAGTCGACCTACTACTTTTGATCCCAGGGCCCTTGTATTCGTCGATGCACAGTCTGTAGAAGGAGATTCAGAGTCATCGAGTTCTGAGAGTGGAAGTAGCGATTGTAGCATGTCGTGAGTTTGAAGGAGGCTTCGGTCTATCATTGTTTTCACTTGATTTGATTTGATTGCATTCGACTTGATTACATAATCCATCGTCAACTCTATTGCAAACCACTTGAAGTATTTATGGTTCTCATTTCCAATTTATATTCGTGTATGTAAAGGTCTACTACTGCAAGAGTTTTTAGCTCTCAATTCTTATGTCTTTGAAGGGAAAACCACTTCTGTTATGAAATTTTTTTCGTTTGCAAATTATATCTAGAACACTACAGCACACTAACGTGAACAACTGAAATGCTCAAAATATTTAGAATGCTGTAATTACTTTCTTTGTCATCTAACATCTCACACTTCCATAGCCATGTCACCTATTCTTGGGAGAAATCCAGATACCATCTCTCAGAGAAATTTTCTCTCCTTCCGGCACATCCAAGACCTCATTCCCATTGGCCCATAGCAATGACCTCAACTGATCTACCTCAATGCAACTAAGTTCTCCAAGGGACGCTATCTCTAACCTCTCGTTGTAAATTGGATTTGCAAGTTTCCAAGAACTCCTAAAAACACTCCAGTTGATGTGGAACCGATTAACTTCATATTCATCCTTCGGACTCCAATGGCGACCCTCGTACGAAAAGTAATCCCACCTCGCTAGCCGAAGGCATGCGTATTCAAGACTGCTGTCAATCTCACGCTTCCACCTCTTCGACACAGCACGAGCGTCCTCGACGTCTTCAAACATGATTACCGTCGGAGGAGTCCAACCCTGCCTTGTATTACTACCTATATGATCCTAGAGGTCAAGCCCATCCGCCATCCGTTTAAGCAAATCCTGTAAAATCGTTTCACAAGCAACGACCTCAAATGAATCGCCCATACCTTCAAATAGGTGCCTAGCAAGTACAAGGTTAAGTACTACAGAAATCATTGAGCTAATACAACGTCAAGGACATCTGCTAAGGATTATATAGATCGTTGCTTAACACTTAAGCTAGCAGTGCTCTTATCTAAAGGCCAAAAAATCTACAATGAGGACAAGCACTTTGACATGGTATACATCTCGGTTTCCAAAGCTCCATTATTGAACACGAACTTTGAAATATTCAACAAAGTTTTCAGACCTTTAATTTTACCTTTTGTGAAATTTGTTTTTCCTACAATTATTTATATTATCCTATGCAATATTTACTGTTGTGACCCTAAAACATGATGCTGGAATACTCATATCTAGATCTCGTAAGGGACCAAATATAAAGGATTGTATGCATGACATCATCATGACATTAGCCCTAATTTGTACCTTAGAAAACAAACGTATTAAAATCTTACCAGACTAAACCTTGAATTCCACGGAATTATACTCCTTTACTATAAAAAGTTACAAAATCATGACTTTTTTTAGTACTCTTCCACGGTTATAGGGTCTACTTTGCTTTTGAAAATTTGGCTAAATGTCAATTCTCTGCTCTCCATTCTCTGCTCTCTACTCTTGGCTCTCCGCTCTCCGCTCACATACGAACTATCCCCGGTTTTCATCGCAGGTTGTGCATTCTAGGTGCAGTTTGATTTATTCAAATGTTTGTAGGTACATTGTAAATCAACTGTTTGAGTTAATCAACTAATCTAATCGCAAGTGCTGAGATGCATTGTGAATCTTATGCTTTAAATTGGTTATTGTATTCTGCATGCTTGACTCTATGGTATGGTAATCTACATGTGATTGCAGTTTGTGATGTGGTTGCAACTATTTTGATTCTACATTGTTGACTACGGTTGTTTAAGATTTTTATTGATGTGTGATATATGTATATTATTATTATTGCATTGTGCTACTGCTATTTTATAAACTATCAATTTGCAAATTTCCTCATCAACTTCACTCACTCAACAACAACCATTCATTACTCCATTTTGCAAAACACCTTCTCCACTATTTTTATCTATTATATCAAATCTCTAACAAATCCGAAATTGTTGACTGTGCATAATATTAGACCTTAAGATAGTGAACACTCATAATAAACAACCATCTATTAAATAAAATGTATAGTGAGGAAATAATCCCTCACTATGTTTATATACTCACAATTTGTGGCCAGCAGTTGGTCAGCTGCTAATCGTGGCCGCTCAGCCGCCGTGGAGTCGCCTCACAGGGTTTGATTGTTTACACTAGGGTGTTCCAATAGATCCATATACTTATCCACACTACTTATGTTCCTCACAAGGAGAACTAACAATTTCTAAAAGAAAATTCTTTAAACTTAGTTATTTTTTAAAATATATTTCCAAGATGGTCATTTAAATGGAGAAATATAAAAATAAAATTTGAGATTTACTTTGTCATTTCACTAAATAATTACTTTCATACTAAGGAAATATATACCTAAGTTCCCTTAAATTATGAGTATGCACTTGGTTAATCTTTTTTCAAACTTGCATAATATTAATGTACTAAATGTTTGTTATATTAAAATTTTTATTTGCTTTTGTACATGATATATATAAATGTCATCAGGGTTGTCATAATAGACGGACGCGCCATAAAATTGTCGTATAGTCACGTGACGAATGTGAAGGACGATTATCGGACGAACGATTATCGGACAGGCTCCCCCGCGCGAGCAAAATTACTGTCCTCACAGTTTACTACTGTTTACCATGGGTGGCGCCCGTCGTCGTGTCCGCGCGCGTCTTTGCGCCTGCTCGCGCCTGTTAGTTGTGGTTGATCGCGCCCGTCGTCTATCTCGCGCGCGCGCAGTGATCGCGCCCGATTACCCTCGCCCGATCAGGGTCGCCCGCGCCCGTCGTCTGTCTCGCGCGCGCGCAGTGATCGCGCCCGCTTACACTCGCCCGATCAGGGTCGCGCGCGCCCGTAGCTTAGAATGAATGTGCTCGCGCGCGCCCGTAGCTTAGGATGAATGTGCCCGTACCAGCCTACGCGCGCCCAACCTGCTCGCGCCCACACTATCGCCCCCGTGAGTATAAATTGCCACCCTCCTCCTCTGATTCGCACCCCCCCCCCCCCCCCACTTTGTGCATTTTGCCTTCAACAACCCGAGGGTAGCTGATTGCTTAGTGTTACGGTGGGTTTCACAACAATCGCTCTACCGTCCAACATGAATTCCAACGCATGCAATTGCCAACAAATCAAATCGTACATGAGTTTAACGAATGGTGCCACCCCACCGGGCACTGCACAGCGAACGGACACAATTATTTGGTCAATGCTGGAGCGACTCCAAAAACTGATTGAGTTGTTCCAGGATTGGATCTCTCGCCGTGACAAATTGGTGGCCTACGCAGAGAATGGACGCCCTCTGCCTCCAACCACTAAAGAGCAGTTGGCAACCCAAGCCACTATCGAAGAACTTGACTGTGAGATTGGCGATCTCATCAAAGAACTGAAGAAGGAGATGGCAATACTTTGTGTCCCCAATATTGTCTCTAGTGCTCAAACGAATCATTTTGGGACGCACTAGAAAGACCTAGAGGACCGGCACCTAGAATGCATGGCACTGTATTTGACATTACAATGAAGTGATAAATTTTCAAAATAAATAAAGTATTTTTTTTTAACCTTGAATTTGCAAGTTCTCTTTGGTTTACTCTGATTTTTAACAGTGTTCTAGTTTGTGGTGGCGCCCGTCCTGGACCAGTGCTCGCGCGCGTCCATCCAGCGATCCCGCCCGACGATCGCGCCCGTGCAATTCGGATCGCGCCCAATAAATATCCACGCGCCCGCGACGACGTCCGCGCGCGCGCCTCTTCGGTACCCAGACGACGCCCGCGGGGCCCAATGAAGACCGGGTCGCTACCCACGCGCACGCGGTAAAACCCGCTCGCGCCTATCATATACCCGCCATGGGAACCACTCGCGCCCGTTGATACCAGCGCAATCGCAAAGGTATACACAATCGAAACCCCGCCGTCAGTGCCCGCGCGCGCCCGTGGGGTTTCTGCTCGCGCCCGTAGCAGGATGCTCGCGCCCGTTCCCTGGCAACCGTGACTATAAAAGGGCGAATCGCCCCCTCATTTTGCACTCCCTCTCTTTGAGCACCTTGCCTTCATCAGCCCCCGGGTAGCTGATTGCTTGGTACTCAGGTGGGTCCCAGCTTTTTCACACTTGTTATCGCTTTAATTCTTCAGAACTCTATGGTGGTTGTGTGGTACATTTGAGAATATTGTAAATGTAATTGAGGTTTTGGGGTAGTTGTAGGCTTTTAATTTTGCACTTTTGGAAGACTTCGAAGAACGATCTACCTCGAGCAGATATGGAACAACAACGACCAAATCAACCCATGGCGGCAGAACAGAGGATAAAGCAAAAGGATGCAGGACGGCCCAGGCATGGAAGCCTCCAACATAAGAGGGTTCACGTCTTAATGAATCCTGCAAATCTGGCATTCAGAGGGTGAGAAGCCGCACCGCAACCGTGGAGTCTAGCAACGTGTGAGGAATTCATTGAATGGTGCCACATTGGGAAGTTTTTCCCGTTGCACCGCCATAATAAAAATCGTACTTCAAACAAGGTGAACATGAAATGGTGCAAGAACCGTCAGTTCGGGAGGCGGTGTTTGGAGGTGTACGAGGTTTTATACAACCAAGCAATGAACGATAGAAACGAGGTTCTGCTCTTTATTTGTAGAATGGTATATGCCGAGGTAGTGCTTCATAGGCAGGTAGATTTGAGGACCATACGGTTGACTCCTACCGTCAAGCAGCATCGACAAGAGATGGCGATACCTACAGGGGTCCTAAGATTTCCAAATCAGGACTGGGCATACGCGAATGATCTTGAGGATCATGCGCCTGTTGATTGGAGTGACTCAGGGGAGAATAATGATTCTGATGGTACGGTAGACCGTCCCGCTCAGTCACAAACAAGAGCAGCAACTAGTGCTAGAATCACACGGTTAAAATAGAAGGATCCTGAGCTAGCTGCCTGTTTGTCGACGAGGAATCGTGCACCGCCTGCAAATCCTATTAGACCGGGTATTCCTCATCAGGCTCCTCTAGAAATTGTAGGGGGCCTGAGCAATGTTGATGTTGCTCCTCCTATATTAGTTCCACAGATTGCGGGCCCGAGCAATGTTGATGTAGCTCCTCCTGTACTGAATCCACAGATTGCGGGCACGAGCGATGTAATGGAAGACGATGACGATGGCTTTGCAAATGAGTTGGAGGCTACAATAGCCGCCACTGATGCCTAGGGCCCGCAAGGCGACGCATTGCAGAAGGAGCTGGAAGAAAAAATGCAATAATTTCTGAGATGGAGAAGACTATCCAGAACTTGTACGAAGAAGCTGATAGGATGAATGAGATTATCCGGAAGCAGAATGAAGAGATTTCGCAACTTAGATCTGCGAGGACTCCGATTTACGTACCCGAGGCGAGCCAAGCTCCAATCCCTGGTAGCCTTGGAATAAACGAGGAAGACGTGAATGCCATCATTGAATCGGCCACGCACGGTCTCCTGGAAGATACCCCGGTCCAAGTTCCCCGTAAGCCAATCATCCCATTCGCATCATCAAGACAAGTCATTAGAGATTATTTTGGGTCTGTGAGAGGCCCTGCAAGGGCTTAAGGGGCAGGGTAATTTCTGTACAATTTTCGAAGTGGGCAACCAGCCAGCAAGGCTCGGGCAGGGAGGATGGATCATGAGAAGGCTATGGTGTACCAACCATGCCTCGAGGTTTCCAAATTATAAAACCGGAGTCACCCAACGTGTGGAGTGACTGATACTATATAAAATTCCAAGGTCAACGAACTGTACCCAAAACCAAGGAACTAGAATCTTGTTTTGAGCTTTGTGTACCCCGCACTATTTCCGCAAACTATTGTTTCTGGTTCAGTTGTACCCAAGAAAAATAAGTATTCTAAAGACCAGCAAGGCAGTTTCAGGCGGGAAGGGGGTCTCCGAAAAGGGCGGTAGAACTGTCTCGTGGCATTCTCTGGCGCCAAAGTGAATGTTTTGGCGGGTGTGCGTGTGTCTGATTCTAGATCTGCTGATTAGGAAAATTAACCGTTCCGTCGTGAGCAACGTCAAGTGCTGCAGCATGGCTCTCTCTGATGTCACAAACACATGTAGTTCGTATATTCCGCAGATTAAATTGCCAAGCAAGTGTGCACCACTAATCCGGAGAGGAAAGTCACTGGATACCCAAGCGTCGAGAAGTAGTTTTTCACTGAGGAGAGCACGGGGTGAGAGTAATATCGATCTGTGGGTGGATGGACGCATATGGCCTATCGATCCTAGAACTGAGGAACCCCTGTCTTTCAGGAGCACAAAAGATTATTTAGAGTTCCTCTGTGAAGGTGAGAATGGGATGCTTGGTTATACAAAACGCTTGAAAACAAGGGGTAGTGTACAGGAATTGGAGTCACGAGTCTCGACGTTGCAGGGTCTGGTCGCGGAGTATGAGGGACAGATTCAACATCTTCGGAATTTATGCATGCGGCTTGAATCCGAGGCCAGCATCACGTTGGATGCAGCAGCCCAAGATGGGATTGACCGAAGAAACCTTTGCTTGGACGTGGAAAGGCTCGAAGCAAGATGTGAGGAGCTTAGTGGAAATCTAGCCCGCAGCGAGCACCGCACCCATGCGAATGATGTGGATCATCGTGAGAAAGTTGAGTCTATGGATACTGAGCTGCAGAGATGCAAACTGGAGTACCAAAAGTTAGAGGAGAAGCTCCGTTCCATGGTTTGAACCCCCCGTGGATTCCGCCAGAGGGTGCACGGGAAATCGATGAAGAGTTTGGCCGATCTTGCAGGCGGCAGCGGCCATGCCAAGCGACAGAGGGCCCTTATGAGAGCCATGCTCCAGCCGGCAGTCGTGGCGGCAATTCAGAGCACTAACAAGGTGGCCGGTGGTAAGAAGAGACTGGCCGGTGATTCTACGACGCAAGCGAAGACGGCGGCATGCTTGGCCAGTATCCTCAGGCCAGCTGAAGCGGCGGCAATGGTGGAGCAGCCGAGGATGTCCCAAGCAAAGGCAAGTGTAGTAAAGGATGTTATTAGGCAGATTGGGGATAGCATAGGTTCTGATAGCATGTTGGATGCATGCGACAGCGCTGGAGTGACGGTGAGAGGTTACGATGCGATATACAGGACGGTGAAGAATCGCATTGGAATGGTAGCACCAGGTATAAAATCTGGTATTTTGCCGACGCGACATCGACTAGGTTCGTTGAGAAAAGAAATGAACTTGAAGCTCCCACAGTTCATTGGGGACTATTACCATATTGACGGACGCCGCACAATCCCAGAAGTGCGGGTGGGAGGAAAGGTGGTCACAGCAGCAAAGGAGGTTGTTCTGGATAGCAAAAACAGTCTGTTCGTTGAGTTGGAAGTTGTGCAACGGTCGATGGTTATGTTCTACGAAATGACGACGGAAGGTAACTTTCCATTTGTGTGCATAATCGGACTTAGTCAAACGTAAGCGCTTATGTTATGATTGTTGTGTACTAGATTCAAGGTGAGCTGTGACCGAGGTGTATAATATGTTCATGCTGTGCAGAGTGCAATGGCGGTCCACTGATCTTCGTGCTGAAGCTTGATGAAGCAGAGGTTCTACAGGGGAAGAAATTCGAGAGAGTGAGTCTGACCTTGATGAATCGAGCCTTAGATCCTAGCATCCAGAAAGATCATGAGAGATACTTCTCTGTACAATCCGAACAAGAGATATGGCCCATAGGATGTTTCCAAGTAGGGAAAGAGTCTTATGATGTGCTGAAGTGGGCATTTGAGAAGACTAGGTTCTCTGAGTTGATTGCAGCACAGATGGCGGGCCAACAACTTGTGGTGGAGGGAGTTGGCAGTTTTAATGTGGAGTGGGACCTAGCCGCTGATATGAAAACGATTAAGTGCATGTATGGGCTTCAGCACGGTCCCACATGCAAGATGACGTGCATCTATTGTGAGCAGATCCATGAGGTATCAAAATCTTGCAGCAGCAGCAAGGGAATTCAGGCTACAGGGCAAGGGTAACTGGCAAGGGGGGCTTTTTGCTTCGAGGATCCCACCGAAGCCCGTCAATATTGAGACGCACCCACGGTGGAAGCCTATTCTGCCCATTCCGTTGTCTCACAGTCATATATGTACCCTCCATGCCCAGGTTCGTATTATTGAGAAAATCTTGCACCTTCATTTCATGTTCATCTGGAACATGGAAGATCCGAGGAGGAGAGCAGAGGCTATGGATTCCATTGAGAAGACTCTGTCAGCGATAGGAGTGGAGGGGGGCAACTGCCAGCTGAAGCAGGATAAGAAGAGGTCCGGAAAGAATGCAAATGTTGTCATGAAGCCTAGTTTGAGTGGAAAGGTGGCTGCGAGGTTGTTCCGTCCAAGCACATGGTCCACGTATGACAAGGTGTGGAAAGAAGTGTGCATGTCAGAATTCAACAACCTCGAAGGGGGGCAAGGTCGACAAAATCGATGGCGGGTTTGGGAGGCACTGGAGGATTTACAGTCGTATCTCACAGGACTTGTGCTGACGCAGGGACAGCGTGACTCTTGTAGGGCGAAGATGGATGCTTTTGGGAAGGCCTTCCTTGCAGCATTTGGAGAAATGCACATTACCCACTATATCGTAAGGGACGGTTCTATATGCTGATCAACATGTGCTTTGGTGTCTTCAATATAGGAAGCTGCAATGGAGTTACGATGGTAACTGAGGCTCTGTTCACTACTTAGCTAGGCATGGCATGGCGCTAACTCCTAAATTCTTATATTTCTGTGTGCAGCACGTACTCGTGAAGCATGGGCCATGGTTCGTTGAAATCTACGGCAGTTTGTCAGTCTGGTCCTGTCAAGGTATGGAAAAGTCGCATCATGCAGCAAAAGCAGCAACGCAAGGTCACACACAACATGGAGGGACAGCTGCTCGCACTAGTGTGATTGTTCAACAATACCAATGGTGGTACCGCTGCATTCAGCATCGGTATACCAGGAAGGAACAGAGGAGATTGGAAGAATCCCGGGCTATTCCAGTGGATCCAAGCGCCATAGCTGCGGCCGCAAGACGTCGGCATGCTTGGTGGGCCTCGGGAGCTGCTGAAGCTTCGGGAGTGTGGCGTCAAAGTCGTCATAGAGATGGGAATCGCTGGGTGGCTCCAAATAGTAGTTCTGCAGAGTTGGCTCACACTCATCCAGATAGTGCAGGCATCGATGAAATTCCTTGTGGAATAAGCAGTGGGGCAGTGGAGACGCGCGGAACCCAGCCTGTCCGTGAAGAGGATTCCCAGGCGACAACTGATACAGATCAGTGGGAGAATGAACATGTCATCGACAAAACAAAGTTGTAGTTTGACTTGATCTGGAGGTGCCTGCTTTGCTATGGAGCATGCGTCCTACCATACAAAGTTTGCCATATCGTAAGTCTGTAATGTGAGCCACATTGTCCCAGAATTCTTGTACGGTCATTTCGAGTATGGAAACAGGGTTCAAACTTGATGCTTTTTAAATTTGACTATTAATTCAAAGTGCATAAGAGTATTGTGAGAAACAATGCCCGAGCACTGAGCAACATTATCAATTGCATGTTAATGTATTTTTAATTAATCACGGAAATTTAAATTTCGAGTAAGCAATAAGTGAATGATGATGCAATCCCACCTCAATAAAAACCTGAACTACTGCAAAATCATCCATTTCAAACAACACTCAAGAATATTAAAACAACTTGTCCTGATTGAGCTTCATTGGATGAATGTGCACTTCTCACGAGAGTATTGCAAATTTCACGTTAAAGCACATACCTTCTTGTCTTCCTCATTGTTTATAGTACTGTAGTCTGTAATATGGATTTATATAATATCCCATTCCAAATTTGTTGGTAGTAGAAGTTTCTCATTACCCTCGTGATGCTGAAGCAAATGATTTCCTTAGATCTATATAAAACAGGACGGTAGAAACTAGAAAAAACGAACTAATTTGAGGGCCACGCTATTTTTAATTAGTTATACAAATCATCTATTCAAAATCTTAACAATTTTGAATAGACAGAATACATGAATTTCAATATAAGTAATATGTTGTAAACCCTGCGCACTTGCAAATTCAATGTGGGTAATAATAGACTTTGGCAAGATTTTGGCAAGATTAACCCCTAAGTGCCCAGGAAAGCCGAAATGGCTTTATGCTGTTTTGGGCAGCCTAGATGAAGACGTTAAAAGTAATATTTTTTCCTAATTTTTTTACTAGATACACCCTTTACCGCAATGTGTATGTGGAAAAATTTTCAAAGTCAAATTCCAATTTTAAAACCTCTAAGTAGAAATTTTGGGTTTCAAGTCCACAACAGGCAGTCTAAAATTAGGTCATTTTTATAAAAAAAAATTGAAATATGTTCATAACCAAATCACTACTCAAAAACCATGGTGACCCAAGTCAAAAAGTTTACCAATTTTAGAAGGACAGCCTCCAAGAGTACATGAAGAAGCTTCAAATTTTTTTGTAACATTACATTTTCTCCTCTCCAAAAATTGTCAAAATTTGAGATTTAGGATTTTTTTCAGATATACGTGACGTCATGCATGTTTTACTATATCAAGGTTTTTAGATGTGCTTCTAGAAAACAATTTTATGAGAGCCAAAAAAAGGAATGAGTCTCTCAAATTTTCCATAGGGGTACTCAACTCAATTAGACTTTGGATTATATACTTCTGGAAAGAACCTTGGATACTCAGTTGCTTAATTTAGTTTCAGAATTATACGAGACTATACTAATGGTTGAACATAATTCTAAGTATTGAAAAAATGGTGATAGTAAAATCTTCATATACAGTAAAAGAACACCTTCGTGAAAATAACTTATAAAAGAAGAAAAAATTAGAAAATAAAAAAATTTTGCACGTTCAATTGCGCAAAGGGAAGCGTGGTGGGGTGGGTGTCGGAGGGAAGATTCGAACCCGGCACCAGCACCCTGGGGCTGCCACGTCAGTTCAAACCCGAAGCCTCGGAACACCAAGCCACCAAGGCTTTGACGAGGTATGTAAAATTTCTGAGCATACTTATATCAAATCTGAGATCCTCAAAATTAAAAAAATTAAAAAGTAAGAAAAGTGTGCGCCATCCATTGCGCAGTGGAAAGCGTGGTGGGGTGAGTGTCGGAGAGTGGATTCGAACCCTGCACCAGTACCCTGGGGCCGTCACATCAATTCGGCTCCGAGGCCCCGAAACATCAAGCCAGCAAGGCTTTGATGGATTGATATATGTTCTGAGCATAGTTATATCGAACCTAACATTCTAAAAAAAATAAAAAAATAAAAAATGAAAAATTCTTAATCGCTTTAACTGGACGCCAAATAAAGCAAGGGAGTTAAAATTCAAAAACTCATAGATGTAAAATGGCTGGGAAAAACTTTAGAAAGGATGGTAAAGCACGAAACGATTTTTGATAGTAAAGATACAGAACACAACCAAGAATGGTGTAAGAAGATAAAATCTTAATAAAAGCTAAGGAAAAATCATCAAACGAATTAGTTCAAGTGTAGGACCAATGAATAAGGTTTTTGCTTCTTCAGAAGACTATTATGTTACTTTGTTTGAGTGGTGAAGACTGTTTCTAGCGCTCTTTAGTGCAATGAAGTCTTACCCGCCCCTCTTCACATTCATCAAAGATGTAGTAACCCGCTGAATCCCGAATCCTGGTCTACCGTTACAGAGTGGTAGAATCTAAACTGCCGTGGGAATTTCACGATTCTTTAGTCCTTCCTTTCCATTATCAGAGTGAATAATGTCACCTCTTGATGTGCTCCCGTTGTAGAACAATGGAGAAACAAACAATGCGACGTGGGGATTTCGGCGGCAGCCAGATGCAGTGGTGGAATTGCAGTTGCAAGTGCAGATGAACAAGAGCACAACAAGGCTACTATTTAACAACGGTCCACTACTTAACAATTCAACATCACCGACTGTTGCATGTTCCGAAGGTGCTCTTGGTATCAGAGAATGTATGACAAACACAACAGGTAATTTATTCATATGAACCGTCTATTTCAAAACATGGTAGTTTCAGCCAGGAAATTGCAGACATGCGGCAATATGTCCTCAACTATAATGCAACTGTAACTAATCAATAACCATCGATCCTACTAATAACGTGCTGGATTGTCAACTACGGAAAGGTAAGCATGGGTAGAGATGGCACATGGAGATTGGTGAAGCTAGCCCTCGGCTTCCCTCTGGTAAGTAACTACCATGTCTTGATCAACGTTGTGCAGAAGGAGGATCTCCAGGTGATCGCTCGAACAGTTTGTGCGTATCTAAAGAACATGATACTGGAGTCCGGGCCAAGGCTTCCTCGCTGGGCAATGCATTGCCTTCCTTCGACAGTAAGAAGTCATGACATTTTGAATTCAGGTTCAGGGCCGTATGCATGGTGACTGCAGCACCATTCCGCGCTCCCACAACATTCCTAAGATTCTGCATTGTGTCTTCGACCCACGCCTCCTGCTAGTCGTCAAGTTTGCCGTCCAATTGAGCTACCCACGCTGGGTCGAGGTCGCCACACATGGGGCATTGATAGAGGTTAGAGTCAATCAGTTGTGCCACACACACATTGTGGAAGAGGCATCCGCAAGAACCGAGTATTGTTGCATTGGAGACAAAACCTTTGTTGCAGATTGAGCAGATATGAGTCATACAGTATACTAACGCAGGTACGGAGTATGCGCTCGGGTACACAAAATTGGAGCGTGGGCGCAGGATCAAATACTCCTGTTCACTCTTGAGCAGGCTCGCCTCCGCGGCAGCGACGTCAGCAAGGGCTTGATTGTGAGCGGCAGTGGCATCTTGAAGTGGACCCGACTTGAGCTCTAAAATTCGAGATCGCGCAATCATCTGCTCCTCTTGCATTGACGAGAGCCTCGCTGAAAGAAGCCGCGCCATTTCCGCGTGAACCTTGTATTCTATTGCTGTCCCCTCCCGGAACAAACGCGAGAGCTCCGTGTTCGCCGCATTGCATTCCAACTCCAGCCAACTATACTCTGCATCTGTAAAGGCATTCACAATGCCCAATGCCGAGTCGTGATCCCGCTGAAGCGTTTCCAACGCTGTCTGTGCTAGAGTTGCGGTTGCTCTAGCAGCCACTACTTCTTTCAGTGCACGATCTGCACTTCGTGGCATTATCTGGCGCTCTGATGTGCCAGATGCCACTGAAGCCATCAGCTCGCAGAGACCTTCCACCTGCCGGCGCAACGCCACTGGTCCCAGCTTCTACGGGTTCTTCAATGCGGTTGCGAAGCGCTTGCTTCGGCGCACCGTGGCCTCCGCCACCCAGTTCACGTCCAAGCCATGCACAAATGTTGCATAAGCAGCCTTGAGAAAACGCATGGCAAAGTAGGCATTGTCAGGACAGTTGCCATACACACGGTAGTTGTGCTGCGAGAAAAGCTGAGCCTGCTCCTTGTCCAAGCAATTTGCAATCTCAAATCGATTCAACTGCAAACCCGGGCGCCATACCTTCTTGATGTCGGACTCCAGAATATGTGGGTAAACCTTGGAAACATCATCTACTGTCGGGCCCCTGTCACACAACCCCACCTTGTCATGGAAAAACATGTTGTCATATTCTGCATTGCGGCCCAGCAACATCGGTGCAGCTGCCACCATTCGTTCACGCAGCGCCAATGGGATTGCTTCAAGGTCGAATGCAGCATCAAACTCGGAGTTCCCCACCTCAAACGCAGGAGGGACTTCGACTGACTCGACATTTGGGCCCTCTGGAGTCGTTTCTCTATCTCCGCTGGTGGACTGTGGGAGTTCCTTCTGGACAGACTTACGTGACTTGCGAGGTTGCGGACTTCTCTGACCTTCGGTGGCTTCGGACCTTCGTTTCTTGTGCTTCTTCTCTGACCCCTTCCCGTTTCCCATGGCAACGTGATACTGTCTAACCTATGCGGTGGAGATTAAACAACAGAGACGGACCTACACTGTGATCATGTTACAACAACTACGAAAGCATGAGCACAAAGCGAGAAGACACAAACTACATATAGCAAGGTGGGCTGTGAAACGTCGCCCAGGCAAAAGAGTATTCAGGCATTGTAGAGCTCCAAGTACACTGTTAGTGGGCAAGGATTTTGAAGTCATGATTCTAATTACGGTTACTTGGACAGGGAAGAGGCGGCTGATAAGAAAAATAATCACACCTGTACAGTTACGGTCACCTCGCCTCCCATTGACATCGACGCTTTGCTACATCGGACTAGTTTATCATTCAACAAAAACTTCAGCAGTGTGAGTTACGCACGGCCTCCGCCGTCAAATGTAATTTAAAAAGCATGAGGTTGGATGTGACGTGACACAGATACTACATACTTGTTATCATGTGTTACAACAGCACTGAAATCTTAGATAATACAATTTATTTAAAATTCTAAGTCACTTACGAAAAAAATCCGCATATTCAAATATGCGCATTCTTGAATCGCTGTGGGAAGACCAGAAAATGATATGGTACTGCCTATATAAGTAATATGGAGTGCCTGTAGCCATGCCATAACTCAAATGAAAACATTTTATAATCATGAATAAAATCCTTAATTGACATAATAAACTGGGTCCTGGGAAAAATGAAGCTTGCGCAATGTAATGTCAGTGGAACTCTTAGAAAATCGTATCAGGGAGGCCTCAAAAATATTTAATGATTTTTGGATTCGCATCATTATCTGATTTCTCTAATGCAGCACAATTATTGTCATGCATAGCAAATTGTTTCAAATTAAGGAAAATGAAGGATAGCACGTCCAAATTACTAGGCCGAATATAAGCACATCCATAATTATTTGTGACGGTTTTCATCCAATTTAAAATTATCATGTACGAAAACATTTCCATCCAAGAGGGTCGCTAATTTGAAAGAAATGGCAAGGTGAAGCAATCTTTTATATATGGATGATAAATGGATGGATGAAAAATCAAGTTTCAGGTTCACTCTCAAACAATACCAACTCTGACTATCAAATTGTGACAAGAAGAACTAAACTCGATATAATTCTAAGAAGAATGGAGGGATGATAAATGGATGGATGATCAATGGAGGGATGAAAAATGGGTGGATGATAAACGAAGGGATGAAAAATAGAGTTTCGTATTCACATCACAGGGAACTACTCTTGACCCTCAAATAGTTTGCACATAAATAAACCTAAATGAAATAAAAAATTAAATTTAAAAAATAAAATAGAATAACATAAAAAAATAGAGGCAAGGCAAGGTGAAGAGCAATATCTTTAATTGTTGAAATTAAAAAGTAACTTCTTAGTGAAGTAATCAAGCAATATCCCGATGATAAATGGATGGATGATAAATGGAGAGATGAGAAGCTGCAGCTTCGGATTCACATCACAGAGAACTACTCTTGACCTTCAAATAGAGTGCACATAAGTAAAACTAAATGATTTTTTATTTTATTTCTAATTAAAATTTGTTTTTGAAAAAAATCTTGGCAAAAGCAAGGCAAGGTGAAAAGCAATATCTTTAATTGTTGAAATTAAAAAGAAATGGCAAGATGAAGGTATCAACAAGGAGATGGATGATCAATGGAGGGATGAAAAATGGGTGGATGATAAACAAAGGCATGAAAAATAGAGTTTCGTATTCACATCACAGGGAACTACTCTTGACCCTCAAATAGTTTGCACATAAATAAACCTAAATGAAATAAAAAATCAAATTTAAAAAATAAAATAGAATAACATAAAAAAATAGAGGCAAGGCAAGGTGAAAAGCAATATCTTTAATTGTTGAAATTAAAAAGTAACTTCTTAGTGAAGTAATCAAGCAATATCCCGATGATAAATGGATGGATGATAAATGGAGGGATGAAAAGCTGCAAATAAGATCTTGTGATTTTTCGAAAAATCATAGATTTGAATTATGTCAAGTTTCATCCCTGCTTCAAAAAGTGAGATCTTAAATATGATTTTCCTGAAGAAGTGGAATTAAATAATGGAAATTATACCATCACATAGTTCATGTTAATCTAAACTCATAACAATTATTATCAATAGGAAATTATTCTTTCAAAATTCGTCAAAATTTGAGATTTTGGAATTTTTCAAAAATAATTTGGCTCAAAAATTGAAAACTTATAAAGGCACCTAACCACCATTCAGATTTTTCTAAAACCAAATATACGTGACGTCATGCATGTTTTACTATATCATGGTTTTTAGATGTGCTTCTAGAAAACAATTTTTATGAGAGCCAAAAAAAGGAATGAGTCTCTCAAATTTTCCATGGGGGTACTCAACCTAATTAAACTTTGGAATATAAAGATACCTTGGATACTCAGTTGCTTAATTTAGTTTCAGAATTATACGAGACTATGCTAATGGTTGAACATAATTCTAAGTATTGAAAAAATGGTGATAGTAAAATCTTCATATACAGTAAAAGAACACGTTAGTGAAAATAACTTATAAAAGAAGAAAAAATTAGAAAATAAAAATTATGCACGTTCAACTGCGCAGCGGAAAGCGTGGTGGGGTGGATGTCGGAGGGAGGATTTGAACCCGGCAATAGCACCCTAGGGCCGCCACGTCAGTTTGGACCCGAAGCCTCGGAACACCAAGCCACCAAGGCTTTGACGAGATATGTAAATTTTCTGAGCATACTTATATCACATCTGAGATCCTCAAAATAAAAAAAAATTATGTTATGCAAAATTCTTAATAGCTTTTACTGGACGCCAAATTAGGCAAGGGAGTTTATAACAGATTCCAAGCTTTTATTGAGATGTACTACTGTTCTATTAAATTCAATTTAGAGAGGCCAAGAATGAAAGAAGACTTTTTGAGGAAATAACAAATGTAGAAAACATAATTTACTGAAAAATACAAATGCATATACAGGTGGTTGTTGAGAAATATGCATGCATGTATATATCTTCTCATACACTTGTGTGTGTACACTGTACTAGTTGTCCTCCGTTTTGATTTATACCCCTTCACGTGTGATGCGCAGTCCACTACCATGCGTACTCATGCACTCTTCTTGTTCATTAGCGCCGTCAGGGTCTCTAGTTTGAGTACACCGTGCTTGTAAGTTATCACCCCCAGTTGACTATTGTGCGTCATGGAGTGCCGCAGCCAGTGCATCTCACGTTCCGACAGATGCAACTAATGTCCTTGTAGCTATTGGAGTTCTTCAGATTTGCTACTTTTTCCCAATCTCCATGACCCTGTCTTATTCGTGGTGCGTATCTAGATAATACAAACTCTATAATATAATCCACACTCCATGACTTCTGAAATTCATCAAAGACATGACAACCAGGGCATAAAATAAAGGAAGACCCAGAGGACAATGTCCAAAGTATCATGACTTGTAGACATCCGAGGCCGTGGATCTATAATATTTAAAAATGGAAACCAGTATCACTGCATCCAGCAGTGGTGAGCAAGGCACCCTTACAATTAGCTTGATCGAATTCAAGCATCCCTTCGTTCAGTGAAAGTGGCATCTATGAAACTAAGTTCTACCGCATGAAGCCATAGCGAGTTACGCATGATATTTAGATCTTGCTAAAGCATTGTTTGTCAATCGCAGTCTTTGTTCACGATTGTAAAGTTGTTTTCTGCACATTCTAGCTCGTGGGAGGGGTACGTATTCGTTGCAGTCTTGCAGAACACACTCTCTACGTTTGGAATGAGCCGCACAATGAGCCGGAAGGAGAAGGCCGCTGGCAAGCGACGTGCTATTCCTGAGTCATCGTCTGATACTGACGACGAAGTTTTCCAACGGTTGCAGCGGCCATCGCGGCCAACGAAGGCCGTGGAGGATATTCACTCCAGTCACCTCACCATCTGGCGGGAGCCTTTTGATCTTCGGAAGCTTCCGCAGACTATGACTCTAGAGTTGTTGAAGCGGGCACCCTTCCTCTTGGGAGCTGAGAATGCAAAATACAACAAGCACTTTTTTGAGAAAGTCGGTGGTCTCTGTGCTGAAGGGGTTCCATTCGAAAGTTTGATGAAGGACAAGCACGGTGTGCCACTTGATGATTTGCTTGCTACGTATCCTCTTAACAAGCATGGAAACCGTCACTCCTTGCGATTGATGACAGATCGTGACGCAGCAAGAGACGCTTTGCACATGTACCAGAGAGTGTATGGTGGAACGCATCCTGACAATGGCGAATTTGGCACAGCTTTCATTCGAGGTCTTGTCCTATTCTATCAACGACAGACGCAAGTGGACTGGGCTGATTATGCAGCAGACTTGGCGAAGAAGCGGGTGCAGAATCCGATTGTCAATCCACAGAAACTCACGCCGCCATGTTTGAGGGAGCAGATCCAAGCTATGATAAACTTGTTCCAGCATTATCTTCGGACCGCTTATGCAGAATGGGAGGATGCGACATCACAGTTGAGGCGCGCGAATTTGCCAGTCAAGCCATCCGATTTTCCGGCAAGGCAGCAAGGGTCTGCGGATCCCACAGAAAGTAGTCCTCCTGCACGGAAAGAGGTGCGTGCAGAGGCAACGAGAGCAATCCTCCAAGGTTCAATTTGTGGTAGCAAGGCGGTGCGGCAGCAGCGATCCAGCGCTCCACGGACATCTCCACTGTGTCCCATTGTGGAAGCGGTTGCAAGTGCGCCTTCGCCGAACGCAAGACTGGACCAGCTCCAGGCACTAAAAGAGAAGAGACGGAAGACAGAGAAAAAGCTATTCACCGTGATCAAGCACCTGGCGGATGCAGAAAAGGAACTTGAACTTCTGGGCGCCAAGAAGACAGAACTTTCTATTTCGGAGGATTCCAACTCGGAGGTCATGGTGTCGTTACGAGCTAGTAAGAAGCATTGCGCGCCGCTATCAGAGGAGAGTTCTCAACTGGAGGAAGATATGCGAGCAAAGACAGCAATCGCTAACACCATCTCAGAGTCCATCGCTAATGTTCAAAAACAGATTGCGGAGCTGCAAGATCGCATTCAGCTTCTACGGCGAACCACGAAGGAGCTGCAAGACGAGGTGGGGGTCATCACCGCAGACATCGATGTGGTCATCGTCGACAGCAGCAGCATTCGTCCGAAGCAACTCCTGGCACGCCTCCCTGTAGCATGCATGAAGTTGGTGAAAGTAGAACCAGCTGTTCCATGTGTTCTCTGCGGTCGATTTTGGGTGGACAATGCTTTTGTTTCTCTTCCGTGTGGATGCTTGCTGCATCCTTTTTGCATGTTCAAAGTAGTCCTGTCGAAGGATCCGCGTTGTCCGTTTTGTAGTCATGCACCTGGTGGACTATGGAGAGGCCAGTGGGGATTCAGTACCGACGACGACGACATGCGTAGCGCAATCTCTGCTTGCGGAACCGGCATGGACGAAGCGGGTTGGTTGAAGCCTCTGGATGCAGTAAGTGCGCGCGTGAAGGTGGAGGACGCGCTGAATTCTTTGATCCAAGAAGAGACTCAGAAACTTGCTGTGGGGAAACGTCTCCCTGAAGTGGACAGTTTATGCTTTGAGGAGCCTCTCCCCAAACGTGCACATCCAGACTCAACATGCGAGCCAGAACTGGATCCGGTCTCCACAGCAGAGCGTGAAGAGATACGTGCAATCGGAGCTGAAGCAGCACTACAGGCTGAGAGCTTGCTGCAGCAGGGAATCTAGATTGGGGACCTCGTAGTGTACCGAACATGTAGAAACACGCATTTTGCGTCTCCAATGCCATGTGGTAGATATGTGCTCCGGTGATGTAGATATACTTGTATCAAAAATCCACTGACATTCCGATGACCATGCAGAAGTGTGACGACATTTTACACTGTAACGACATGTTTCTTGACCAGGCTATATTATAATATATTTTTGTTTTATTAATGTGCGCATGTAAATCCTTCAGGGCTGTCTATTCCCCCTATCATCTATGCATGTGTTTCATTAAATAGAATGATGTTTCTTTCACCTTAAAACCCTTCACCCCTAAAATTATGTTATGCATATGTAGTGTGTTCACTGATTTACCCATGTATATGAGCATTCAAGACTGGAAGATGATGTTGTGTTGTTCAATCTTTTTGTGGAAGACCATGTCAGTACTATAAATGGAATATTTTTTCCCAATTTTTTTTGAGTAATTAAGAGCAACTTTACCACCGCCTATATATGCTGCAAATATGTATAAGTAGGCACAAAAGACCCCGGGGAGGCAACTCCGAGTTATTATAAGAAGATTTATTATATCTTATTTTACAAAATACTATGACTTTATCAATTATGATTATGATGATATATAGTTCAATAGAAAATAGACGTTGAAAGCTTTCAAAATATGTATTGTGTGTCTCAAAATTGTTTATCTATAATTGGATATGATATATAATAAATGTAAAATAAGACGATTTATTATGCATATTTTAAGACATATTATAAATTTTATTATAAACATAATAAAACAAAATTATAATAAGGGCATAATAAATGCATAATAAGGTTCTTCACACACATTTATATATCCCACTTAGAATTTCTATGATGTATTTGTATGCTACAGTTTGTTTAGTTCTTAAATTTTTTATCGTGCAAGTTACAATAAAGCATTTAATAAGATTGTATTTATTATGAATTTTGATTCCGTCAAAGGAAGCATACTATTTGTTATAAAAAACGGAATAAGAAGTCTAAATTGACTTATTATCCCACACAGCCGTGCCCATAATAAGTGAGTTGCCTCCTGAGGCAAAAGACTCCATAGAATATGCATAGTGATTCCAATTTTATTTCTGCCATGTTTCACAGTTCTCCTCATCTTCGGGCCCGTCTTTTGATTTTTGGTTGATTATCGAAGATTTTCCATTTCGAGGTCCTAATCCATCATTGATTTTAGAAATGTGTTATAAAATGTTTCACGATTCACAAACATCGACTGGATAAAAACCATCACTACTCTTAAAGCTGCTATCATAACCAAAACCACCGGGTATGTACAAATAAAAAACACTGCATGTGATATATATTCATCACAGATTACAAGCCACAAAATCATACGATATATTACATGTGATAATAGTCTAAGACGTGACCCGGGATTGCAGACGTAGGATTAACCTTGAAGCCTGATTTGTTTGGAATCTGTTTTAACGCCCTTGCCTAATTTGGCGTCCAGTTAAAGCAATTGAGAATTTTTCCTTTTTATTTTTTTTTTTTAATTTTTAGGATCTCAAACTTGATATAAGTATGCTCAGAATACACCATACCTCGTCAAAGCCTGGGTGGTCCGGTGTTCCGAGGCTACGGATTCGAATTGACGTGGCAGCCCCAGGGTGCTGGTGCCGGGTTCGAATCCACCCTCCGACACTAGAACACCACCCTTTCCGATTTTCGATGCGCAGTTGATAGTGCAATTTTGTTTTTTTTTTTTCAATTTTCTTCTTTTATAAATTATTTTCAACTGTAACTAATCTTTTACTGGATATAAAGATTTTACTATCACCATTTTTTCAATACTTAGAATTATGTTCGACCATTAGCATAGTCTTATATAATTCTGAAACTAACTTTAAGCAGCTGAGTATCCAAGGTTCTTTTCAGAAGTATGTTTATATTCCAAAGTCTAATTCAGTTGAGTAGCCCCATGGAAAATGTGACTGACTCATTCCTTTTTTTAACTCTCATAAAAATTGTTTTCTAGAAGCACATCTAAAAACCATGATATAGTAAAACATGCATGACGACACGTATATTTGGTTTTAGAAAAATCTGAACAGTGGTTAGGTGCCTTTATAAGTCTTCAATTTTTGAGCCAAATTATTTTTGAAAAATTCCAAAATCTCAAATCTTGATGAATTTCGAAAGAAGTAATTAAAAAATTACTGAAAACATTGAAGCTTGACTTCGTAAATTTTAGAGGCTGCACTTGTGGAATTGGTATATTTTTTGACTTGGATATCTTTGGAATTTGAGTGGTGGTTTGGTTATGAACATATTTCAAGATTTTTTTATTATAAAAAAGCCTAATTTTAAGCTGTTTGTTTTGGACTTGAAACCTAAAAATTTTAGATGAAGGTCTTTATAAAATTGGAATTTCAATTTGCAAATTTTACTACATACACTTTGCAGTACATGGAGCATCCAGTAAAAATATTAAGCAAAAATATTAATTTAAATCCCTTTCTCTAAACTGACTGAAACAGCAAAAAGTTGTTTTGGCTCTCCTGGGCATTTAGGGGTTAAATTGCAATAAGTATGGATTTTGTTATGACCCACCCTGGCTTCATTTTGTTATTCTTTCTTAGACCATCCCTTTGCCTCTCCCTTGTTCTGGAGACGGCATGACATGGAATTACCAACATATTAAAAATAATTTGATTATAAAGAATCAAAATAATACATTGCAACGCCCCAGAAGCCGTTCATCCATGTGGCTCCAAACACCATCACAAAATGGATGCAAATCTGCTATGGTAGAGCGTCCAAAAATGGCGCAGTGCCAAAAATGGAGCTCTAGTCATCTTCTATCAGAGGTACATAATAGCTTCCCCACCCAACAGTACCATGTACTGATGGAAAACATTATAGGGTGTGCGCCATTTTAGAAACACCTATAAATCCATCTTCAAAATTCATAACTAATTGTAGAAGAATCCAAAAATGATGATTCCACTTGCTCCAACTTTTTAATTAGTTTCCCCATGCATGAAAAATATTTGCACTGCTAATTTCGCAGTAGATACCCTAGGCTGAAATTTGCGCCATTATTGGACGCTCTACTATAAACATTTGCAAGTAAACCTTGCTGCATTTAAATGTATACTTAGAACTGATTTAATATTCAATCTACGTTAGTGTTAAATTATACGTAGTATATGAACATATATTTGTAATGCTTTATGGTTTTCAAGTTGAAGCAGTTATATACTTCTGGAAATAGATTACAAATTTACAATATTGACCCCATGACGGTTGCTTTGAACCAAGTCAGTCGTCCTAGGCCTATGACCGTGACATGCTGTGAGCCCCATGACCAAAGCCTTCGGCCCCATGTCCGCTACTTCTGGAGCTGTGACTGTCGCTTCAGCCCCATACCCACTATTTTCTAATCCTCTTCCCCAAGTCTTCTGTACACAACTTCAAGAAAGGGTTCATTACTTTCTTTTCTCCTTAGTTTTTATTAAGATTTTATATTCTTACACCATTCTCACATGGTATTTGAGCAGCAGTGAGAAACTCTCCATTTGAAAGCAACCCTTGTACGAAACCCCGTAATAAACAAGAAGAGGAAACCAGTAGAGAACCCACTGTAATTAGTTCCCCCTATTTTTGGCTAATAAATCTATAACCTATTACGCACATTTCCAATGCACTTAGAGAAGTTGCATCCATCCACTTCCCATACATCCATATTTCATCCATCCATTTTCTGCCATCTACAGAAGAATTGGGACAAGTTCATGTTTCCTTCAAATTTCAATAGATATGGATATTGTTATTCAGCTTCACTTGCTTCACTGAGACTTTACATTGCATTCATATAGTTTTTCATCCATCCACCAAAGGATTAGTTCACTCTCAAGTTTCTTTTAAATTGCAATAATTATGGATTTTGTTATGACCCACCCTGGCTTCATTTTGTTATTCTTTCTTAGACCATCCCTTTGCCTCTCCCTTGTTCTAAAGACGGCATGACATGGAATTACCAACATATTAAAAATAATTATAAATTAAAGAAGGGATTTTGGCTTTTCTAGTCTTCCTTTTCTACTTCTGGTTATTTAGTGTCCTAGTTTTTTCCCTCTTCTTCATGACATGGAATTTGCACCACTTTACAAATAAATAAATAAATAAAGAAATAAAGAAATAAAAGATATAGCCATAGAACATATTTTATTTATTTTTATTATTCTTTTTTCTCTATTCCCTTCCTGTACACAGTACCTCCCATTCCCCATTATCTTTCTTTATTTTCTTCATGTCTTTTTTCCCTTCTTCTTCAAAGATTACTTCCATGGTAATAATGAATCCATGGGTTCTTTGTAAAACACGTGTATTTGTGGATATTATGTTTTTTTTGTGAAACAAAGGGAGTAAAATACTGCTGCAAATAGTAATATAGGTGGGTACACAGTCATGTTGTTGCTGTAGTCAATGCACGTTAGATAAAATTTATTTTATTTATTTGCATTATCGTATACAACTCTGAGCTCATATTCCGCACATATTTTTAATTGAATCGCATTGTCACATACAAGTCAGAACAAGTTTCTGCATTTCACAATTGAGTAAGACTATAAGACACATTTATGCCTACAAAGACCTTTCTTTACGAAATACTAATTCTAAACAAAGACTCCGAGATCATTCGAATTGATTAATACGGTTTCAGTTAAATATCTGAGAGCTTCATTTTGTAATCTCTTTTTTGAAACAAGGAATAACATTTTAGAAAGGAACAAACGAGGGGGGACACTGTAACACTGGGAAACTAGAAAAGAATGGGGAAATAAATCTTTTAGCAATTAATGATAGGTGGGAAGCAATTTCAAGAATTGAGCAGCACAATTTTTGAGCTCTAATCATGTCGGATATCTCCAACGTTGCATATCTTAAATTTGAAAGAAATATGAAATGAACAGCCTAGTGGTTTAATTAAATTGTTATGCCAAGGACTTCTTACCCCCCAAATAAACCCGGAAATTGACTACAGTATGCCATTTCGCAACAACAATGTGAACAGTGGATTGCTTCAGTGAGCTTCTGGTACACTAACAATCGCACCACAAATCCAATTTTCCGATTCTAACAAATTAATCAATAACGGTTAAATTAGAATCACGCGCCCAACCAAATATACCGGCAGAATCAAAATCATAGGTTCATACAAAGTTCAGATCAAGAATCAATTCCACTCTTACAATGTAAACTCCGGGTTCATTCACACTCAGAGAATCATTCACACCGACAGAATCTTCGAATGCAACAAACTCTTGGCATCAAGCGGTTTCTGTGAATGTAACAAAGTATGAGATACATTCACACATATGAGATATATTTTGAGATGAATACAGTCTTGAATATTTCCGTGGATTCAGAGAAATCAGCGAAGGAATGCAATCAGAGATTGCAGCAGTTCACTTCTAAATCAGACGTTGAATCCCATCCGTAGGTTTAACCAAATGTGCCGAAAAAACAATGTCTCAAAATTGATCCAAGAAGAATCACGGCCCATACTGTTCAGTGGAATCCGACCCAAAAAGTATATCCTCGACTCACATATTCAGACAAGCATAAACCTATCTACAATGCCATGGCCACAACAACGATGCTTCAGCACATGTCACTCAACATTTCGGCCTCTGTGGTGGTACGCAGCCCCGAGGCGCCTAACCATCCAACACCATATTCATTAAAATGGGACTTTTGGAAGTCCCAAATTAATATAGTGCTTAAAATAGACCTAAAATTGTATCAACTATAATGGGACTTTCATTATATTGGGACCAAAAATCCATACAGTGTTCTTTAATCAACCATTTTACACATTGCATCATAGTAGGAGTTGCAATATAAATTATTGTTGCTTATTGCTTCATAATAGGACATTTAAGCAATTTAAGCAATTTAAGCATGTCAAAATATCATACATGTCACTGTAAAGTGTGAGAGGTTCCAGGGTTAGCTCAGAGTCAACTAATTCCTCATAATGACATTGCTAGAACAATTCCAACAAATGTAGAATGGCAATTTGCACGATGTTCTCATGAATGGGAAATGACTCTGTTATAATAAAATTAGAGAATATAAAGTCTTCCACGACAACACAACATATTTGAACTGCATGTGAGCAGTATACTGTCTGGAATTTATAATTAATATTAAACTTCACAACCTTGAAGCTTAAAAATGATGTACAAATTAGACAGTTTCTGCCCTCATATCACAGCAGTTTGTTAAAAATCATAGTGCACATAATATAATCCAATAACGTTTACAACATACAAATAGTAACGACTTATCCTCCTAATATGACAAACTTCATTTATACAAAGAAGTTGTCCTACGATTCAGCTCATATCAAGCTTAAATAAAGATACTTAAACTTCATAGCACCGTAGTTCTTAGCTCACATCTAGCTAAATGAAGTAAACTTTAACTCATAGCACAATAGTATTTAGCTCACATCAAGCTAAATGAATTATACTTTAACTACCTAAAACTGCAGTATTTAGCTCACATCAAGCTAAATGAATTGTACTTAAACTTCAGAGCACCGTAGTATTTAGCTCACTCAAGCTAAATGATTTATACTTTACCTTCAGTGCACTGCAGTATTTAGCTCACATCAAGCTAAATGAATTATACTTTAACTACCTAAAACTGCAGTATTTAGCTCACATCAAGCTAAATGAATTGTACTTAAACTTCAGAGCACCGTAGTATTTAGCTCACATCAAGCTAAATGAATTATACTTTACCTTCAGAGCACTGCAGTATTTAGCTCACATCAAGCTAAATGAACTGTACTTAAACTTCAGAGCACCGTATATTTAGCTCACATCAAGCTAAATGATTATACTTTACCTTCAGAGCACTGCAGTATTTAGCTCACATCAAGCTAATGAATTATACTTAAACTTCAGAGCACCGAAGTATTTAGCTCACATCGAGCTAAATGATTTATATTTTAACTTCATATCACCGTAGTATCTAGCTCACATCAAGCTAAATGAATTCTATTTGAACTTCCTAGAACTGCAGTATTTAGCTCACATCAAGCTAAATGAATTATACTTAAACTTCAGAGCACCGTAGTATTTAGCTCACATCGAGCTAAATGAATTATACTTCAAGGGGCTAGAACCTCACCAAACTATTTGAGATAACATTTCTTTGAAGTACAGGAATACGAACTTTTGGATTTAGATTCCCAGGTTTAATTTTTGATTTCCAACTAGTCATAAGTGAATCGGTATCAATCCACTCAGGGGTGTGATCCTCATCTGCTTCCCATAGGAAGGATCTTCCAGAGTTCCATCCGACATAACACTCTACGACATCTACCTTGGTAGACACTGGTTTCGAGTACTGGACTTTAATAGCATTGGAATGATTAATTGAGTCTTCAAAAGGATTCGACATTGCTCTAGCTACTTAGAAGGGTCGTGAATCATCATCAGCAGGGCGTACAATAAGAAAATATCCCTCAAAACATCACGAGCCACCCGAAATGATGCGTTTGGTCTATCACGGTGTTGCCCGATAAAGGGCTCATCTATACCGAAAGCGTCACGCACGGTGCCGTCATCAAGGTACTCATCTTCAGCTGACGGAGCAAACCGAGATAGCGGCCAGAACCCATCCCTCAACGTAGAAGGCGATATAATATCCTCTGTAAGTGCCTGATGCACCCCCTTCCAATACTGTGAAATCCCTTCATTTCTTCTCCGAAACTCGCCTGACAAGTCTTCATTGGCCATGGTATCCCAATGATTGATAAAACCTCCGATTCCCCTAACGATCTTGTCCTTGTTCTTCATGCACTGCGCTGGTAATGCATTTGGACTCCCTAATGGCAAGCTTGGCCTTCCATCAGCAAGCTCACTCCACAACTTAATGCCACCATTCTCCTTTGGAAGCCAGTCACTATCGGTGCAAACAATCTTATACTGCATCATCGGCCATCCATTGGCATGTTTATAGAATTTGAATTGTTGTGCATTGGTATGTCCTTCCAAAGCCTCATCTCCTGAAGCAATATGACCTTCAATAAATCCTTTGAAATCTGGCACTTCTTCAATAAAGTGAGGGATAACAGGCTCCGTTTCGGCATCCATAAACGATTTCATGAGCAAAGGTATCGTAGGGTAGTCATTTTTCCTAAGCTTCATACTCCAACGCCCAAACAGAGCATCAATATCATCATGCGTATGTCCAACAAGCATGAAGTTCACATAAACCTCTCGAAAGATACCTCGAGCCACAAGAAGAGAAAAAAAACACAACATATATCTGTTTTTATTATCAGAGCAGGCATTGTCTAGCTGGACATTTAGAATTGGAGGAAGAGGCTTTGCTGGGACAACTGTTCTTGGAATCGGAGGAAGGATGACCTGCAAATGTCGGCTCCATTCAAAACGGCCTCAAAGAGAGGTGCAATGCGATCACCAGAAAACAACTCTCCTGAACATGCCATTGGTGTAGACTCAAGGTCACGTAAGAGCTTAGCAAGACTCCCTACGGTGTGATTTGAGTCACTAGGATATATATCCAAACCATAGTGAGCATATCGTATATCACCATGTCCGTGAGCAATCATTCCAGTCACTCGCAACGGTAACTTAAAATAGGAATCAGTGGCCTTGTTCTTGTGAGAGTACGCAGGGGACGCAGTTTTGGAGTGATCCATTTTATCATGAATTACAGTGACAACATTGTCAGGCTCTGTGATAGAGTTGTATCGATTCGCGTAGTACAACTCTCTGTGCGCTCGTTGCGCAGCGAGGTGTTCCTGGAGTTTCATTCCCCATAAATCCGCAGCTCTTGAACCTTTCGTACTGGCTAATTTCAACGACTTTAGTTTATCACATGTACCGCAACGTGCAAAATTATCTCCTGGTCTCTTCACTGAAAACTCCGGGAAGGATCGCCGCCTGATATTGCTGATCCCTGAGAGGGAAACCTTCCGCAGCCCCAGTTGACCGTTCACTATATTCACTTGGGGCAAAGAGTCTTTCCATTTCCATGATGGTGGAAGGGCCATTGACACTACCTTCTCTCCATTCTCCAAGGTTCTTGATCTATGGGGCATCTGATCTGCGACGCTCTCAAGCAAACAACCCAAGGTTGCTTTTGCTTGAACGGTGTAAGTACGAGGCTTTTTAGTCCCCAGATTTCCATGATGCTCTGCTCTTACACCTTCATCAGCAAGGCTTTGGTGCCGGAAAAAGCTAGTGCGCGATACTCCAAGTATCTTGTACCAAGCAACTTGACATACATCAATACCTTCAAGTGTAACGACGCGATTCCCAGCGACGTCAGTGTGCATTTGCCTATGAACATCAAGTTGAGTGTGCTTCTTGAAGTACACAGTGCCATCTCTCCAGAACTGATTTCGTAGGGCTTCAATCTTTAGTCGTGGATAAAACTGAACACAGTTCAACCTACAACATCTTTCGCTGGATACAGAAGCGATAGCCTCAGGAGATAACTTCATCTCTGCCTTCGGAAGGTGATTTGGAACCCTCTAGACTCTGGAACTATCATAAGGTCGTACTCCTACACGCTTCCTCCCCCGCATTGAAGAAACAGCAGCATTGTAGATAGCCACTTGATCGTGGTCGTAGAGAGATGCACCATTTACGAATACATTCCGGATATGCCAAGCACGTAATGAAAACATCCATTCCGATGGTACATCATCTTCACACAAGGACTCTGCAATCTGAACAGCTACTTGATCATCTCCAAGCGGAGCTCCATCACTTCCGATGACAAGGTCTGAGTCGATGCTGTGGCAAATTCCTTTGGCAACAATAGAGCCATACTCGTTCACTAGCGTAACAGCTTTTGTGATCCATGACGACCGAGGCAATCCTTCGCAAGTAACGACATCGTCCGGTAAGGTTGGAAACTGTGGTGCCAGAAACTCGTCAGCGCCGGAGAATGACTCCATTCGAAAATGAGATACCAGGTACGCTCTTCGAAACCTGGAAAGAATTAATATCACGAAGGGGTTAGAGGCAGTAAATAAGTCTCAGGAGCTTACAAACTTAATATATACTTCTCGCTTTGGTTAAACTTAATATATTGATTACTACAGAGTCTACAACTTCCATATATTGTGTTACTAAAAATCACAGTAAAGAATGCTAGCATACAGTATCATTCGCGTACATTTGAACTTATATAATTTAGCTCACTGTGAGCTAAATTCTGTACTTCACATGGAGGTTTAAAAATACAATAATAGTCGACTGCTCATGTATGTAGCTTATTCACCCAATTACTAAAACTTAATGAACAATCTTCAATCCAGGTATCATGTTCCCCGTATGTTAGATTACCATTATCCCGTATTGACTAAAGTTGTTGAGAGCTTACTGTTGTTGAATTGAAAGATAACAGGAATAGGCGAACGATTACTTGGCTCACAATAAGCTAGTCTCAAATTAGCTCACTATGAACTAAATTCATTCAGCTCACTATGAGCTAAGTTTAATTAAAATCACTACGACCAGATGACGTCTGACTACACGTTTAAAAAACACATTCAATCTCATATTCAGCAGTTTCTGCTATTAACATATACTTCTTCCTCCAACCTAATTTATTTTGGGTTGGCGTGCAATACAATTTATTTGGGAACTCATCTTAATTGATTATGAGCAGTATCTTCTTTGTATATACTGAACCGTAGTGTATCACAGGGTACTTTACTTTTGTTTTACCATAAACACAGCATATTATAAACCAATTTGCATGTCTTCGTTAACTGCCTCAGTCATATCCTAATACTCTTAGTCTACTCCAAATTAGCTCACAGTGAGCTAAATCAAAGTTAACTCACTGTGAGGTAAATGAAATTGAGCTATCTCTGAGGTATGCCAGATTTGGCTCAAAGCGAGCTAAATACAACATAGCTCACAGTGAGCTAAGTTCAATTTAGCTCAGAGTAAGCTAAGTCTAATTTAGCTCAAAGTGAGTTCAGCCGAATTTAGCTCACGGTGAGCTAAGTCCAATTTAGCTCACAATGAGCTAAGTCCAATTTAGCTCACAGTGAGCTAAGTCCAATTTAGCTCACAGTGAGCTAAGTCCAATTTAGCTCACAGTGAGCTAAGTCCAATTTAGCTCACAGTGAGCTAAGTCCAATTTAGCTCACAGTGAGCTAAGTCCAATTTAGCTCATTGTGAGCTAATTCCAATTTAGCCCACTGTAAACGAACTCCAATTCAGCGGAAACACCACTTTCGTATACATAGATTCAGCGCCCAGTGTGTCAAACTTAGATCGCAAGAAGCAATACATATATATGTCAAATACAATAAGAAGAATTCAGCATTGAAAGTTATATGTAAGTAAAACTCGTAATGAATTTCCCGAAAATTTAGGAAATTAATCAACGAATTCGTACATTAATTATGAGAGCAATTGGGTACACTCACTAATCCCTTGAATCTGATTTATAATCCAGATCATTACAACCTACGGTATACGCTTACATACCAAACAGAAACCAAAATAGGTCCAACACAATTCCATACAATGATTACAGAACCTAAGGTATTCACAAAGGCAATCACCGAATGAATTTGAAACGGTACCAACAAGTCTGTATGCATTGACACTCACCAATAAGGAGTCCCTCGATGCTCTGTAGAAACGACTGTCAATTCATATCAGCACAGCAAACCCAATACAGTCGCAACCAGGGACTTCGATCTCAGTCTACCAGGGGCCTGAAAGCTGAGAACACAAACAGAATGCTGCTACAAAATCTGCTACCTCACAGTCAGGAAGAGAATTCTAGAAGACCATAACACCGCGTCACTCGGATTCCAAGTAGAGTCTCAGGAAAGAAAGGCGAGAGTATGAGGACCCACGAAGTGATGACCCTGGACCCCAAGCATTCTCAAACGGCTCTCTGAAAAAAGCGGGAACCGTCGACATTCCCATTTAGGCGGGAAAGAAGAATTCCTTTTATCAAATTGTCACTGTTGGCCTATTACGGAGATGCAGCACACATCCACTTTGTCCTTTCCCATTGTTATCCACACAATTTTAGGCGGCGGTACCTTTGCACAACTTTATTCCACGCTATGGAGTAGGCAGAACCTCAACATGGATGCTTTCAACGACTAAGCCTAATTAAAGAGAGAGGCATTGTTGTGCTGCGAGAGACTTTCGTGATGTGAGGTTCTTATTAGTAGATCCGGCCTAATTTTGCATTCATGACATAATGACCTTCTTGGTTTATGCTCTTTAAAGTGGGGAACTTGTGAGGTCAAGATACTATGACAAATAAGTCACTACGGATCTGTTTAGATAGCAAATTAGTTATGGGGAAACGATGGATCTGTTGTATGTTGGCGGGAAATAATATGATGAACCTGGGAAACGTTTCTGTGGATCTCTATTAGTTGTATTATAAACCGTCGATGCCTAAAACATCACATACTCGAACTATAGAGGTCTAAATGATTAACTTGTATAAAAATAAAAGATCATGTTGCAATCACTGCTAGATAATAAAATAATACTGTGGGAAAATCCAGGGGAAAAAATACGATACTCTTTGATATAGGATTTCCAAAAGATTCAAAAATAATTGAACTATTAATAAAGGGAACATGAATGGAATTAAATAATTTCAAGAAATTAACCACGTTTAAAATTAAAGTCATTTTATTTTTTACAAAAAAACAAAATTTAAAATATTTCTTCCTAAGAAGTTAGAGATCCATTACGGTTTATTCGATACTTTACATTGCAAGCAATATAACAAAGTTAGTACCGTTCCACTTCTACCAAACTTAAATGTTTATAACCACAATTTCAATTCATCGTTATTATGGGAAATAATTATAATATAACCATGATTAATGTGTTAGTTTACATAATATGTGATACGTGAATAATCATTTAACACACTACATGTGGCAAACCTCATGAATATGAACAGACAGAGCAATAGGGTAGACGAGGTCAGTACACACATATTCCATATAAATCTACAGAAAACAATAGATTACAGTTGTATTGATGAAATGCATCAACGCCCCAAAACCCTGAACCCCGACCTTAGACCCTAAACCTTAGTTACCCTATACCCTAGGTCCTATATCTTGTACCCTATACCTGTTACGCTCGACATTTACAGATTATAGTGCATAGTAAAAAAAAGTCTTCAACTTTTTTGGGTGAAGATATTCTTTTGTTAATTGACTTTGTTTCATTCAATTTTCATGTTACAGAGATTAGTTCATACATAAATTTACAATACTGTATACTACGCGTACCTTCTGAATATATAAAGTATATATAATCTATAAATTATAACATATTGCATAAAAGTGCCGTATTTTTTGATAGATATGCGAAATGTTCTCGTTTGGACACGTACCATGACACTGCTCTTGCTCTTGATAGTAAGTCTAATTTTTTCTAATATTGATGGAATTTATAACTACTTATACAAGTTCAAATTCCTAGTACTTCTTCATTTCCTATTTTAATTGTGAAATTTCTTGTATAATTTTTATGAATATTATTATATTGTATATGAAAGGACAGGGCATAAGAGAAATGTGCAATTCATTACGATAAGAATTAGAAATAAACATCATTACATTTTCATCTAAGACGTTGATCCGAATTTGTTTTCCAAAAATTTTGCTTGCGAAGGTTACACACAGTGCCTAAAGTCATTTATTCCATTTTTACAACAGGGAATCCCATAGTTAGATAATTATTTCCATGTTAGTGAAACCTTTGCTCAATAAATCATGAACATAATCCTTAAAATATAATATCTATGCTTATTTCATAAGTTCCTCGTTTAATCCTACAAAAATTATATTTTCCCGTTAATATTCGTTGTTTAATTTTTGCAATTCTTTTATTGAATTTTTGGTCATCACTTGTGTCGAATTATTTATCATTATTCTATTCGTCTCTCACCCTATTTTATTAAGTATTTATTCTTATAATCTCTTCCTTTTTAATTTTATTTTTTATTTTATTAGTCATCTATTGTATTCCATTATCCTAAATTTATTAATCCGTTGGTCATCGATTATAGTTTCCTCTCTTTCAGTTGTTCTTACATTAGTCATCCAACCTTACATTCCATTCCTCTCCCTCTCTATTTTATCAAATTTTTTTCGTCTACTATTCTTCCATTTATTTTATTTTTATTTTTTTAAATTCACTTTAATTATTATATTGGGCATCTATTCTATCCTATTCTCTTTCTATTTTGCGATTGGGATCCTTTGTAGTATATCTCTTTATTTCTGTGGTCCACTACTCATCCTTCCCGACTCACAATTTTTCATCCTTCTCTACCTCTTTCTCACCGTTTCAGCCTTTTCTAATCTTGTTATCCTTCCATTGACCATTTTACAATTATCATTTTCGAAATATTTTATTGGTCTTCTATTCTATCCTCCTACATTTTTATTCTTCTATTGGTCATCCATCCTTTCTCTTAGTTTTCCATCCTTCTATTTCTTTTTCTCTTTATTTCATCCCTTTCTTTTTATTCTTCAAATGATTTTTAAATTTTACTATTTTCTAGTCGTTTTATTGGTCTTCTATTCTTTATATTTTCCTTCTTGATTCTTTGAGTGGTCATCCACCGTTTCCATTATGTTTTCATCTTTATATTCCTCTCCTTAACTTGTTTTTTTTTATTTGATATTTTTATTTTACTCCTCTTCTTCTTCCATCGATTTTTTAATAATTGTATTTTCTTAATGTTTTATTGGTCTTCTATTCTATGTTTTTTCCTTTTTTATCCTCTAAGTGGTCATCCATCCTCTCCCTCAGTTTTTCATCCTTCTATATTTTCTTAATATTTTATTGGTCTGCTATTCAATCCTTTTACCTATTGTATACCTTTATTGGTCATCCCTCCTTTCCGTTGGTTTTTCATCCTTCTATTCGCCTCTCTATATATATATATATTTTTTTTTTTTTTTTTTTTTTTTTTGTTCTTCTATTCTTCTACCATTGATTTCCAAATAGTATTATTTTCTTAATATTTTATTGGTCTTCTATTCTATCATTTGACCTTTTTTATTCCTTTATTGGTCATCCATCCTTTCCGTTGTTTTTTCATCCTTCTATTCCCCTCCCTATCTATCTCAATTTTTTTAAATTTATTTGAATTCTTCTATTCTTCACCATTGATTTTCTAATATCAATATTTTCTTAATATTTTATTGGTCTCCTATTCTATCCTTTTACCTTTTTTATCCCTTCATTGGTCATCCTTTCCGTTGGTTTTTCATCCTTCTATTCGCCTCTCTACATATCTTTTTTTTTTTTTTTTTTTTTTTTTTTTTGGTTCTTATATTCTTCTACTATTGATTTCCAAATAGTATTATTTTCTTAATATTTTATTGGTCTTCTATTCTATCATTTTACCTTTTTTATTCCTTTATTGGTCATCCATCCCTTCCGTTGGTTTTTCATCCTTCTATTCCGCTCCCTATCCATCATTTTTTTTTTTTTTTTTACTTCTTCAATTCTTCTACCATTGATTTCAAAATAGTTTTATTTTCTTAATATTTTTTTTATGAAAAAGTCCTATTCTATCCTCTTACCTTTTTTATTCTTTTATTGGTCATCCATCCTTTCCGTTGGTTTTTCATCACTCTATTCCCCTCCCCATCTATCTCATTTTTTTTTAATTTCTTTTAATTCTTCTATTCTTCTACCATTGATCTTCTAATATTAATATTTTCTTAATATTTTATTGGTCTCCTATTCTATCATTTCATCTTTTTTATTCCTTTATTGGTCATCCATCCTTTCCGTTGGTTTTTCATCCTTCTATTCCTCTCCCTATCTATCTCCTCTTTTTCGCTTTTTATTCTTCTACTCTTCTTCGATTGAATTTTAAATATTATTAGTTTTTATTTATTTAATTGCGTGAATAACTAAAGTATTGCAAACCTTTTAGCTTAAAGTGTTGAAAAAAGTAGAATAACCGTAATTATAGCATTATATAGCCTTTTTTTGTTAGTAGAGTATACAAGTTCATATTTTAGTTAAAATTTCATTTTTATAAGAAAAGTACGTTCATTAACTGTCACAAAAATAATTCATTTAATGCATGCTATTTAAGAGGTTTCCAATTAAATTGATTTTTTTAAAGTCATTGTAAATTTTAAAAATAAATATACTATATGGCACTTGTTCATATTTAAAAAAAAAAAAAAAAAAATAAAAAAAAACGTATTATTATGGTGAGTAGTCACCTTATAACCGAGATGAGTCATTAATGAGGGCTCAGAAGAACTACATCAATGGCACGTGGCATGCCCTCTATGGCTAGGGTTCCTGCCCGCAGCCGCCATACGTTTGCGGGGCTGCCCACGAAATCACCTCGTGAACAGCCCACGACATGCATCTCCCCAACTCCCGCGGGCTTCTTCCCTCGCCAGCTTCCTTTGTCGTCTCTCCCAATATCGAGACATGGCGTCCCTGGGTTGTGATCGTGATACGTAGCTGGTTCTCATTTAGGGTTTCTAGGTCATACAGTCGATTAGCTGGTTTCTTTCCGACGTTGTTGTAGTTGTAGAACTCCAGTTTTGTTTTGTTACAAGTTAGTTGTTGGTGACAGTTGCAAGCGCCGTCGGCTCTTTACGTTTTCTAAACTTTAGATCACAGCAAATTTATTCCTCGAACCCTAGGTTTCATCTACTCTGATCGAAATTTGTGTGGACTTTCAACGTCCATCTTGTTCTCTTTCTATTTGTTAGTTCAAGACATCTCTGGAGACGAGGTGGACGCGCCGCTCCAGTCGACAAAACTGCCTGTTCTAGTGAGTTGGATTCTGTTCTTGCAGTTTCGTTGTTCTCTAGAGACTGTGTGTCTTTGTGGGTGCTTTGTAGTTTGTGTGTAAGGTGAGAGTAACATCGTCGTTGGTTGCAATTAGTGTTGTAGCTTGTATAATTACACTTCGATGTATGTTTGTTGTGTAACGTTTGGTATGCTGATACACTTGTTCAACATGTTTGTTACGCTTGTGCTTTTGTCTGACAATTGTTAGCTGTTTTTCAAGCTTTTGGTTCGTGTGACAATGTCGGTTTTGTGCATTATGCGTGATGGATAATTGTTCCGTGGAACTAAATGTCACTTTGTTATTTCAGTCTATATCCTCTGCAGGGTTTCCAGCCTCTCTTTTGACGTTGTCACCTTGAGAAATTCACGTTTTACAGACCTGTAAGTTGTTTCATAGATTCTTTCATCTCTTTTCATGTTTTTCAGTCTCGGTATCACATTATTTCGTTGTCGATTCTAGATAATTATTCTTTTCGGTGCCTTCTGTGTTTACTGAACCCTGTTGTTGGTTGATGAAGTTGTTGCACTTCATTTCTCGACGTAATGCAGCTTGCAATCTTCAAGGAATCCAAGGCGTGTGTTACCGTGGACCTATAGACGTCAGAGCAAGAGAAGAGTGGTACGCATTTTGCTCGATGCAGACTTTGTCGTTAACCTTCATTTGAACTTGTATATGTATAGAATAAACTTTCTACAGTGATATAGGGTAGCCTTTTCTAATGCTTAAATTAGGATGTTCAGAATGTTGAGTATTCTGTCGTTTGTGGATCATAAGTATATGCGCTAATTTCTAGGAACTTTGAAATGAATATGTATTTGTTATTTGTATGAATTCTCCTCCTCGGGTAACTGTATTGCTGAGGACAGTGACTGTTGTGAATGTAAATGATTTCATTCTGTTATGTTTCTACGAATCGATTTGAGTGTAATGTCATTATAAATTTGGACTTCACATATTTTTGTACTCTCTATACCTAACAATCAAACTGAAGGGATTTATCCGTGTGTTTTAAAAAAGTACACAACTTGTTTTTTTCTTCTATACAATTCTGTCCCACTACTACAGCATATGTTTACTACATACGGATTGCAGAATTTGTGTTCATAGAGTAACCTTTTCACAAGTTCTGCATTGTTTTACAATATTCTGTATTAGTTGTGGGTCCCGGGGACCTACATTCTTTACATAGATATAAGAATTAGCTCAGTGGAGCAAAATTGTAGTGAAACTTAGAAGATTTAGCTCACAGTGAGCTAAATCGTAGTGTAACTTAGTGGATTTAGCTCACTGTGAGCTAAATTCAAGTGCAAGTTTGAAGATTTAGCTCACAGTGAGCTAAATAATACTGCAACTTAGTGGATTTAGCTCACTGTGAGCTAAATTCCAGTGCAACTTAACAGATTTAGCTCACAATGAGCTAAATCGTAGTGCAACTTAGTGGATTTAGCTCACTGTGAGCTAAATTCAAGTGCAACTTTGAAGATTTAGCTCACAGTGAGCTAAATATTAGTGCAACTTAGTGGATTTAGCTCACTGTGAGCTAAATTCTAGTGCAACTTAACAGATTTAGCTCACAGTGAGCTAAATCGTAGTGCAACTTAGTGGATTTAGCTCACTGTGAGCTAAATACTAGTGAACCTTAGAAGATTTCGCTCACAGTGAGCTAAACCGTAGTGTAACTTAGTGGATTTAGCTCACTGTGAGCTAAAACGTAGTGTTACTTTCCGTATAAAGATCAGTGTACGCTAACATATGAACCTAAACGATAAGTTTGGTCTCAATAAACTAATTTATATGCCCTTATGACCTCTTTAGCTCACTGTGAGCTAAATCCAATGCACTTGTACGATAAACTTTGATGACTTTTGCCTAACTCAAGAAGTTATGTACTAACAGTGGCTAATTTGATTTGAGATCTACTAAAAGCTAGAGAACTTTGAGAGTAGTGATGCATACTTATTTGTACGAATTTAGCTCACAGTGAGCTAAATCTTGCACTCAACCTTCAATATTTCCATTGCAGTAAGCTAATTTCATTCATACTGGTCATATTGTCTGATTCTCCATGTTGATGATTGATGTGGATTGATACAAGAGATACATAATCGAGAAACTCGTTAAACTAATAAAGTTCTGTGTGAATGATTTCAGATGACGATGGTTACCCCAGTGCTAATGCCAGATGGATACGACATGAGTCACCTCGATCCGTTCCTAGAGAGGTTCAAGAACCCCGATCCAGCGACTCCTTTCATTGAGCCGTCGTTGGAGAATTCCTACGGATCCCTGTGGCAGTTCAAGTCCGAAGTCGAAGGTTGGTCTCTGGCCGTGTCCCGGTACCACAAGTTTGTGAGAATCTTGCATAAAGAAAAGAACAGTCCTAGGTATCTGGACATGTCTGTACATGAGCGTCTGAAGGTAATCGAGGAACATCATGGGAAGTACATTGTACTCGTGGTCGGTGCTGTAGACCGAGATTCCGAGTGTGACTTGTCACACGTCCACTCGTTAGTAATCGAAGTCGGTGCTGAACATGCTCAATTTGACGGGGATCCGCTAATTAAAAGCATGATTGGAACATCATGCGAAGACCTTATACTCGACCTAGAGAAGACCGCCTGGAAAAATGAAGATGGAACACAGTTGAGTGCCGTATCCTTTGGGCGTAGGCTGAATCGAGTTTTCTTGACACTTACTCACTATATAACTGACAAATCCGCCTCCAAGATCAGCACAGTTCCGTTACAGAGCTCAGCATTAGTTGCTGTGCGCGAGGACTCCGCTGCTCCATCAAGAGGGAGCATTCAACACCCACGCGCATCACCAATTCCAGCACCTTCGCGTTCACGTGGAAGCAAGCGCCCGGCCAGTGATATTCAAGAAGCCTCCACTTCAAGGAAGAAACGGAAGCAGACAGGGAAGGCAGGGAGCTCTGGATCTGGTCTGACGCAGACAGAATAAACAAAAAAGACGAAGGCCAAGGCTAAGGACAAGGACGTGCCGGATTATCAGAAATTCACAGAGATACAGAAGACATTCTGGGATGATTGTGAATCCGCATATGTCTTCGACATGAAGACCGCGTTCCCAGTTAATGTGAAACAGTGCCACATTGCCAAGGATGAGTATATCGTCCGGGACCTAGAGAGAGAGATCGTTAAATCGGTTAAAGAAGAGCTTGTAAGGATGTTAACCAGAGACAAAAGGTCTGTCTGATGCCAGTGACAGACAAACTAGAACTCCTGCCAGAGAAGCCGAAGTCTTGGGGAGAGATTAAAGATGGGAAATTTATGATTATCAATGGTCAACATAGTATAGTAGCTTCGCAGGAGTTACAGATATCAGGTTGCGGGGAGAAGAGGAAGAAAGAGCTCGAGTACTGGGACGCATACATTGTGTGGAGCAAAGAAGCTATGATTCTGGTCAGAATCTCGGAGTTCTATAATATGTGCAACCATCTTAATCACGCGCAACCGACATGGGGTACTAACATACTTAGTGCGCGGAATGTCTGGATAAGCCAAGATAAACCTACTAATATGAAGGACAACAACCGCCATAATGGGGCCCTATACAACACCAAGAAATATCAGGTAAGTGAACATGAAACTAACACGAGATTTCTTCAAGATGATTGTGTGGAGTGATTATTTTCAATTTGGTTCACTGTGTGCTAAATCAACTGCTTGAGTTTACAATGAATACAGAGGTCGCGTTTAGCTCACAGTGAGCTAAATTTGTTATTTCTCTTATGAATTAATGAACTCTTACTTCTATGGTTTGCTGTATGGTTATCGGATTTCTGTAATTGTAGAACTGTCTGATTCAACAGATTGAATAGTTTCTGGGTGACTATGGTTGTAATCTGTTATGTTCAGGGGTTCCTATAGTGATACAGTTCCATGTAGTGATGGATTGTATAGCGAAATAGTTGGAGAAGTGCATTTTATTTCTACACATAAATAAATGAAACATGATATCTCTAATCTAAAAGTATGCATTTTGTAGAAATTCGTCGAGTTGCTTATCAAGCGATTCCAGAACATCGACCCCAGCAAGGACGGAAAGCAAGTGCAGGGGCCGGCTGATATTAAGAACGAGATGGTTATCATCACCGCTCCCGACGATCATTTTAATCTGTGGAAGGAGTTCATCACGAAGCACAGCACGGGAGAGTTGATTGATCCGGAGACTTGCGAGAGGTTCAACCAGAAGAAGGGCTTCAAAGGCGGAAAGTCGTTTCAGCTCCAACGCAGCTTCTTCCGTGGTATCGGCTTCATGACCGAGGAGGAGACGAGGTCATTGGTAACCCACTTACTGATGCTGACGAAGAATTGGCAGTATAAATACCCCAAGGTATCCGTACACAAAACTCGTGGCACGGTGTTGCCACATCACTACTCATCTGGCGACTGGATGGCCAAGAAGAAGCGAAAGCGGATATGCATCCAAGAACTCCATGACATTATGCCCTCTCTTGGCCTTTGCAACAAGGACATGACCATTAACCGAGAGAAGTGGCACGAGTGGAAGGATGAACACGGTATCTCCAGCGCGACGTTGAATGTCCTTCTAGACCGACCAGATAAGGGATTTTATGGTTTTCGTGCTGAGAAGAAGGGGATGTTTAAGAGGTCACGTGATTTGACAGATAAATGGCCCAATGTTTTTCCGTTCTTCAAGAAGTTCCTGGAGGTGAAAGGTAATTTCGTTGCCCGGAAAGGAAGGATTCGTACGCGGTTATTCAATGCTGTTAAAATGGAGTTCGGGCAGCAGTGGCGCTATGAGAGTGAACCGAGACTTGGTTTGGCATTACTGGATTTGCGAGATACCCCGGGCCATTCCACCAAGGATGACACTGTCGAGAACCCATTCTTTAAGCCGTTTATGAAGAAGCTTCTTCTTCTGAAATCTCCAGCTGTCTCCGATCCAGAAGTCTGGGTTTGGATTAGTGCTTCACAGCATAGAAATGCCCAAGCAATAGCATACGGAGAGAAGTACATGAAACAATACGAGGTGATTCCATCTAGATACATCCCTGCGAAGAACGAACGCCTTAATGATCATACTACTCGAAACTCAGGGAAGGATGAGTTGTACCTAGTATTTCTGGTGCGTGCAGGTAGGAGCGACGACAGAAAGAAGGTGAAGTCAGTCTATAAAGCTCCTAATACAAACTATTACACAGTGTACGGATTGTACAAGGAAGCTCACCTACGACTGAATGCTCGGGAGCTGCGGATGGAATTCTACATCGAACTGTTGAAGACATTTTGCTTACCTGGCGAGAACTTCTGGGGGGTGTTCAGTGGAACAAAATGCATGTTAGCTGCTCGGGTAAGTAGTATCTACTTTATTCTTCTTATGTCTAAATTTTGTCATAGTTAGTAGTGACTGTATTAGCTCATAGTGAGCTAAATTCAGGTCTGAGACAGCAAGCATAAATTTAGGTTACTCTCTAGTTTGAATGATATTCGGTTTTGTATAGTTACTGAATCTGTATATCCCATATACATTTGTCATTGTAGAGTCAGCATGAATTTTAGCTCATTGTGAGCTATATGTTTCATTATATTTTCAGTCTAATGAAGTATGTTAGTTCTGTCCAGATCTACGGTATGTTTTATTACGGGATTATTGATCACAACTTCGAAAACTGCTACAAGGATATGGCTAAGCTAGTGCCCCACCTCGATATGAATGACTTCATTCATGAGGATTCAATCTATGACTTACCGAAGGAGGACGAGCCAATGCCAGAGAGGCAGCAGTTTCTTGAGAGTGATGAATTTGAAAGGAACGTCACTGTAGAATCGGGTTCGGATGATGAGGCAGATGAGATAGTCGAAGAGGAAGAAGACGATACTCTGGAGGAGGAACCGATTGAAGGGACTCTTGGGGCAGGATTTGACGAAGAGACTCTTGGGGCAGGATTTGACGAAGAGACTCTTGGAATCGAGACTTTGCCCACCACACCTCAGCCAGATACTCGGTCATCAAGTTTAGCTCACAGTGAGCTAAATTCCTCACCACTAAGCCGTCATTCTTCACCACGTGAGACTAGGTTTCGCCAACAGAACTCTATACTAGGTCGGCGCCTCGTTCAGGAGTTCGGGTCAGAGCAGCAGGCTCAAATCAGAGTCGGTGGGTCAACTTCGAAAGATGTTGACATGGAAGAGGAGGAGAACGTGGAGGGGGGAGCGGATGAAGGAGTTCCCGACGATGTTGTAGAGGGCAATAGAGGCGGGGAGAGCAGTGTGAAGACCGTTACGGAGACTCCGTTGGTTTTGCTCAGCGACTCCGATGATGATGGCAGCGATGAAGACCCAAGTAATTCAGAGGCCAGAGTTGTAGCGAGGGCACCGGTGGTACATCCTGTTGTCGTCTCTACAGCAGTGGTCCATCCTGTAGTTGTCCGGCAGGAGTTGGTACCAGATGACGGGGAGGAAGTCTTCAATGCTGCGGGGAAGGCACCTCATCCGGCAGCACCGGTTTCGAAGAGGGACGTGGACTGGTTCGAGTATAACCAGGAGAAGAGAAAGAAGAAGGAGGAGAAGAGGGAAAGGGAAGCCGAGGCAACTCGGCTTATTGTTGAAGAGGCTCGTTTGGCCAAGGAGAGGGCAGAGAGTCTCCTCAAGATTCAGGAGGAGAAGGATCGGGAGAGGGACAGAGAGATGCGGGAGAGGGATAAAGAGATGCAGGAAATGCGTCTGATGTTGTTGCAGATGCGAGGTCAAATCATTGCTCCAATCCAGGAGACCGCCATCGTGAAGCCCACTGTGATGCCCTGTAGTGATGCAGTTGAAAGTCCTAAAGGTAAAGACTAAATAGTAACAAATTTAATCTAGAAAACATGGATAGTATGGCATTATCGAGTATGAAAAACCTGGATGTATGGTTCTCTAAGTGTCTCACTGTATTTGTTATAGATTTGGTATGACTGTCGTTTCTGAACGCTACCAGATACGTAGTTGTTTACGTTTTTCATATTTTTGGAGATTTCCATTTATTCCAGTTGACAGTACTGGTTTCACCATCAAAGGCACAAAATATTACGCCTCTGATTACATTACTTTGATGTACAATCCTGTTGCAATAGCTAGGAGGCAGTAGCTCAGATTTTGTCCCATTTTGAAGCAGTGTGTGGGATCTTCTAAGTTCTCACATTCGTACAAATCGACGAAATATTAGAACTAGGCACATTAGTTTTTAATGTCATTCAGAATGTTAGAAATCTGGATCAACTTATTTGAACTTCATAACTGATTGTAACAGTAAAGAAATATCAACGTGCTCAAGGACTGAACACACTATGAATTGCATTTGGTGATCATCTAGGCCTGTATTAAATGATTTAGCTCACACTGAGCAAAATCGTAAAGAAGTAGCTGACGCTTGTATTTCTAATTATCCAGGTTGTGATGCTTTGGCCACTGCGGATACTACGGTGGAGAATGCCGTTGTGGTCGAAGAGGAGATTCCGGACGCAGTCATTACGAGCCCTTGCAAACCGATGACTCCAATGTCATCAGGGCCGAAAAATGACGATGATGACATTGGTAGTGGCGGTGATGGATTCTCCGTTAACCCAGTCACACCTACAACGAGCCCCACGGTGGACCTGGAGGGAGGAGGTAACCTGTCGGCCAACCCTACACCAAAAGAGACTTCAGGGCCCTCAGACTGTTTGGTGGAACCCGAAGCACTTGTCGATCCGGTTGATGAAGAGTTGGTGGACTACGAGGAGTCTCCAGGGGCAAGTCTCTCTCTCCCAGACGCTCAGAGGATTCACCTGGAGAGTCAGCAAAGTGATGATTGTCCCGAGGTATGCACCTCTGAGATATATATCAACTTAAAGCTCTGAGTATTACTTCCCCACTGTCTTATTCTAAAGTAGAGGTCTTAGCCGAATGATAAGTGACTGTATTTACATATATGTAAGTGTGACTATACACATTTTATAAAATTTTAATATTCATTATTTTAAGTTAATCTATCGTGGCATTTTATTTACCTCACAGTGAGCAAAGTGAAGATGTTAATTTCATTGATTAGTAGAAGAATTTGAATATCTGCTGAATTTGACTTGTTTAAATTGGTGTGCTTCAATGGATGGTCAGCTGAAAGCAACTGACCATGTTCACCGCCCGGTTGCTGTTAAATCTGTGGTTAGCGACGTGGAATTGCGTTCCAATTGTCAAAATCAAAAGTTCAAATTCTCCTCGCCTTTTCGTCCATCTGCATTTCAACAGGTAACGCCATTTGTTTTGTTTTATTGATTTTCCAGGCTGAAGCTTCTACACAGTTTCCACGAGGTCTTAAGGGTGTAACATCCAAGAAGTGGCTGAACATTGTTTTGGACATTAATGGTATACTATGTAAATGCGTCGAGAGGCGTCTTGGGTTGAAGGACTCAGTGACAAACCACATAAACCTTTCTGTTCATAGTCCGAAGTTCGCCACTATTGTTGGACCGAAGGCAGTGTATGTTCGGCCCCGATTCTCGGATTTCATAGCATTTGTGAACGATTTCGCAAATATTTTGGTCTGGAGTTCAATGAAGAATTCGACAGCGATGGATGTTGTCAAATATCTTTTCACTGGGCTGCCCATGCCTTCGCTTGTTCTTAGTCAGGAAGATTGCGAACGAATTCAAACTTCTCGCCGTACCTACTTGAAATACCCTGACGGAGATAAGCCTATATTTTTGAAAACGTTCTCTTCAACCCTTTTTGGAGCGGGTAGTATCTACAACGTGAACAACACGATTCTAATTGATGATAGTCCGGAGAAAAGCATCTGTAATGAGACTGGCAATGCTGTTTTCCTAAAGTCCTGGATCGAAAAGGATGACAAAGATGACTACCTAATGTCAGTTTTGGCTCCATGGTTGTCCAATTTGGTCAAGGTGGTTGCTAATGGAAATCTTCGAAATTATGTTGAGTCAAACAGAATAGGAGTCCCCCCAATGTCCGACGATGATCCACTATTCAACCATATTTTAGAGGGAATGGCCGTTTCTACAAGGAATGTGGGTACTGTTTATGATGTTTGCGGGGTTAGCAATCCTCGGCAAAATTGAACAATGATTGAGAAGACGGTGGCTCACAGTGAGCTAAACTATGGACAAACTTGTAAATGTTTTTGTAAATGTTTATGTAAATGTTATTGTTTTTCTCTACCGGTTGAAAACGGATTTTGTAAGGTTTGCAATTTGTCGTAATACTAATTTGCCTGTCTTACCGATGTGTAATTGTTCTTCAGGTTCAGCCACTGCACTCTATTTCTGGTGGGTCTGATTGCAGGTTCGGTGATTCTTTCGGCCTAACGTCGAATGTTTCAAGTGGGCAGTTCGTTGGTACGTGCTCTATATCTGAAGGGGAGGCTCTCGGAGTTCAACAGTATTCGAAGCCCTTCTTGTTGTTTTCTGCCACAGACGCTGCTTCTGCAGCTATAGATTTTTCAAGGGGAGATGTGGAGCAAGACGTAGTAAACAGTCCTCCTAGCAGTGTAGGTGGACGAATCACAGTGTCGTCACCTTCCCCTTTGAAATCGGTTGGGAGGTTTACACCTAGGCGGGAACGTTCTACTTCTCCCGCACCTCAGAAGTCTATGATCCCTCAAAGACAATTGTACGAGGTTGTTGCACCTGAAATATTACCTCTTAGGGTAGAAATTGCCAATAAGCCTTTTGTTCACAGTGAGCAAATTCTGGAGACTAGATCGGTAGGTAGAAATATTTCTAGAACCATGCCTAACCGTGAGCCAAATATAGGAGAACGTGATGTTTCACGCTTGGGAATACCAACAGTGCCAACTGTTGCTCCCAAACCCCCGCGATTATCTAGATTCCAGCCTACCCGTTCTTGTTCTTCTACAGGTCCAGATCTAGCAACACTTAAGCGACAAATGAGAGATTCCTTAGCTCATCCTATTCTTCGGCTACAAACAAAGACTTCAGTTTTCGCTGAATCATACCCTACGACCGTTTCGCGGAGAGGCGACATAATGAAGGCCTTGGAGGACCTGAAAGCAAAGGAAGGGAAGAAATCTATAGTTTAGATTTCTAGTACCGAACTCAATTATACCATGTCATTGCTCATTTATTATTAATATTTCCAATAAAAATACTGATACTGTACTGTATCGTTTCGATATATTTATTTTTTTCATAGTAATGGTTGGAATGATTGCCTTTTACTTAACCTGACTGTCACTGGGTTTGTCTACCTCATTTACTATGGTGGAAATTGTCTCTTCAGTCCTTTTAGCTCACAATGAGCTCAATATGAATATGGAATTTTGATCTACTGTATCCATGATCCTATTTTTCATTACTTGTGTAAGTTGGTGGAAAGTGAGACACTAACAAACGCCACTTAGTCTTTTCTCAAATTTTTTGAAAACTTCACAATAATTTTGCTTCAAAAAAAAGAAAAAAAGAAAAAAATTCACAATAATGATTACACCAACTCAATTAGTTCAATGCTAGCAATATTAACTTAGTTCAATGCTAGCAATATTAACTTAGTTCAATGCTAGCAATATCAACTTAGCTCAATGTTAGCAATTATTTAGCTCATTGTTGACTAGGAAAGAGATTTAGCTCATAGTAAGGGACCTCCTAGAAACTAGGGATCTTAGTCCCACAAATGCGTTAATGTCCCATTTTAATGAATATGATGTTATCTCCACCGTAACTCCCACCTGCCGATCCTGGTCAGCATTCAGCTTCCCATCCCATTGTTTGACCCACGCTGGATCAAGCTCGCACTCGCAGTAGGGGCAACGGTAATGGCTCGACTCGATCATCTCTGCCACGCATACGTGGTGGAAGAGGCAACTACAAGAACCAAGAATTGCTGCACGAGACACAAACCCTTTAGAACACACGGGGCACCACTCGTTCAGTGAGCCCATCCCTCCATCAATCGCCGGTACAGATTGTCGTGGAGGATATTCAAAAACCGCTCGCGGCCGCAAGATCAGGGTCTCCTGTTTGGCCTTCTTGAGAGCTGCCTCGGCTTCAACACGCACGGCCATGGCCTTCTTCTGATCCACGACGGCCATGGACAGTGGACCGTTTTCCTCGGCAAGACTTTGCATGGCAAATCTTGCGGTCATCAACTCCTCCTGCAGCTTGGCCACCTTCTCAGAACTTGCCTGCACCACTTCAACCTGGGCCTTGTATTCGGAAGGTGTCCCAGTGAGGAAAACTCTTCTCTGCTCCACCAAGGCCGCGTTACTCTCGGATTCAGCCTTCGCCACGTCCTCCTCCGTGCACCTCTCCAGCACCGCCACCGCCAAGTCCCTCTCCTTCTGAAGTCCTCTCAGTACCTCCGCCGCGGCATCCGCAGCTGCTGTAGCCGCAGTCAATGCCTCCTCTGCTGCACTCACCGACTCTGGTAAACCAGGAGTCAACGGTTGTCCACGGGCGAGATCCTTGATGATACCGCATAAGCCCTCAACTTGACACCGGAGAGCAACTGGACCAAGCTTGTATTGATTCTTCGTCGCGGTTGCTATACGTCTGCATCGACGCCCTTGTGCTTCAGCCACCCAATTCACCTCCAAGCCATGCACAAACGTCGCGGTAGCGGCCTTCAAGAACCGCATTGCAAAATAAGCATTATCCGGGCGATGTCCATAAACTTCAAAACAAAGCTTGGAAAACTGCCGAGCCTGGATCTTGCTGGTGCAGTTGACAAGCTCGTACCGATTCTGCTGCATCCCCGGCCTCCAGATCTCCTTGATGTCACCCTCCAACACTTGCGGGTAGACCTTCCCCACATCATCTACCAGAGCACCCCGGTCGCACAAGCCCACATGGTTGGTGAAGAACTCATCCTTGTACTCTGCCTCACGGCCCGCAAGAGCAGGAGCTACTGCAACCATGGGAGACTGCAACCCTACTGGAATACCACGAAGCTCGAATGTTGCATCCCACTCTGAGTTACCAATCTCGTATGCAAGATCCACTTCGGTCAAATCACCTTCACCTTGCAAGGAATGTGACCCGGATCCTTTCTCTTCCTCGCTATAATCGATGGATGATCGACGCCTCCCACCTCGAGCACTGTTTGGAGTGTTGCCGCCCCTAGACACCTTCCGCTTCCTCTGAAACACCATATTGACGTTCTCTCCAACCTGTATGTACAGCAGAATAGACGAATTAGGAAACTTAGAATCAAGCAAAGGAAATTCGCAACACAAAAGATCAAGCCTGTAACTCCACAATAGAGACAGTAGGAAATCACCTCAACAGGCTCAACTGCACTGTTTTGCTGCAGCCGCACCCAAACAGCTCGAGCAGGCACAAAAGATGTGCGTGGAGTGCCATGCATGGTTCTCCACCTTCTCAAAATCTAGATGGGACAGTCAGGGTCTGCTTTGTTCAATCCTTGGAGACAATGCATGCTCAAGTTAATGAGATTGGACGTGTTAGTGGTGCTGGACTGATTGAGTTGGGAGACAATGCATTCGAGGACACCCACATTGTAGTCATGTAGCCGCTGAGATTAGACGTCGTCATGGAGTGGGATCATGGCATGCAGTTATGGGGTTTGATGACAAAGAATCAAAATAATACATTGCAACTCCCCATAACCCATTCATCCATGTGGCCCCAAGCAACATCACAAACCGGATGCAAATCCGCTGAATATTTGCAAGCCATTTAAATGTACACTTAGAACTGATTTCAATATTCAATCTATGTTAGTATAAATGTATAGGTAGAATTTGTTTCTAACATGTTGTGAGCCCCATGACCAGAGCCTTGGGCCCATGTCCGCTACTTCTAGACCTGTGACCGAAGCAGACGTAAGATTAACCTTGAAGCCTGATTTGCTTGGAATCTGTTACAAACTCCCTTGCCTAACTTGGCGTCCAGTTAAAGCAATTCGGAATTCTTCATTTTTTAATTTTTTTTAATTTCTAGGATCTCAGATTTGATATAAGTATGCTCAGAAATTTTACATACTTGTCAAAGCCTTGGTGGCTTGGTGTTCCGAGGCTTCGGGTTCGAACTGACGCGGCAGTCCCAGGGTGCTGGTGCCGGGTTCGAATCCACCCTCCGACACCCACCCCACCACGCTTTCTTATGCGCAGTGGATGGTGCAAACTTTTTTATTTTTTTATTTTTTTTAATTTCTAGGATCTCAGATTTGATATAAGTATGCTCAGAAATTTTACATACCTCGTCAAAGCCTTGGTGGCTTGGTGTTCCGAGGCTTCGGGTTCGGACTGACGTGGCTTCGCCGGGGTTGATGCCGGGTTCAAATCCACCCTCCGACACCCACCCCACCACGCTTTCTTATGCATAGTGGATGGTGCAAACTTTTTATTTTTAAATTTTTTCTTCTTTTATAAGTTAATTTCACTTAGGTGTTCTTTTACTGTATATGAAGATTTTACTATCACCATTTTTTCAATACTTAGAATTATGTTCGACCATTAGCATAGTCTTCTATAATTCTGAAACTAAATTAAGCAAGTGAGTATCCAAGGTTCTTTCCAGAAGTATCTTTATATTCCAAAGTCTAATTAGGTTGAGTACCCCCATGGAAAATTTGAGAGACTCATTCCTTTTTTTGGCTCTCATAAAAATTGTTTTCTAGAAGCACATCTAAAAACCATGATATAGTAAAACATGCATGACGTCACGTATATTTGGTTTTAGAAAAATCTGAACGGTGGTTAGGTGCCTTTATAAGTCTTCAATTTTTGAGCCAAATTATTTTTGAAAAATTCCAAAATCTCAAATTTTGACGAATTTTGAAAGAATAATTTCCTATTGATAATAACTGTTATGAGTTTGGATTAACATGAACTATGTGATGGTATAATTTCCATTATTTAATTCCACTTGTTCTGGAAAATCATATTTAAGATCTCACTTTTTGAACCAGGGATGAAACTTGACATAAATCAATTCTATGATTTTTCAAAAAATCACAAGATCTTATCTTGAAGATCCACACCGTGCGAATGGTAGTAACTAACACAAGAATTCAAGAAAAAATCAAAATAGACAAAAAGCATCCAACCCCTCAAAAATAGCTTCGCTGAAAGTCGTCCAACGTCGAGAATTTGGACGCTGGAGCGTTAAAGGATCAAAGGGTCAAGTGCAAACCTCCATCATCATTATTAACCTTTTATGACAACAACGATGCTTTGGTAAGTTTAAACTTCCAAATTAATGAATCTGAAAATTATAGATTCTTTTTCATTTATTTCCCATTTGCTTCAGCAAGGAGGCTTTGGATGTTTCCCTTCAGTCTCCACTGTGGAGATTCTTTCACACTTGACGAATGTAACTACTAAGATGGTATTTAGGGGATGGAGATTTTCCCCACACTCATTTAATTTCCGTAATGGTTCAGTTCAGTCGGATAGTTTTGACCTTCAAACTTTGTGCCTCCACTAATTTCTAAGAGTCGGAAGGTATGGTTTGAATAATTAGAAGTGGATTACTTTGGCTCTATTTGAATCAAATCCTATGCTGTGAAGAATTCACAGTGTATTCAAGTTTTAAAGATGGTAGTGGTTAAATAAATTAAAATAATTAAAAAATGGAAAATCTTGAATTGGTTCATTTACTCCAGTCTAAGCTAATCACACTTCACTAAATTTTGCAAACTAACCAAATCAGGTTCTAAGCTAATCAGACTTTCATCTTAATCAGAACATGTAATAAGCATGGTTCAAAACGCATATCAAATATCACTAAAAAATGGTGAACCACCGTTTTAGCTTCGGCATAAAGCAACTTCAACATTTACAAGCACAACAAAATGGTTTAAAGCAAGTGCACAGTGTTTAGATACACACAGCAACAGATTCTCACACTGCTTCATTTTCTATAGCATGCTTGAAATTCTCTGTACTAGGCTATCTACACTACAACCATTTTGAATTGACCATGATCGGCCAGGACCGCACCGATGAGTGTAATCTTCTCGTGTCGACCATTTATCTGCACAACATTGGCGTGCAAAATTAAATTCAGCAGAGCTTTTTGCACATACAGTCTTTGATTAATACTGCAATGTCCATTAGCAACCAACTGAACTTGCGATTGTACCTTGGTATCAGGCTGGCCTGGCCGCTGTATGACTAGGTCATACTCTTCTAGAAGTGAGTCTCTTGAGAGGATGATCGAAATCTCGTTCCGAAGATGCGACACAGGCCACGTTCTGCCCACTTCAATGGCCGGCAACAAAGACTCTCCCAAAATTACAGAGGTCCTAACCATCTCCACAGCAACTGCTTGATCAATGGCAGTCCAAGCGTCTCCCTCCACACATCTATAACGCAGGTACTAGTAGTTCACATAAAGCATTTGCCGACCCAAATGATATCTAAACTTAATGCTGTCATGACTCACTACACACTTCAACACATCCCGCCCCTTCTCATACTTGACATCCCAACCCAGTGACATCAAGCTACTCAAAAGTTCCTCTGAAGGGTTGTTAAAAATGTACATGGATCTGGTTTTCCGTACACTATCCGCACAGGCAAACAAATCCACCATCACATGCACCGGCATGAACCAGTGCACATGAACAGCCCTACTGCATGTGGAGCCTTTCATTGCGGCAGCAATGTCGACAGCAAGCTTTCTTCTAAAAAACTCACTTGTGTGCATGTCAGGGAGGGGCCACTCTGAGTCCGTTAGCTCTGGAAGGGGAAGTGCCTCTAGAGTGCCATAGAGCTGATTGCCAGACCGCGGCACATACACAGCCCTCAAGTAAAAAGTTCCATCAGCCCTCAAATCCTTGTAACCTCGGCCATTACGAGTCGCCTCACCAACCTCATGATGCAGCACAAGGATGACATCTAAAATTGACGTGGGCGGGACCCAATCCTCCCAGTATGATGCATAGAGATAGTTGCAGGCTCTAGGCTCGGTGGCTGAAACTACAGGGTCCAAATGGATTTGCCTACGCTCATATGCATGCCTCACTAACACGGACTCGAGTTTCATCACAACCTTGCCTCTAACAGTGCTGTAACTCCACTGGAACTCAACGATCCGTGCCTTGTAAGCACCTGCGTTACTCTCCTCTCCTTGTCTGCGTGAGTCTCGAGCCCACGGCCCAGTGGACGCAGGCTTCAGCGTCACCCAGCTGCCAACCTCCAGTCGCATCGGGATCCACTGTCCACCAACGTCCTGGTCGTTGTAGACGACTATTGATTGCACCCCTGTCCGTGGACGCCGACTATTTGCCATCGATTATATACCCGTATCACAAACCAAGTAATACAGCAGGAAGCGCTACTCTGCTGCCGCAACAGACCACCGAGAAAGCCAAATATTCTGGCCCAAAAGACTACTCCAAATCTCTGAAGCTGATTGTGTGCGAACCAATTACCCTCGACATCCATTTTCCCGGGCCATTATGTCACTGTTTCAGCTGACATGGCTAACCCTCCACTACTCCGTCCACATAAAATACAGAAATAGAATCTTATAATATGAAAACTCAAGCGGCTTCAAGGATAGTCACTCGAGTATAATCAGCCCACCATGGTATAGAGATGTCCAAATCTCTCTAGTAAATAAATCCGATTGAGTACAGTCCAAACATGTGTGAGTTCTACCTAGGTCATAATGGGAAACTCAACCTCTTGCAGCCATTGGCCGAACCCTGCGAACATGATGCTGGAACCGAAGGCTGGCACCAATGGTGATTACCTCCTGAACCGGTTACTTCACTCCGGGCACAATACCAAGGGCACAACCGAGGCACATGTTGAGGGCCTCTCCCAGACCCAAAATAATCTCTAATGGATGCGCCCCCCCCAGCGGCAAATCACGTTCGTGGATTCTCAAGAGACGGAGGACTCTTTGGGATTTTAACAGTGAGACGTACCCACTGTCTCCGAATTGCAAGCTACCAACGGGATGCTCAGAAAGTATCTGATCGAGATGAGCAGACAGTACTACCAATGGAAGATTGCATGCATCATGAACGTCGACCGTTTCAGACAGATGCACGATGAGTTCAAGAGGATTGACCGCGACTACCTCCAGCTTAACTCCAAGAGAGATTTCGGACTTACCTCGTGGGCAGATCCAGATGAAATGTTCCCTGACGACATACCGATGATTGCTAAAGCAATAGATTGGACGCAGTTGGAGTGGGAGTACAAGACCGCCATATCCAATGAGAAGATCCCTAAAAATACAAAGCCAAGATTGCTCTGGCCCAATCTAGCGAAGTATGTGTTGGATGGAACCAAGTGTGCAATTTGTACCAATCTATTTGGACCAGAGGGGGGCTGGTCATTGGGATCCTGTCACTGCATGTATCATCGACAATGCTTGATTACCCATGCCATGATACGACGGTGGTGTGCAGTATGTAAGGCCCCCTTACACAAGCGTTTTTATGAGCAGTTCGGCTTAGCGACCTCGATGCCACCGCATTGGAAGCAAAATAAGGAAAATACTCCTGGATTTCCGGACAAGTGGGGTGAGGACTTGATTTGGAATTGGCTTATGGGAATGCACCAGACCTATGTTAAAGAAATGAGCGCGCAGTGGGGGTGGGACCAGGATCCTGCGGAGATTGTAAGGATCTGCCAGGAACTCATCAGGGGCGGAACAAACGACGAACTCGAGGGAAGGAGGAATATCTTCTACCAAGTGCTACATGGGCACTGGGATGTTCAAACTTGTACATTCCAGTACGGCGCCCATCCTCTTGGATTTAAGTGGAATTCCAAAGGAAAGATGGTTGTGGATCAGCGCAAGGAGTTGCACAAAATGACTGAACAGGAACTCCAGATCGCTAATGAGTTACACACCGCAGAACCTGAATGGGATATACTGTTCAAGACTCAAGCCGTGGATTTCCTATGTGCGCAACAGTGCTCCGTCGGATGCGCAACAACAACTTCATGGAAGCAATGCTTGGAGGAGATGGCATAGCGAAGAGAACCCGTTCTGCAAAGCGGAAACTCATTGCCAACGATGGGGCAGAAAGTAGTGCAGCAGGGAGCTCTCGTGCACGACACGATGACGGTGGATCAAGTTCCTCTGCACCGGGCACGTGACGGCGTGGAGATCCATGAGTGAAGACCACGTTCTGTAAAAAGATATCGGAATATAAATGCATGTAGAAGGCATAGGGAATTGGATAGGTTTAGGATTACATTCACATGTTTAATGTTTGTTAAACTCAAACAATGGATGTTAATATTCAAGACGGAATCATTGTCATGGTTCCCAAGACGCTTTTATTCTCCCTACATTGGTCTCTCGTTTTTTGATTGCCAAACATGTTGTCCATTCCGTCCGTTGTCTCTTCCCCTTCCATCGTATGATAAGTGTATAAATAACTCTAGTGCACACCAAAATGTTTAGCATGGTAAGTGGATTTAAGTCACGGTAAGAAAATTTAATTTATTGTAAGTGTATTTAAGGTATGGACTTGATTTTATGTTACATGGATTTGAACTCTGAACCCGCCCGCATGCACGCGCGCGTTTGTGCGCGCCTGTAGTGTGCGTACCCGCGCGCCCGCAAACCTGCCCCAGCGAGAGTAAACCCAGGATTGCACCCGTACGCACGCGCGCGAACTGCTCGCGCCGGTCGAACCGAAATGTGGAACATCCAACGGTGTCTCCAACGTTCCGCTCGCGCCTGATTTTGCACGCGCCTGACTGCTCGCGCCCGTCATTGCACGCGCGCGAGCACTGCAACCGTATCATGGAACTAATTTTTCCCCCCAAGCTCCCTTTTTCCATTTGCACGCGCCCGTACCCCCGCGCGCGTCCTGATCGCGCCCGTCGAACTAACCGCGCGCGCACGGATACCGAGTTGTGGAACTCATTCTCCCCCTACAATGTCTCCCGCGTTCCGCTCGCGCCCGATTTTGCACGCGCCCAACTGCTCGCGCCCGTCAATACTCGCGCGCGAGCACTGCAACCGTATCATGCAACTAATTTCTCCCCCCGAACTCCCTCTTTCCATTTGCACGCGCCCGCACGCGCTCGCGCCCATCAGTGCTCGCGCTCGTTTTGCACGCGCCCGAGTACTCCAACAACATCACTCAAATAATTTTTATAATTCCACCACTCTCCCATCCTACCCCCTTCTTTTTATTTAATACTCCTACGCTCTTTAATTTGTTTTTTTTTTTTTTTTTTCCCCTTCTTTGAACACTATGCTTTCATTTAATTCCTTCTCTCATTTCGTCCAATTCATTTTTATAATTCCACCACTTTCCCATCCTATCCCTTTGTTTTTATTTAATACTCCCACACTCTTTAATTTTTTTTTTTCCCCCTTCTTTGAACTCTATGCTTTCATTTTATTTTCTATTTCATTTCGTCCGTTCGTTTTTATAATTCTACCACTCCCCCATCCTCCCGCCTTATTTTTATATAATACTCCTATGCTCTTTACTTTGTTTTTGTTTTTTGTTTTTTCCCCTTCTTTGAACACTACGCTCTTATTTAATTCCTTCTCTCATTTTGTCTAGTTCATTTTTATAATTCCACCACTCTCCCATCCTTTCCCTTTGTTTTAATTTAATACTCCCACACTCTTTAATTTGTTTTTTTTTCCCCTTCTTTGAACACTATGCTTTAATATGAATGCCTATTTGTTTATTTTTTTAATTTTTTTTAATTCTAGTTCCTCCAATCTCCCATACTAATGTATTATATTTCAGTGTAGTCCATTCTCTCCCTTAACTTTTTTTATATATTTTTTTTTGAACTTCCGACTTTTAAACTTCATTGCGCGCGCCTGTTCGATCGCGCCCGTCCATCTGCGCCTGCAGGCGCCCGCGTGATCGCGTCCGCGGTTGACCCATTGAACCTGCCCACGCGCGCACGCGCACGCCCGCGCCCGCAAGTATGCGCGCGCGCCCGCATTCCACGCGCGGTCGCGAGCTCGCCCAACTGCGCGCGCCCTGCTCGCGCCCAGCCGTCCGCGCCCAACTGCTCACGCTCGTCCCCAACTACGCCGCGTGCGCGCGCGCTCGTGGTTTCAATTGGATTAACGCGGTAACTAGTAAAATTTATCCCATATTTTAGATTAACACTGCCTGAGGTTAGCTTAAAACGACTTACCTTCCACTGTGAGGGCGAAAACATGAGGGGCAAGATGACAACCTGCTCCAGTTCTTAAACATGTGTGAATGGAGTGGATAGTCCTTTCGCACTGTCATGTTTCTCAATCTTTTCACTTAAATAGGATTCCTCTTTATGTAGATGTTCACGTGTTTGTAGCTCACACACTTTAATTTTTTTAAATTTTATTCCTTCTTCCGTCTCATTGTTATTTCTTCTCAGTGAATCGAGCTCGCCAAATCGATCTCGCCCGTTCGATCGCGCCCGCACCCGACAGCCCGTGCGCGCCCGAGCCTGCATTCGCCCGCCGTTCTCCGCCCGCGCCCGCCCGCTTCGCGCTCCAGCGCTCGCGCCTACATGCGCCCGCCCCCGCCCGTCTTCCCTCGCGTGCGCTATCCGCCATGCGGCCTGCAATCGTGCGCACCCACCTGCGCCCGCCCGTTCGCTTCCGAGCGCGCCCGATCTCCTGGTGCGCGCGCACCCGTTGTATCGCGCCCGCTGGATCGCGCCCGTCCGGACAGTACTCGCTCGGTCGAGGGCGGCAGTATATAAACTGCCCCCTTGATTTGACATCCACCTCACCTCCTTGCGTGCTTCATGTCCTGGGTCTCCTTGAGGGCTCCTTGTTTGAAACTATTAGCTTGGGGAGACACTTGGTTTCGGTGGGGGGAATGTAAAAATTCTTCTCTCCATAAATCAATGTGTCAAGCACTTTTCAGACACACTAAGTTATTCAGATAATAATCTTTTGGTACTACTAGTCCTATTAGTCCCGATACTTCCCTATCATTCACTATGGATCCGGTTGAAGCGGTTGAACCGGTTGAAGTGGTTGCTCCGGCTAGAGCCATTCCGAGACTCGGTACGAGAGAGTGGGCACCATGGTTTAGGGTCAAGTTCAAGGAAGGGTCACTGTCAAATAAGGAAGCCCAATGTGTGTATTGCAGGACCAAGCTTTCGTACGTGAAGCATAGGTGCCTTCAGCATTATGGTTGGGACCAGCCTAATCTCTTGAGGTTTTGCCAAAAGGCACCTACCGTAGTGAAGAGGAAGTTTCAGTTTTGCGGTGGAAAGATTCCCGGCCCTTTGACACAGGAGGAGATGGATGGTATGAGGCCAACATACCCCGCGTCAGTTCAACGTCCGTGTTCCAGTGCTTCCACACACGGCACTCTGTACAGTGGATCGGAACCCTCGTACAATGATACCGAAGAGGACCAAAATGTCTCTAGTGCTGCACCTAGTAGGGCCGGTTCGAATACTACTAGGAGCTTGCGGCAACAGGACATGAGTGAAGCACTCCAAATCTCCAAGCAAAAGGAGCTGGACAAATTGTGGTCATCCTTCTTTTACGAAGCCAACGTCGCATTCAACGTGGCCAAGCACCCAGCATTTATAAAGGCGGTGAGCACGACGGCGGCTGCCGGATTTGACTATAATCCCCCTTCCTATAACGCGATGCGAACAGCGCACATCAAGGAAAAAAAGAAGCAAATCAAGGCAAAGATTGATGAACGTACGAAAACGTCGATCGACTTATACAGGGCTACCATTTGCTCTGATGGTTGGGATAATGTAAATTGCCGACCGTTGATGAATGTCATGCTAGTATGTCGGCAGGCGATGTATTTCTTGGGTCTGTTGATACGACTGGCGAGAAGAAGTCAATGGGATACATTGCGGGGGAGATGAAGAAGTATATTCGAGAAATTGGCCCTCAGAATGTTGTCCAGATTTGTACGGACAATGCAGCCAACATGCTTGGCGCCATGGATAATATCCTAGAGGAGTATCCTCACATGTACAAGCAGGGATGTTGTGCCCATATTCTAGATCTTCTTATGGAGGACTGGAGGAAGGAACGCTTTGTGAAGGATTTGGTCGCCAAAGCTAAACACGTGTGTCATTACATTCGGAGACATCATGTTCCTATGGCCCTTTTCCGCAAATTTGAGCCCAAGTTGTCCTTGGTGGTTCCCGCTGAAACCAGATTCGCTTGTAACTACCTGATGATAGCGCCCCTTATGGAGGTTAAATTTGCTTTGGAGCAAGTGGTCATGGCAGCGGAGTGGTTCGATTATTTCGACGGTTTATTCAACCAAACCGAGGGGGTGCGTAATCATGCACGCGCAAGCCTAGTGCGTCAAACAATTTGTGATGATGGATTCTGGCATCAGTGTGACAACTTCAAGCACCTGGTGAAACCAGCCCTGGTAGCTCTCAGAACCTTCGATGGAAACCAGCCGGCAATGGGCAAGGCATGGGTTACAATGAGCAACCTAAAGGATCACATGTACAGTCTCCGAGGAGACCCTTGCTTTTTCCCACCAGTCATGGCAAGAAGGATGGAGATGCGATTCGACCGTAGATGGGACATGATGCACACCGATCTTCATTATGCCGCGGCGCTCTTGAACCCTTGGACCAAAACGCATAAGGGCTTACAAGCCATAGGAGAAGCAAAGGCGGCTCTCAATCGGGTGTTTTGTCAGGTGGGTGGGCAAATGGGAATTCCATTTGCCGATCTCGTGGTAGAGATTACCCAGTTCGACGAGGAACGTGGCCCTTACAGCCCCGAAGTGACCATCGATATCAAAGCAGCGAATCTGGAACCCCATCAATGGTGGCAGAGGATTGGGGGGGGGGGGGGGGGGGCCTTGGCAATCATTGCAAAGCGCATTCTATCTCAGGTCTGCTCCGCCTCATCGTGTGAACGGAATTGGAGCATGTATTCGTTTGTCCACAACAAGGTACGCAACCGCCTGGGGGTGGAGAAGTCAGAGGCCTTGGTGTACATTTATACGAACAGCAGACTCCTCCGTGAACGCCCAAAGCCCAACCCCCTCAGATGGTACGAGAACAATGCATGGTCAAAGGAGTCAGATCCGGAGAGAGATCCAAGCGAAGAGGACGGAGATGACGACGATCATTACATTCCAGTTGACCACGCAGACGGTGAGGATGATGACGTCTGGGGACATGATAACAACGACGTTAACACGAATGGGCACAACGACGGTAATGGCAACGGGGGAGATGGCGCTAACCGCAACAATCCTCGTGACCGCAACAATCCTCGTGACCGCAACAACCATGATGGTAACGGTGATGCGTACGACTTCAACAATGAACCAGAATATAACCAAGGAAACCCGGACATGAACATCTACGGAGACAAATTACCCACACTCCCGGTATTTGATGAAGCGGCTAATGCAGAAGGAAGAGACGCACGTGACGAAGGAGATGCTATTCCAGTCCATATCAATCCCGATAACAATGACAGGGTTGCGGATGATTCCTCCAGCGAGGACCATCTTGGCAACGATATCCATGCTGACGATGATGACAAGGACAATGACGAAGGGGGTGATGGAAGTCATGGACGGGCTGCAGATGGACCTCATTGGACCGGTCTCGTTAGTGGGGACGGCAATTGGGGAACAGTTCCGGCACAAGGAGACTCAAGCTTGCTTCAAGAGATTCCTCCTCCTCAGGAGTGAAGGACCGTTCACGCAATCCCCGCACGGACTGTGCCTCCATCGCAACCCACTGATATGGGGGGTAACGAACCAGATACAATCGTGGATGGAGGCCTGGCTCGAAGGCCCACGGGTTCAATGGGCGCAAAAATAGCTCAACTCCTTAGATCATCTGCAGCGGCGAGGCCTCCACTCAATCGAGCTGGTGGTAGTCGGCGTGGTGCCTCCACCGCCAACCAAGACGCCGTGGCGCCAGCTATAGACGACGCCGTACAGAATGTGGCCCAGCGTGGTGCAAAGAAGTCCACAGACAGGGTTGTTAGGAAACCACCATCACAAGAACCCCGTGGAGGAACACGAAAGTCAAGCAAAAGAACCGGACCTGATCCCCTCCCATTTTATACAGGGTACACTGAAGGTGGGCCATCTTCTGGAACTGGGGTTGTTCGCACACGCGTGATCAGTGAGGATGGCATCACAGCCATCGGTAATGGAGGAAAGGAGAGGCCTATGAAGCGCCTAGTAAGTGCCAGAGATGGCGATACGGGTGAAAGTTAACCTAGATGAAATGGCCAAGAAACTCCCATGGTTTTATACCCTCAAAGAAGTCCTAGAGATTCACTTGTTTGTTATATGGACAGGAACAGCCTCGCTGGTCGAATCATGTATGACCCTTAGCTGAAGGTTAACCTAGATCAAATGGTCATAAATTAGTGACTTGCTAGAGTAAAGTTCAAGCTTGTTGTAAGCCCCAAGTAAAGTAAGCCCAAGTAAAGTAAGCTTGAAGTTTGGAGTAACTACCAGGAAGCCATGTGTAAGGGAAGTGGGTGGGTTTCACTAATTTACTCCTTATTCAGCATATCATGCCATAATAAAGTGATTAGAACATTGCTTGCAAAGTTTTTCAAGTAATGCGCAAATTTTTTATTTTTTTTGCAAGCCTACATAACTGAAGAGTGCAACTTCTGTCTCAATCATTGTAATAAAAACCTTATTTAGAAAATAAATTCTAAATTCAATACGAGCATAAGATCTCCCTAATATTTTATTTTTTAAAAAAAAATTAATTTAAAAAAATAAAAAAAATAAAAAAATAAAATTCAAAGTTGGAGAAAATAAGGAGAAGTGGAGGGAGAAATAAGGAGAAGTTGAGGAAGAAATAAGGAGAAGTTAGGGAATTAATAAGGAGAAGTAGTGGGGGGGAAGAAGGAAAAATAGGTGGAGAAATAAGGAAGCACGTCCTCTTCTATTATTATTGTTTTTATTATTATTAATTTATTCTTTATTTTTTTTCAAAACCCATTTGTTTCCCATCCTATCTTTTGCTTTTCTTTTGTTTCAAATTCTTGAAGCCATACTTCCTCTTTTATTTATTGTTTTTATTATCTTCTTCCAATCTTCTTCCATCCTCAATTCTTAATATTTTATTCTTCCCTTCTTTTCCATTATTAATGTTTATTTTTATTTTTATCTCTTCCATTTGTTTTTCTTTCTATGTTAGACCATTTTTTGATTCTTCCATGCTTCCTCTTTATTTATTCATTTATTTATTTTTCTTCAAATCTTCTTCCATTCTATACTCGTCAATTTTTTCCTTCCATTCCTCTTTCCATTATTGATGCAAATACATGTGATGTGGTTTGTATCACATTAGAGTCATCCATGCTAAACAAATCAATTGAGCTACATGTGATGTTAAGGGTGTATTCGTTAAATTGAGACGATTTGCAATCTCTAATTAAAGTAGCGGCCATAATCATTTGAAATAAATGTCAAAGAAAATGAGCCGAAAAACTTACTAAAGTAAAATATAAGTTGCACCTTCAGTATTAAAACATACTATAAATAAAAAGTATGCCTTTTATAACTAATTATTTTGAGACACCAACTAAATTGAGACTACTTGGCAATATGGCATTGCCAAATACAAATCAAACTTTTTGAAAATAGACTATAGGTTTGCACCTTTGATATGCAAACATACTATAAATATACATATGTCCAATTAGAACCAAGTATCTTGAGGCGTTAATTAAAACGAGATTGCTACACAACATTCCTCTCGTATATAAAAATTCCATCCACCTAAAATTATAACCAACCACTCCTACTTAGAATAGACGCACAACGTCCAAGTATAATATAAAAGGGGGGGGGGTAGTGGTTAAACCACTGTTGTTAGCATTAGTGTATAGCACTTGTCACAATTTAGAGGGTACGGGGTTACGGTGGTTGGCACAACTTTTATTTCTTGCCTATACACGAGCGGTACCAAGCCATCCAGCCACAAATGTCGCTCAGACAGGCTCTGTAGATAATCGAACCCGGACCACCAATTTGCGAACGCACAGCACAACCAACCACCCAAGCTGATGACTTCGTGTCACCAAAGGCTACGAATAACATAACTATATTGAACTCTATTAAAAACATAATAAAAACAATGAAAAAATTCCAATAAAAAACATAACATAAATAAACATTTTGCAAATACAAATATTTGAATAATTGATCGGAGGTGAAGATGAAAATCTTTAAGTAAATATTCAAACACCATGTCAAAACTATAAAATTCAAACAATGACATAATAAATGCTGCTCCTCTAATAAGCTAGGAGTACATGTTCCTAAGTAAAAACAAGTTAAGATTCCAGTAAACTATTAAAAAATATACGGCAACAAATTAGTCGACAAATTTCAAAAGAGAATCTTTGATCACACGGATTTGGGCCTCTGATATGGACATCTTTGGATTGACAATGTCGGTGCGGAATCTTGGTTTCCGAGCTGTAATGATGGAAGAAGTAGCCACCCAAGATGGTCCATACTTTGTGTCCCTTAACCAAGAGTTACCTTTCTTTGTGTACCACCCTTGGTAGGTTTTAGGGTCAACATGTTTAAAGGATGCTAGCTTTCAATACTCTAGCTCAATAGAATTAGGATGCTCTACACTATCATGTGGGTTGCTCAAAGCTCGGGCGATCAAAATTTTCTTGGCATCTTCATCTGCAGGACAAACCGCAAGCAGATACCTTTATAACAATCGCGCATAACTCTAAATGATGCGTTAGGACGGTCTCGCCTTGGACCTACAAATGGAGGATCATCAGCATATTCCTCACGCAATTCGCCGTTCTCTTCATATATATCTTCCTCACTTGGAGAAAACCTAGAAGTAGGCCAAAATCCGTTCCTAAACACGGAAGGGGTAGGAATATCAAAGTCCAAAGCCTCGTGAACAGCTATCCAATAATAAATGATATGCTCGTGTTGCCTAAGGTAATCCCCTATTGGATCAGCATCTGCCAATGACTCCCACATGTTCACAAATCCACTAATTCTCTTGCAAATGTTGTCAATATTCCTCATCTCCCTCGGAACAAGTATTGTTGGATCTCCTAAAGGAACCTTTGGATCACCACTAGGTAATACTTTCCACAACCTAATTCCAGCACTTTCTCTTGGGAGCCACTTACTATCCGTACAAAGAACTTTTTGTATTGCATAAGAGGCCACCCGGAGGCATCTTTGAAGAACCTGAATTGTTGGGCACTAGCATGCCCCGTTAATGTCTCGTCCCCATTACAGAGGAAGCCTTCAAGGAAGTTCTTGAAATTGGGTACTTCCTCAACAATGTGAGGAATCATTGGCATTTCCTCAGTATCCATAAATGATTTAATGAGAAGGGTTACAATTGGATAATTGTTGCTCTTGAGCTTATTAGTCCATCGCCTGAATACAGCGTCAATGTCTTCATGAGTGTGCCCAACACTAAGGAAATTTAAATAAACTTCTCTAAAAACGCCCTGATAAACTAGAAGTGAAAAGAAAGCAAATACGAACCGGTTCTTATTATCTCCGAGTTATCTCCATGCATTATCGAGTTGCAAGTGCAACACCGGAGGTAGTGGTTTAGCAAGGATTGGTGCCTCCGATTGAAGACCAAGTGAATCGAAGCAAATATCAACACCATCCAAAACTGCTTCAGAGAGCGGGCTACTTCTACTACCCGCAAACAACTCTCTAGTGGAGGATTTAGGGGGAGATTCCAAATCTCTTAGTAGTTGAGCAAATGACCCAATCATATGATTGGAATCTGTCGGATAAATGTCAAGTCTGTAGTGTGCATATCGAACATCACCATGCCCATGCGCAATCATGCCTTTGATCAAAACCGGTAATTTCATAAAAGAATCTATTCATTTGCTCTTGTGTGAGAACTGTAGAGAGGCAGTCTTTGAATGATCCATTTTGTCATGGATAACACATAAGTCCTTGTCAGGGTTTGTCTTTGACTCCTCACGATTGGCGTGATACAATAGCATATGCGACATTTGATATGTGTTGTGTTTTCTGAATCTAGCATCGTGGAGAGCCTATGCACAACTACCAAGTGTACTAGATGCTCGAAGCTGCTTAATTTTATCACATTCACCACAATGAGCAGAAGTGTCTCCCTTTCGCTTTGCGTAGTACTTTGAGAAAGATTCTTGCCTTATACTGCTTACGGTCGAAGGCAATATGGGAGAGAGGTCATTCATGGCGTTCACGGCATTCACTTGTGGTAAGCTATCTCACCAATGGTAAGAGGAGGGCAAGCACTTTGAGACTACCTTCTCGCGAGTAGGAGCCGTCCTAGTTCGATGCGGCATGAGGTCACCGGAATTTTCCAAAATTGACTTGAGGGTAGCAGTTGCTTGCACAGTGTGGATACGAAATCTCTTGAAACCATGATTTCTACGATGAACTGCTTGAGCTCCGTTCCAGTAGAGAGACTTGCAACGAAAGAACGTGGCCCTTGACACACCCATAATCAAGGCCCATGCGGTGCAGCACACCTCAATACCCTCCAACGTTATCATATCGTTTCCATCAGCATCTTCATGGACTTGCCAATGAACATCGAGAAGACGATGTTTTCCAAAAAATACATTGCCAGTCACATAGAATTGAGTCCTAAGATCTTTAATTTTCCCTCTTGGAAAAGGTTCAACACATTTCCTAGAACAATAAGTGTTTGTCGAAAAATAGTTGATCGACTCGGTTGCCAAGAAAAATTGTTTTTTTTGCTGGTGACTCCCGAGGTCGCCTTTAGCAGGTACTCTCGTATTGACAAACGCCATTCCAAAGAGGTCTTCCAAATGTCTTTATTGCAGCATTGAAGATGGCACGTTGGTTGTCGTCGTAAAGAATGGCACCATTGAGAATGACACGTTTGATCGGCGAGACACGCAGGGAGTAAATCCATCCAAATGGAACATCAGATTCTAACAAAGACTCGGCAATTTGAACACAGACAAAGTCTGTGCCTAGTGATCTGCCATTAGTCTCTCAAACAAGCGAGGAGTCCATAGACTGACACACAGCCTTTGCAACATCGTCTCCAGCTTCATTCAAGAGTGTAACTCGTTTGGAGACCCATGAGGATCACTCAAAACCTTTGCATTGAGCAACATCATTGGGAAGCACTGGAGGCCGGAAGTCCACACCATCGATGATAAAATCACCCATGCTGCAAACAATCAAAAAAATATTATGAAGTTGTTGATTAACATACGACGACTGAAAAGAGCTAACTTCACCTGATCTCCCAGTTGCTGAACTAGTTACAAAGTTTTATCAGAGAATGCGAACAATGTGTCCAATCGATAGTTTTTAAAATTTAATACCATTGGGATATGACCCCAACCAATCGGCAAAATAATCCATCTCAATCGACGACATCTGCAATGAAATATCCCCAGGTCGGGGATGATACAATGCGTGGAGCAGATCAACTACAAACAAATTATCTTTAGCCAAGGGACCAACAGGACAATTCACATGATTAAGCCGACCTTTATTATCCCCTGCTCGGGGATAATGGCTTAGAAGCTCATAATCAGTAATCTCAGATATTGAACAAGAAAGTTCAACTTCCTAACCGTCCATCGGAACTCCATGAAAGTAATTACAAACAATGTTCAGACACTTTAAAACCGACTTTCGGATAAGTTTCTTATTTCAAGTCATGCACCAAAACAATTATCAAATGCGGTTGATGCTCCTACAATTCAACTCTAAATTGTAACTACAAACGGAAAATTATCTCCGACCCGAGGATGATTCTGTGTCATGGAATTATACATTCTGGTGATATCATATTGGCTTTAGATCAGAAACTATCGTTCAATGCAAACTATTAATATTCATTACAAACCATTTGAACTATTAAGTTATCCCCGGATCGGAGATACTACTCATTCCCTCAGGGTCATCAAAAAATTTACTGCATATTTACTTTTATATTCAAAAAAGCGTCTCTTAGAAATAAAATTATCTCCAGTTTGGGAATAAGTAAACCGAAGTAACCCACATAATAATCAATTGATATTCCATCTATATTCCTGGAAACACGGAAAGACTAAGCTCTCTTTAGTCTAAAGTTATCCCCATCCCAACGATAACTTATCCCATGTTTGGCAATATATGTACCCGGCTATTTTTATATCCGACTCGGGGATAAATGCGCCTGGATATATTTATCCTCTAGTCGAGGATAAATACGCCTGGATATATTTATCCCCTGGTCGGGATAAATCCATGGTCTAGAAGAAATTGTGCATTTATTTCTGACCCAAAGATGCTTTGTCCCTAGGCAAAGGATAAATACATCTGGATAAAATTATCTTTGGCAAAAGAGCAAAATTCCCCGACCTAGAATTATAACATCCAAACTTCTTATCTTCAGGCAGAGTATAAACCGTATATTATTGACGATGTATTTATCCCCAACCCAGGGATAATTTATCCCCGGCTCGGGAATAAATATCTCTGTGTGTCGGAGTAGTTATCTCCAAACCGGGGATAATGGATTTACTATTAATAGTAAGACAAGCAAGAACGACTCAAAAAAATAAGATTGAGGACATAACAAGGAAACGATGCAGACCTCAAATGTGCACATTTGAAGAGGAAGAAATTTGGTCAGTAGCTGAAGAAGTAACAAAAACAATAAGAATGGGAATTAGAACAATTTTTGTCACACAAATGTAACGATAACTAAGAAGGTAGCAAACGGATTCTAGCATTAAAATCCTCGCGCATCCTGTTAAGCCAATACTCTCTACTTGAATGAACAATGTGCACACACGTGCGCAACACAAACACCATATACAAGCGAACGACAGCAATGAAAAACATCGTACACAATCAATTATGAACAAATACAATCACTTTCCGAAGAGACGCCGCACCTCAATCGGGCGTTAGGAATAGAGAGAAAGAGCTTTTTGAAAGTGAAGAGCAAGTCTTCAACTAAGGTGCCAGTTGAACGGCTACATCGCCGTCTGCATCTTCGACGCATGAAATCTGGAAAAGAGTAGATATGCTTTGTTGCTAAAGGCGCTGTTGTTAATGGACAAAAAAAGGATTCTACTCTATGTCTAAGGAATTTGAAATGGACTGGGGGGAAACCATTTTGGCAAGAAAGCCATTTTGGTACGAAACCATGTCTAATTTTGGAAATTGGAATGTGTATTGCTTTATAGTAGTAAACCATTACAATCATCTGAATACTTCGAAATCTAATAGTTCATTAATAATGAAAATATTATTTTTCATCGTATAAAATAGTTCAAATTTTATTGTAAACTTGACTCCATTTTAAACAAAAAGTACATAATGTCAACTATAAAATTATGAATAAAAAGTATAAGACATAAAATAAAATTTTCAACTAATTAAAATTGTTCTAATATTAAAACTACATGAAGTATAGTTAAATAACATGTATTCAAATGCTTGTCGTTAAGAAATTAGTATTTACATAATTTTATTACTCAAATCAAATCAAATGTTTAAGGACATTTAATTATTTGAAATACAAGTATTAAAATAATTACAACCTTTTAAAATATTTAATTCTTTTTAAGAAAAAAAATTATTTGGATAAATTTGATTTATATAAATTACTTAAATTTCATATTTATTTATATTATATATAAAAAATAATTAATTTAATTATATAAATATTATATTGCTTATATTTGAACAAGATCAAAAATTATTTAAATATAAGTTTTGATTGATAGTATTGATTGAGATTATTTTTTTAATTTACATATTGGTTTTACACATCTAACTCTATGTTTCATATAACAAACTTACTTTACGGCTAAATGCAATAAGTACTATGGGGAAAATTTTATTACTTTATTAAGTATATAAGATTTATATAACATTAATATATGACATGAAATATTTATATTTAACATTCATATATAAATTTATATGTTACACTTATATATGACATTTATATATAACATTTATCTGTATCATTTATATACAACATTTACATAATATTAATATTAACAGTTATATATGACATTCATGGTTGTCATAATGGACCGACCGTCCGTTACTCCGTTAGTCCGTCATGGTGACAAGACAGACCCCCGTGTCCGTCACATAAGGGCGTTGACCAGTTGACTCACGGTAAGGATAGAACAAATTTACCTAGGGCTGAATTAGTACGTGCGCGAGCGCGATTACGGGCGCGAGCGGGTGGGCGCGAGCAGGACGACGGGCGCGAGCATCCGCGCAAACGCGATGTCACCGGCGTGCGCAGGAGTGCGGGAGAGCGAGGGCGCATACGTCGTTTCGGCCGCGCGCGTGTGCGTGTAAACGGGCGCGAGCGTCGATGCGGGCGCGATCCAGTTGACGGTCGCGATCACACTTATCGGGCGCGGTCATGTCGGCGCGAGCCTGGATCGAGCGCGCACAGTATTGGGCGCGTGCGTTCGGGCGAATGCGCTGCATCGGGCGCCGGCAGTCGGCCGCAAGCGCTGCAGGTTAGTAGGGAAAGAGCGACATCGGGCAACATCACAAGAGAGGGCATGTATTTCAGGAGAGGGCAATTGGGAAGTGCAATGTTTATTGAAAAGTATTGCAAAATTGTGGCAGTAAACCACTTACAAAGAATGTCCCCTCTTATGGAGAACTGGGAATATCACATTGTTGTCACTACCTGCATACTTCTATATATGTTTGCGATAACAACACTGTGGGATCTGGAAATTGTAGGGAGGGGCTGTTAGAGTAGCGTAGGCCACCTGCAAGGTGGAGCGGTTCTTGGGATTGGGATTTGTGAGCTCCTTCAACGCCACCGCAAATCTAGCCTTACCCGCTGCATCTTTGAAAAGGTCGAAGTCGTCCTCGTTATCCCAAATCTTATTTGCTACCACTCCAACCGAGTACGCATCGGCAACCTGCGTATATAGATGTCTCTTCCTTAGAGTTTCATATGAGGTCTCCGAATTTGGCTTACCATAAGTGTACCACAACTCCGGAGCAACAAAAGTACCACGTTCCTTGAAAGCAGCCGTACGCGCCTCAGCAGTTGGGTAAATGTACCTTGAAGGAGTTGTCTCACACACCCGACTTGCAAGGCCCCAATCGCATACTCCAATGTAAACTTCGCTCACTTTATCCTCTGGAAAGTGAAGCAAGACGTTTCCCGGGGAGATGTCATTATGTTGCAAATACCCCTTATGGACCCGGTCCATAATACAGATCAGTGCCCAAGCTAGCTTGGCCCTATGGGTGCGGAAGGCCTTAACACGTTCAAGTGTCCCCATGGGCTGATCTGTCTGCTTGTGGATGTTACGGTTCTGAGTACCCTCGCCGATATTTGAATTAAACTTGTGCAGAAATTTCTGCAGGCAATCCCCATTCCACCAGAGGGTGTAGGCTTCCATCGTCCAGTCATTGACCGCAAAAAACTTAATAACGCGGGGATGGTCAATCCTGCAAATCATGGCTTCTATTGATGTCTCGTACCGCTTGTGGGTCTCGTCAGTAGTCTTTGACATCTTCTCCGCAAAGACACAAGTCTCTGGTATGGTTTCCATGCCAACAATACGTAATTTTCGGACTTTACCATAACCGCCCTCCTTTGTGCCTAACAGCGGAACCAACTTGACCCCTCTTGGAACTCCAACCACTGCTCCCCACAAGTACTTCTCCATTGCGCTTTTCAGTCCAGCTTCAAGCCATGGCCTCACCCTCGTCCTATTACTCGAGAATCTCGTGCACGAATCTTGGACATATTTGAGCTTCTCTATCTCCTCCTTCTGCGCCTGCGAGTAGCCCTCCGTCGGCTTCTTGTTGACACACTCAAACACATGCACAATGTTTGTAGTGTTTGTTATTAATTGTTGCTCCATCCACTTAGGGAAATGATAGTAATGAATACAATCATTATATCTCTCGGAACTCTCCAGCTTATTCCACAAATACTCTTCCAACGAGGACTTCAAGTTCTTAATTCCGGTCTCCCCCTTGTCAACGTATGTACGGGTAATCGCCTCCCGTTTAGGACATCCGTACCACTCCAATGTTAGCTCTCGAATGAAGTCCTGGTACTGAGAAGGTGGGTAGTCTGGGTCCTTGTCATTCGCCCGTTTCCGGTTCTTCTTTCCCAATGAGATCGATGACGGGTTTGAGCCTGTATGAAATGGTGCTGTGGAGGTTGCCACCACCTCATCTACAGGAGCATCAAGATCTAAGTACGCGGGACGTTTTCCGGATCCACGAGAGACCGACATAGTTGGAATAATGAACTGGACACCCAATAGAAAAAAACAAAAGTTCCCCCCCACCCAATCTGATTGCTCCAACTTCCTGCAGTTCCAAGCAGAGCACGTGGAGTCACGAGCTAGGACAAGGAGCCAACTCGAAGAGGAGACTTTAAAAAGTAGAAAATAAGGGTTAAGTGGAGCCTTTTATGCTCCCCTCGGATGATCGCGCCCGTAAGCGCGTACACGCGCGCGTACATGGCCACCCCACGCGCCCGGGGATACTGCCCGCAACCGTGCCAGCGTGCTCGCGCCCGTGATCCTGCGCGCGCCGGTTATCTGTACGCGCGAGCACGCTTCACGCGCCCGTGACCGTGCACGCACCCGTCTTCGCGCACGCGCTCGACTACGTGCACTCGCCCGCCTTCCTGTACACGCTCGTCCTCGTGCACGCGCCCGGATATGCAGCGTTACATACAGGTTCGAGTACGGTATACTCGTATATTGAACAGAATACAAAAAAAAATCACTGCGAAATGACTCAATGAAAATATATTAACCACATTTAGCGCTCAAAAAATAATACAGAGCACAACCATACAATTCCTTTGAGTGTGAGATAATGAACTAGGTTGTCTCTAAGTTACAGTATATGTCTACGTAATAAGAGGGTACTAGCAAATAAATAAATAAAAATTAAGAAAAACATAGTATTTGTTTTGGGTTTTTAGCCGGTAGATTTTATGGTTAGATTTACTGCTACTTCATGTGCCAAAAAAGTGACCACAGTCTAGACTCTCCTTGCTTTGCGGGGCTTTTTCTGGCGTGAAGATTGTCTTTTCCGAGCCAAAGTGGACCCCAATTCGTGCCCGATTATCTCATCCCCGTCACTTGGCGCCTCATCGCAATCCGAGTCTTCCTCATCAGAGCGATCCTCGTCACCTTCATCCTCACGATCACCGACCACTGGAGCTCGTACCTCTCCTTCCACCTCTGATGTAATATTGCGCACTTCGATGGAAATTTCACCCGTATCGCCATCTCTGGCACTTACTAGGCGCTTCATAGGCCTCTCCTTTCCTCCATTACCGATGGCTGTGATGCCATCCTCACTGATTACGCGTGTGCGAACAACCCCAGTTCCAGAAGATGGCCCACCTTCAGTGTACCTTGTATAGAATGGGAGGGGATCAGGTCCGGTTCTTTTGCTTGACTTTCGTGTTCCTCCACGGGGTTCTTGTGATGGTGGTTTCCTAACAACCCTGTCTGTGGACTTCTTTGCACCACGCTGGGCCACATTCTGTACGGCGTCGTCTATAGCTGGCGCCACGGCGTCTTGGTTGGCGGTGGAGGCACCATGCCGACTACCACCAGCTCGATTGAGTGGAGGCCTCGCCGCTGCAGATGATCTAAGGAGTTGAGCTATTTTTGCGCCCATTGAACCCGTGGGCCTTCGAGCCAGGCCTCCATCCACGATTGTATCTGGTTCGTTACCCCCCATATCAGTGGGTTGCGATGGAGGCACAGTCCGTGCGGGGATTGCGTGAACGGTCCTTCTCTCCTGAGGAGGAGGAATCTCTTGAAGCAAGCTTGAGTCTCCTTGTGCCGGAACTGTTCCCCAATTGCCGTCCCCACTAACGAGACCGGTCCAATGAGGTCCATCTGCAGCCCGTCCATGACTTCCATCACCCCCTTCGTCATTGTCCTTGTCATCATCGTCAGCATGGATATCGTTGCCAAGATGGTCCTCGCTGGAGGAATCATCCGCAACCCTGTCATTGTTATCGGGATTGATATGGACTGGAATAGCATCTCCTTCGTCACGTGCGTCTCTTCCTTCTGCATTAGCCGCTTCATCAAATACCGGGAGTGTGGGTAATTTGTCTCCGTAGATGTTCATGTCCGGGTTTCCTTGGTTATATTCTGGTTCATTGTTGAAGTCGTACGCATCACCGTTACCATCATGGTTGTTGCGGTCACGAGGATTGTTGCGGTTAGCGCCATCTCCCCCGTTGCCATTACCGTCGTTGTGCCCATTCGTGTTAACGTCGTTGTTATCATGTCCCCAGACGTCATCATCCTCACCGTCTGCGTGGTCAACTGGAATGTAATGATCGTCGTCATCTCCGTCCTCTTCGCTTGGATCTCTCTCCGGATCTGACTCCTTTGACCATGCATTGTTCTCGTACCATCTGAGGGGGTTGGGCTTTGGGCGTTCACGGAGGAGTCTGCTGTTCGTATAAATGTACACCAAGGCCTCTGACTTCTCCACCCCCAGGCGGTTGCGTACCTTGTTGTGGACAAACGAATACATGCTCCAATTCCGTTCACACGATGAGGCGGAGCAGACCTGAGATAGAATGCGCTTTGCAATGATTGCCAAGGCCCCCCCCCCCCCCCCCCCCCCCCAATCCTCTGCCACCATTGATGGGGTTCCAGATTCGCTGCTTTGATATCGATGGTCACTTCGGGGCTGTAAGGGCCACGTTCCTCGTCGAACTGGGTAATCTCTACCACGAGATCGGCAAATGGAATTCCCATTTGCCCACCCACCTGACAAAACACCCGATTGAGAGCCGCCTTTGCTTCTCCTATGGCTTGTAAGCCCTTATGCGTTTTGGTCCAAGGGTTCAAGAGCGCCGCGGCATAATGAAGATCGGTGTGCATCATGTCCCATCTACGGTCGAATCGCATCTCCATCCTTCTTGCCATGACTGGTGGGAAAAAGCAAGGGTCTCCTCGGAGACTGTACATGTGATCCTTTAGGTTGCTCATTGTAACCCATGCCTTGCCCATTGCCGGCTGGTTTCCATCGAAGGTTCTGAGAGCTACCAGGGCTGGTTTCACCAGGTGCTTGAAGTTGTCACACTGATGCCAGAATCCATCATCACAAATTGTTTGACGCACTAGGCTTGCGCGTGCATGATTACGCACCCCCTCGGTTTGGTTGAATAAACCGTCGAAATAATCGAACCACTCCGCTGCCATGACCACTTGCTCCAAAGCAAATTTAACCTCCATAAGGGGCGCTATCATCAGGTAGTTACAAGCGAATCTGGTTTCAGCGGGAACCACCAAGGACAACTTGGGCTCAAATTTGCGGAAAAGGGCCATAGGAACATGATGTCTCCGAATGTAATGACACACGTGTTTAGCTTTGGCGACCAAATCCTTCACAAAGCGTTCCTTCCTCCAGTCCTCCATAAGAAGATCTAGAATATGGGCACAACATCCCTGCTTGTACATGTGAGGATACTCCTCTAGGATATTATCCATGGCGCCAAGCATGTTGGCTGCATTGTCCGTACAAATCTGGACAACATTCTGAGGGCCAATTTCTCGAATATACTTCTTCATCTCCCCCGCAATGTATCCCATTGACTTCTTCTCGCCAGTCGTATCAACAGACCCAAGAAATACATCGCCTGCCGACATACTAGCATGACATTCATCAACGGTCGGCAATTTACATTATCCCAACCATCAGAGCAAATGGTAGCCCTGTATAAGTCGATCGACGTTTTCGTACGTTCATCAATCTTTGCCTTGATTTGCTTCTTTTTTTCCTTGATGTGCGCTGTTCGCATCGCGTTATAGGAAGGGGGATTATAGTCAAATCCGGCAGCCGCCGTCGTGCTCACCGCCTTTATAAATGCTGGGTGCTTGGCCACGTTGAATGCGACGTTGGCTTCGTAAAAGAAGGATGACCACAATTTGTCCAGCTCCTTTTGCTTGGAGATTTGGAGTGCTTCACTCATGTCCTGTTGCCGCAAGCTCCTAGTAGTATTCGAACCGGCCCTACTAGGTGCAGCACTAGAGACATTTTGGTCCTCTTCGGTATCATTGTACGAGGGTTCCGATCCACTGTACAGAGTGCCGTGTGTGGAAGCACTGGAACACGGACGTTGAACTGACGCGGGGTATGTTGGCCTCATACCATCCATCTCCTCCTGTGTCAAAGGGCCGGGAATCTTTCCACCGCAAAACTGAAACTTCCTCTTCACTACGGTAGGTGCCTTTTGGCAAAACCTCAAGAGATTAGGCTGGTCCCAACCATAATGCTGAAGGCACCTATGCTTCACGTACGAAAGCTTGGTCCTGCAATACACACATTGGGCTTCCTTATTTGACAGTGACCCTTCCTTGAACTTGACCCTAAACCATGGTGCCCACTCTCTCGTACCGAGTCTCGGAATGGCTCTAGCCGGAGCAACCACTTCAACCGGTTCAACCGCTTCAACCGGATCCATAGTGAATGATAGGGAAGTATCGGGACTAATAGGACTAGTAGTACCAAAAGATTATTATCTGAATAACTTAGTGTGTCTGAAAAGTGCTTGACACATTGATTTATGGAGAGAAGAATTTTTACATTCCCCCCACCAAAACCAAGTGTCTCCCCAAGCTAACAGTTTCAAACAAGGAGCCCTCAAGGAGACCCAGGACATGAAGCACGCAAGGAGGTGAGGTGGATGTCAAATCAAGGGGGCAGTTTATATACTGCCGCCCTCGACCGAGCGAGTACTGTCCGGACGGGCGCGATCGAAAATTTAAATAAATTAAAGTGTGTGAGCTACATACACGTGCACATCTACATAAAAAGGAATCCTATTTAAGTGAAAAGATTGAGAAAAATGAGAGTACTGGAGGACTACCCACCCCATTCACACATGTCTAAGAACTGGAGCAGGCTGTCATCTCGCCCTTCATGTTTCTGCCCTCCCACTGGAAGGTAAGTCGTTTTAAGCTAACCTCAGGCAGTGTTAATCTAAAATATGGGATAAATTTTACTAGTTACTGCGTTAATCCAGTTGAAACCACGAGCGCGCGCACGCGGCGTAGTTGGGGACGGGCGCGAGCAGGCGCGCGCGAACGGGTGGGCGCGAGCAGGGCGCGCGCAGTTCGGCAAGCTCGCGACCGCGCGTGGAGAAAGCGGGTGCACGCGCGTACTTGCGGGCGCGGGCGCGCGTGGGCAGCTTCAATGGGTCGACTGCGGACGCGAGCGCGCGAGCGCCTGCAGGCGCGCTCGGTCGCGCGCGATCCAACAGGGCGTGCGCAATAAAGTTTAAAAGTCGTAAGTTCAAAAAAAAAAAAAAAAAAAAAAAAAAGCTTAAGGGAGAGAATGGACTACACTGAAATACCATACATTAGTATGGGAGATTGGAGTACCCAAAAGATAATAAAATAAAAACAAGTAAACGAATAGGCATTCGAATTTATAAAATGAACAAAAAAATAAAAAACAAATTAAAGAGCGTAGGAGTATTGAATAAAAATAAGGCGGGAGGATGGGGGAGAGGTGGAATTATAAAAATGAACGGACGAGATGAGAGAAGGAATTAAATAAGAGCGTAGTGTTCAAAGAAGGGGAAAAAAAAATAAAAAACAAATTAAAGAGCGTAGCAGTATTGAATAAAAACAAGGCGGGAGGATGGGGGAGAGGTGGAATTATAAAAATAAACGGACGAAATGAGAGAAGGAATTAAATAAGAGCGTAGTGTTCAAAGAAGGGGAAAAAAAATAAAAAACAAATTAAAGAGCGTAGGAGCATTGAATAAAAATAAGGCGGGAGGATGGGGGAGAGGTGGAATTATAAAAATGAACGGACGAAATGAGAGAAGGAATTAAATAAAAGCGTAGTGTTCAAAGAAGGGGGAAAATAAAAATAAAAAACAAATTAAAGAGCGTAGGAGTATTGAATAAAAATAAGGCGGGAGGATGGGGGAGAGGTGGAATTATAAAAATGAACAGACGAAATGAGAGAAGGAATTAAATAAAAGCGTAGTGTTCAAAGAAGGGGAATAAAAAAAAAACAATGGATATTGACGAATCATCAGCTAAACTCAAGCGCTTAGAGGATCTTCAGGTGACTCTGGGTTGACCTGAAGATTTACTAGCTTTAGTATATTATAAAAATGAATGGACGAAATGAGAGAAGGAATTAAATAAAAGCGTAGTGTTTAAAGAAGGGGGAAAAAAAAAAAAAAAACAAATTAAAGAGTGTGGGAATATTAAATAAAAACAAGGGGATAGGATGGGAGAGTGGTGGAATCATAAAATTTATTTGAGTGATGTTGTTGGAGTACTCGTGCACGTGCAAAACGGGCGCCCACACTGATAGGCGCGAGCGCGTGCGGGCGCGTGCAAATGGAACGAGGGAGTTCGGGGGGAGAAATTAGTTCCATGCAGTGCTCGCGCGCGAGTATTGACGGGCGCGAGCAGTCGAGCGCGTGCGAAATCGGGCGCGAGCGGAATGCGGGAGACATTGTGGGGGGAGGAAGAGTTTCAGAATCACGCGACCGTGCGCGCGCGGTTGGTTTGACGGGCGCGATCAGGACGCGCGCGCGCGTACGGGCGCGTGCAAATGGAAAAGAGAGTTTGGGGAGAAAAATTAGTCCCCCACCCAGGTTGCAGTGCTCGCGCGCGTGCAATGTCGGGCGCGAGCAGTCGGGCGCGTGCGAAATGGGGCGCGAGCGAAACGACGGAGACACCGTCGGGTGTTCCACATTTCGGTATCCGTTCGCGCGCTGTTGGTGCGACGGGCGCGAGCAGTTCGCGCGCGCGCGCGCGTACGGGCGCAATCCTGGGTTTACTTTCGCTGGGGCAGGTTTGCGGGCGCGCGGGTACGCACACTACGGGCGCGCGCAAACGCGCGCGTGCATGCGGGCGGGTTCAGAGTTCAAATCCACGTAACATAAAATTCAGTCCATAAGTTAAATACACTTACAATAACTTAAGTTTTCTTACCGTGACTTAAATCCATAGACCATATTAAACATTTTGGTGTGCAACAGAGATATTTATACACTTATCATACGACGGAAGGAGATGAGACAACGGGCGGAATGAATAACATGATTGGCAATTAAAAAAAGGGAGGCCAATGTATTATGTAGGGAGAATAAAAGCGTCTTGAGAACCACGACAATGATTTACAAAAGAAAATTATCATCCATTGTTTGAGTTTAACAAACATTAAACATGTGAATGTAATCCTAAACCTATCCAATTCCCTATGCCTTCTACATGCATTTATATTCCGATATCTTTTTACAGAACGTGGTCTTCACTCATGGATCTCCACGCCGTCACGTGCCCGGTGCAGAGGAACTCGATCCACCCTCATCGTGTCGAGCACGAGAGCTACCGGCTGCACTACTTTCTGCCCCATCGTTGGTAATGAGTTTCCGGTTTGCAGAACGGGTTCTCTTCGCTATGCCATCTCCTCCAAGCATTGCTTCCATGAAGTTGTTGTTGCGCATCCGACGGAGCATTGTTACGACCTCCGGAGTATGTTCCGCACATACGAAATCCACGGCTTGAGTCTTGAACAGTATATCCCATTCAGGTTCTGCGGTGTGTAACTCATTAGCGATCTGGAGTTCCTGTTCAGTCATTTTGTGCAACTCCTTGCGCTGATCCACAACCATCTTTCCTTTGGAATTCCACTTAAATCCAAGAGGATGGCGGCCGTACTGGAATGTACGAGTTTGAATATCCCAGTGCCCATGTAGCACTTGGTAGAAGAAATTCCTCCTTCCCTTGAGTTCGTCCTCCGTCCCGCCCTTGATGAGTTCGTGGCAGATCCTTACAAAACACTATATCCATTAATTTGGGAACAAAGGGCGAATTTGGGACATTGGTAGCAAATTGCATCATCCAAAGTTCTCAGAGAAGTATGTCGTGTGTTCCATATAGTACTATGAAATGAACATATTTGGCGAGCAAAAATTCATATATTGGCAACGGATCATTGTTTTCCAAATCATATATGACGTATCTCGTTGTATGATCAACCATTCAGTCGGGGGGAAATTTAGTCTTTCTTAAGATGTAAATTGAATATCTATAAATAGTACTCTGTGCATGGCATCATGAAACATAACATTAATGAATAACCAATACTAAATACATAATGGCGTACCAAAATTTCATTGGTGTATATTCATAAGGTACAAAATACATATATCTATGCCCAATATGGGTCAGCATGGTCAATAAAAGTACTCTTTATCTACTTACGTTACAATACACTATCTCACTTCAGAGCACTTACATCCGACCAGTGCTTCAGCTGCTCTTCTCTCTTCATAAATCTTCATTATGGCATCTCTATTGGATCTCGAACTTCCACGTGGCATGGGACCCTCTACCCGAACTTTCGATGGTATTCCAGTCACGGAGCATCGTCCTGGGAATTTTGTGAATGTGTTACCATAGAAGCTACCATTCACGTTGGCATAAGCATGAACAATACTACGTGGATTGATTGTCTTCTTGGGCCGGTGTGGCCAACTGTTGACGACACCCGCTTCTAGATCTGAAGGTAAGGAATAGTCCATTGCCGGCAAAACGTAGTGTTCACAGACTTTCTGAAGTGGCCTCCGAATGGTATGATTAGTATCTCGGGGACGGTAACAAATATCCTCCTCTCGTAAGCCCTGGCAAATTCCAACAAACTGTCAAAGTCTGATCCAAGTAGAAGACACTGTACGCTTAGATAAAAAATGATCCTCCCAACTTTATTCCAGGGAGTATATATGAACTCACATAGTCACACCTCTAATTAATACATATATAAAGGTCAAAATGTGTGACATGTCTAGTGGCATATTTCACTAAATCGCTACTGAAAAAGTTGACCCTATGATCCAAATGGACACTCTACTCGATAACCATGTCCTGTACAATACTGGAAACGATGTCTGCCGTACTCAAATACTTATCAACGTCTCTAGAGTGCCTACAACATCTCCATTGTCAATCACAATTGTAACCTAGATCACATGCATTCCCCGCAACATACACATGAAATACATCTCTCCATTGTTAAAACTCAAAAAAACAAGCACTCGGAATTCTTTTCATTGTATTTATCGAGCAGTAACGAAACGCCAAATTAATACAAACATAGTACATCAACATACAACCAAAACGAAGACATGTTTCATCAAAATTTACCACGCGGTGAACTTCAAAAGCCAAGGACCAGGAAAAACGTCAAACGATCACAATCCCAATGTTCTTCATATTTAAGGTGATCACCTTAATCTTTTCCCTTAAAAGGAACGTTCTTACAACCATTACGAACTAGCACGGGGACACTGGGCCTGATGAACCTAGTGAACGGTTCCAGTGTCTTAGAAATTTGACCATTTCTGGAAATCGGGTTTTGCCCCATCGATCTACATCCTTCAGGATCCATAAAGAGTGCATCCACAAATTCCGGGACTGACAAGACGTCCTGACTCAAACTGAAGAGTGCCCTTAGATCTTTCAGAATATCGCTGTGAGGATCATTCGAGCTTCGCCAGGGATGAGGATGAATGCAATTATTTGGCGGATTCAAATAACACTTCAATGGGCTATCATCAACAATCACCGTGTTCTCAGGTGATGACACAAAGAGACTACTATCTACGTGCCATTGAGACTTCCAGAAGAGGGGAAGTTCTTTAAAAAACTCCTCATGCAATGCATCCTCGGACCGGTACATTAGATTCTTCTCCCCGTGCTTCAAGGTTGTGCAATACTCCTGAGTGAGAAGGAACATAGGCTGGCACTCCCCAAACAACCAAGAGACTATGGGCGCTGCCATATCCTTTGCCATGCAAGTCCAGACCCCTACATGTGCCATGGCCGACAGCTTCTGTAAAAATAAACGGACATTCGGGCAGGCAGTCACTAGCCTATAGTTCTCCCTTTTGGACGCTTTTATCAGAGCTGGCTTCTCGTATTGAATATCCTCCTGTATGCCCACATACGTGTGTGCCGGAATAGTGTCTTTTGAGCGGACAAACGCAATATTGCAGAGGACGTGGTTGACATCAAGTATGATCAATCTTGTTTTATTAGACGCGGACGGGACCTTCTGAATCTTTAGAGCATCTCCCAAGCTATCCTGTGGAGAATAACGACACACAATATCTCAAGACAAGATCCCAATAATCAGCAAATGTCAATTCAATTTGCAAAACCTGGCGTTACGATAACAAACATGTGTTACTTTCAAATTGATCACTACTTAAACTTTCAGGCGACCACATTACGCACTCACGCACTCAGTTTTAAAACGTTAGCACCGACTAGAGTAGAAATCTTCCAGATCGTGTACTTGAGCGGGTTCGGTGGATGGGTGAGAGAGGTGAATCCCTCGCATCACAAGTGTCACTTGGAGGAAACTTCGCCATATCGCCCAAAGAGTCCCTTACAGACAATCTTGAGTTCCTCTGAAGCAAAATAAGTAGAAATTACTAGAGGCAATGAAGGAAAGCGACCTAGAATCATATCAAAGTGACAATGGAATGAAACGAGATGGTAATTCCAATCCTTTGAGCATGCGAAGGATTAAAATGACCACCTTAATCCTTCATCCCAGAAAAGAATGAAACCTTACCAATTTAAGCATTCATTGTGAACATGTAAAACATCAAAGAAAAAGTATATACTAACACCGACACCAATTCCGGCTACGTACGCAGACTGAAATAAAATAAAGTTATATACTTTTGAATCACATCTTCCTTGGTACCAGAACAGGCATAAATCAATAGAAAATCTATGTAAACTGTCAAACCAGACGAATAGGTTTAAAACGCCAGGTTGAACTCACCAATCCAACGTCTCAACAGCGCAACGAAACAATAACTAAAATAGAATAAATGTCATAACTATCAGAATTTACAATTAGTAACGATAATACAAGAACCACCCCAAATCCTATGTCAATGACGTCGATTCTGTAACAAAACTTTATGACAAGCATAAGTCCTCCAACTAGTTGAAACAACTGACATGCCTTGAGGCGTATAACGGTTTCTCTACTCTGAATGAGATAGAAGAGATTAAGGTGACCTCCTTAAACTATACCTCCCAAGCCCCAAATAAAGAAACGACTTGGATTAAGATGGCCACCTTAATCCTCTACGCAGTCGTTACTGCAATCCACCAATACATTACTGATGAAACAGATTAAGATGGTCATCTTAATTCTAAAACCACGTCAGCATGTCATCTTGGATTTGCTTGGGATAAAAGCATTATTTCATCAAAGTCGACTGTACCTTGAGATTAGTGAACACTACTCTAAACAATTTAAATGTTGAAGAAATTATACCTACTGTTCATCCAAAGGGGTTACCCAAACAGAAAATACAGTTATTTCGAAATCCTTAACAAAAGTCTCTACACTGTAAGAAACATTGATAACAGCTGCGAATAAAATAATTCGAGAATAAATAACAACCAAAATCAGTATAGGTGAAGAAGGTCCAAGATTCAAAATATAATTCCTGACTTCGTTACAGATTCGAGGCAAGAAAGTAATCAAAAATTACCAGCCATGTCTCAAATTCCAAAGCAGCAAAACCAACTACAGAACACTGTAAGGTTCACACACACAGTGAAAGAACTTATAAGAACATGGGCGAGAACCATCTCTGCCATCTTCAATTCATGAAAAATATGTATCCAAACAGATACAAGAAAGGGGCAATCATAATGTGGAAAATGAGGCACACAAATTTACTGGATGAAAACACCTTCTTTGGTGAGCACATTCACTACATACAGTGACATAATCCGACTACTTAGCACGCTGCCATTTCCGAAGCTCAACTAGGACATGGGCTTTACCAGCTAAAGGTTCGTCACCGGGTACTATACTACGTCTCTTCTTCATGAAATCCCTCACATTTTCACCAGAACGGGCAAGATCCTCAATGAAGGGAAACAAATTCTTGACAAGGTTTGAGTGACGGTCAAGTGGTCCATACCAAGGAGTCGGGTACAACACATTTCCGGGAGAGAGAACGCTTGTATCTCGATTTGAATCAATCAGTAGAGTGTTCGAGGCATCCGGATGCACATCTTCAGGTGGCATGGGATTGAAACTCCAATGGTAAGACTTGGTCCACAGAGTACTCCTCATATCTTTCAAGTAATACACGTCACCCCATTTTTTTAGGGACCCTGGAGGGATTGGTTTTCGGTGCCTATAGCCACCAGCATCACGCATCTCTACCATGTCATAGCGAGAGAAGATCCTACCCGGCTTTACAGTACACTCTTGAAAGAGAAAGGAGGTTATGTCCCTAACACGCGCGTAAGGAAGTTCACTCCAAATAACAGGGAATACGTTCTTCAGAGCACATACTTTCTCCCAAAATTCTATAAAATTGGTTCGAACACGGACTAAATCGCTCGTTCCAACTAAGGTCAGTGATACTTCGTCCAAGCAAGAATCTGCAGGACTGTGCACAAGCCCGGAGATATCAGATTCTCCAACATTCTGAATGTTTACTAGAACTCTTTGAAGTTCAAAGATCACGAAGTAAGTTTTGGTCGGGACATGTGGTACTTCAGGTGTTGGATTGTTGGGCAGCAACGTTGCCGTATCGGTCCTACACGAGTCATCGAGGTCGTGTGCAATCACGATATCTAAGTCACCTAAAATTGAACGAGGATAAAGGGGGCCACCTTAAACCTAGAACAGATTAGGGGTAACGTTTGCAACAGACAAAAGACCATCACTTCTAAGTTCTAACATTATAGTTAAGGTTTAAAGGTCCTTCATCATACGTACCTTCCCCTTTCCACCCCACAAGGTTTTTTGGACTTTTTCTTTATCCTTGATCTTCGCAGTCGATGGCTCGGAATTGGAAGCGGACTTCAGAGCCTGATTCGCAGCATTCCTCAAGGGTTGCGGCCTCCCTCTCCCGTCTTGAGCCTCTGGATTGTCGTCTTTACTCAAAACCGCAGATTTATCGGCCCCCTTCTCTGACCGTAAACAGAGTCGTAGTGACGATCTGGTTGTGACGGGTTGACTATCCTTCATGATCTCAGCGGGCTCCACATCTCGGTTAAGCTCCGTCGAATTCTAAGGTCCAATTTTGTCTACTGTTTGATCCGTAGTCTCATCTTGTCCTCTGGGAGGAGTCTCGAGTTCATTGGCAATGCTAGTAGTAATCCCTGTACCCTCATCAACTAAGAGCTCCTTCATATTATTTCCATCGTCTATCCCCTGCTCGAATTTCCCATCAACGTTGGCCTCATCATCAACCCCCTTTTTCAAGATGGCATCTACCTCGGCCACATCATCCACTACATCAACTTCCGGCTCGACACCTTCAATTCTGCCTAACTCAGTCTCCAACATATCCGTCTTTGTCAATTCAGGATTTCCCTCGGCAACAACAACTCCAACACTTGTAGAGGGCAGTTGACAATGAGCAATGTCGTCCGTGACCAGAGCAATATCCTCGTTAGATGTGTTCTCGTCACTTCCAAGGCGGTCACATTCCATTTCTGTTGTACTCCCTCCCTTAGTTTCAGCATCCTCCTCATCCACTCCTCCAGTAGGTACCACGTCGATTGTCGATGATGTCGCCTTCATCTGCTCTGCTACATGAGGAAGGGAGAGTAATGGCTGAGCTTCAATCTGGTCCACGCGGTTAACTTGGACCTGTGAAGACAACTGAGGAAGCTCGGCTTCATCTGGAGTTGAGTTGGAAACTGGCATCTGAGTCGCCTCGTTGGGGTTGGGACTTGAGGGAATTAAGGTGGTCTCCTCAATTTGCACCTCTTGATCACGAGTTGATGTCGCAATATCCAGGTCATTAGGCTGAATTCTGGGGGGTTCAATATGAGGGTGAACCTCCTGCACAATCACATTAGGAAGTTCAACATCCATGGGCTCCACAGTATATGAGGAACTCCGAATACGAGGAGCCCCATTGTCATTTGTAATTGCCAATTGATTTTGAAATCTTGACAGGGGGTTCCTTGGAGCATTAAAGGCCTCCATCCGTCCACCTCGCTGATATCCACCTCGTTGCATGTAGACGTGGGAATCTATCATGCCGACGTCATCAGATAGGGGGTCTATATCCATCTGTGAATCTCCAGCCTCACTATAATATCCCACACCGTAACCATGGTTGTAACCAAACATGTTGGATCTGAATCCACCATGTGGAGGTGCTCCCACAAGAGTAGGCGTTAATTTGTCCTTCAAAGATTTCAGCTTTAGCTCTAACTCAGCTTTCCTGACCTTTCTCTGTAACTCAATGATTTCTGGGTCATTGTCAACCTGGCAGTCACGAGCCTTCTTCGCAGCCTCTATTCTGGGCTCAGATGGCCCACCGGAGTGGTTGAAAGTTGGAGAGCTTCCATAGCTCATAGGAGATATATATTCGTCTTCAGTGGCTCCGGCATCGACGTCATCTGACTCGCCTCCACGTGGGCGTTTACGTAGACGTTGGCTCTCAGGAACATCAGAATGCAAGGTGCCGTCGGAAGAGCCCTCTGTGAATGATCCAGTCTGAGCGCAACCAACTCTTACGTCCATGGAAGGATGAGCTCCGCAACTGGGATCTTGCTGCGAACTATGAACTGCATGCGCAATAGTACCTGGCAGTGCAGTGCTAATTGGTAGCACACTACTAGTTCCAGCGGCACTACTACATTGAGGTTGGAGGAAATCTTCGAAGTTCATCACTGCTGCCTTCGATTTTAGAGATAGTAGATCATCAACGCAGTCTTGGTCACAATATGTGTAGACATGCATCTTGAGCATCTGCAAAAGAGCATCCACGGTTTACATTACAAAGCGCAGTAAAGAAAGTGGGAAAATCCAACAACTAATATTGATATAAGGATAATATGATATATTTCACAAGTAAAGATGTAGACAACTAATGATAAGAGGTATTGACAGTGGGCACAACAACTAGACCTACATATTAATCCGAAAGGAAAACAACTAAATATAATGGTCTACGTTATAATCACGATTAAGATGGTCATCTTAATCATGAGGAATATGGTGTAAGGTAGCAGTCAAAAATGCAAATGAGGGAAAGGAAATAATTGTAGATTTCACGCAAATAAGATGAAGAACTTTATCAGAACACCCGCGCTTTTTAATATAGGCAGATTAAGGTGACCATCTTAATCGTCTCAAGTCCTAATTCAAAAATAATTTTTCATACATGAATATGGAATGACATGATGTCAATTATTGTTGGAAGATGACGTTTACCTGACATGCAAGCATAAGTTTCCGTCCGCCGAAGATGTTGAGAACAGTCTTGTAGGGAGCTGAAACTTCTTGGAGCATTCGAAGGTAAGTCTCCATCCGAAATTCACATGGATAGTAACGGTATTTTGCCTCTGGATACACCTTCAGCTTATCACACCTAAAAATGTTCGTCAGTGTAGGCACTGGCCATTGCTCCTTCACAATGTAGAACACCGTAACCACCTTCTCCTTCACCTTCTTCTCAGTCTTAAAACCTTCCAACGGATCAGGGTGGTAATAAGCCTCCACAGGTTTTTGATGTCTAGTCTTCAGCTTCCTCCTATAGAGCTCGAGCACTTGTTCCTTTCGGGGTTCATCTGCGATCCAAATCCAAACTGTTGTTTCCGCCCACCTAGGCATCTTAAATGCCTCCAACGTCTTCACAAACGTCTCCCAAAATGGATGCTCGTTGTCGGTACCCCTCACATGGCCTTCAACATTGCGAAAGTCAATGACAGCAGTCCACTCAGAGTTAGTCTTCGCACGAATGTCTAATTTCCTAAGATCCCCAACTGTCACGAAATTCCTTGCTTTTATTACGTCTCCCCCTGTGGTTCTGAAATCCCTCGCGAGCAGCATACACACCCCTACATCTGTGTTGAGAGCCTGCTCCGACTATGTATCTACAACGGCTCGAATGGATTCAATGAACGAAGGAGGAAGGAATCCCTTCTCCGGCTGGTTCCTCCCCTCATAGTTGTTGAAGAACTTCTCCCCAGCAGATTGTATCACATTCGCCATCGTCTTTGAAGATATCATGTGTGTTTTTTTAAAATTCCTCCAGTTCTCTCGGTGGACATCGTGAGACTCGTCCAGTCCTGTAGCGGCCGCTGTCTCAATTAAATTGAACTTGCCATCCGTGTATCTATTGAATTCTCCAATCACATGACGCTTCGTTCTCTTTCGGTTGCCCCACTCCACGGCAGAGAGAATGTTGCGATTCCTGGAAGTCCCCTTCACCGTAAAAGGAATTACCTTCGTATACACTGGAATTGGCTTATCATCATCCGTTTTTTCGTTTAAGAGGTATGTCACCATCTTCTCGATCTCCTTTTCTGTAAGGGATTCCACGCACTTAAACCAGTTCTTGGTCAGAGGTGCAATACATTTCAGGTTACTCTTGAAGTTTGGGGTGTCCTTGATGAAGTGACCAAACTCTGGGCATACAAGTTCCCCTTTGACGTGCTTCTCAAAAAATCGTTCCCATTTCTCCCAGCATGCGTCGCTAGACCTAACAAGTGCCCACTCGAATCGTACTTCATTATATGTCCACTTAATCAGCTTGTCATCCTTCTCGGCCATATCTTTCTTAGACCTCACACTTGACAGAGTTTGGATCATGGAGTTTAAAAATCTCTGCAAAAACAATATGAAACAACATTACTATATTATTAAAACTTCGATGAGGTTCAGGCTCAAGCAACAGAACGCAAGGTACTCACGAAGGCATGATAACAAAACTGAAGTAGTTGTTACTGACTAATGCTATTTCATTCGTAAAAAAAACTAAAACAGTTCATTTAGGCAATAGAACAACGTTAAAAAATAGTTGCAAACTCTGAGTTCAAGTGCCATTAAAATTCTCTGAAGAGGAAGAGTGATCAATATGACGGGAACCAACTTTCCCCCTCCCATCCCGGGAGGCGTGTTTTACATAAAATCGAGCCATACTCAGAAGAACCCGAATTAAGATGGCCTTCTCAATTCTACACTGACTCAAAACTAAATGAAAAGAATTACAATGTGATTAGGATAGACTTCTTAATCTTGGTCTTGACTTACAGTAGTCGACTATTACAAAATGATGAACAAAAGAGTTATTAAAACATTTATTCAAATGACATGCCGTCAACGTAGCAACCTCATCGTTGAAAGTAAATTAGAGGAGATTTATTACCACCTAAAGCTGCAAAGTAATGTCTTACACTACCTCGAAACTGAAAAAATGAAATAGATTAAAGTTATTACACTTATCTAATCTAACAAAGTAAGTTGTTTGTCTCGGATTTGAATTCAAGCTAGGAGGCGAGATTAGGGTGGACTTCTTAATCTAGGTTTTGACTTACAGTAGTCGACAATAAGAAAATAATCCAAGTACATAAATTCCGTAAATGGTAAAGGAACTGTGTCCACTTAATGGCTCATTTATGCAGAGTCTTCTGGATACCCGCGCACTAATATTGTATCTGGAGAAAAATAGTTTATATGACTCATGTACTCTCGGATCCGAAAGTCGTTTCTCAACCCAGACATTTCGTCTGTAATCTTGAATTAGGACACTCATAATTTAGAACTTACAGGATGCCTGTCTGATTTAACCCTCCTAAACTGGACACCTGGCAGAGGGAATCATGTATGCACCTAACATCCTAAGTATATTACAACGACAATTATAATTTAAGCAAAGAGTCATTGTATATGAAGCTCGAAGTCCTTCCCCAATTCATTCCTTCAAGTCATCTACTGTGGCCTCTTCCTTCTTGTTCTCTGTAATGCACGACTATACCACTCCCATCTTCTTCCAGGCTCTAAGGATGGCGTCTCTACGTGCACATGGTAGAGCAACGCCCTTCACAGCACCCTTAGGGGAGGACGGCACAGTTACCATTCCAGAGCAACTGCTTAGTCTTAGGTTCAACTTTAGAATTGGGTCAATGTACGTGGAGAGAGAGATTTATGATGATAGCGAAGAACTAAGTGAGACCATTTTGCAAACCAGGTCTAGAGATGAGGAGGGTTATTTCTGGATTTTGTCGAGCGGCACGTTTAAGGTTTATGGTTTGTCTGATTCTGACATGTCGATGTCAACAGTCATTCTGACTCCTCCGTCCTCAACGTCAACAGTCCAAGTCCCAACCTTAGTGAGAGTGAAAGTCGAGAATCCTGAGGTCCATGTCATTAGTGATTCTGACGATGACATTGTTCCGGATATCAATATAGCTGATACAAAGGTCAACCCCTTTGTACGACGTACAAGTATTGGCTCCACTCGGTCTCTACCAATAGGCAGCTTAAGGCGATCTCCGTCATTCTCCTCTGGTCGTCCCCCAGCTCATCCAAACACGAAGAAACGTCGTAGTATCCTCGATGCAATTAAAGCGACGGCAAAGCACAAAGGGTCCCGGTCAAAGATTGTTATGGTTGACTTAGACTCCCTAGAGCATGTGGAGGTTAAGTATCTCCCTCCGACATATAACGGTGACAAGATCTTTGAGTTGCCTCCGATTCCTGAAGGCGTTCCGACATCATTTAGCGGTGAAGTGGATGGAATGGGAAAACAGTATGACGGACATGCTTGGTGTTAGACCATGACCACGAACATTAGGAATGATTTCGGTCTGAAATTCCAGAAATCTCTGTGTACTGGGCATTTGCAATGTCCGAATCCTGCTTGTGATTTTGTTGACAGGAATCCCGGGAAGGTGAATTCAACAGAGTGGCTGGATTAACTCCTACACAGATTCCAGTAAGCGGGGCGCATCTTTCTTCGTCGACTCTGGTTTGCAAGCTGTGCCACACACCTCCTATTTGTTTAGCGTCTTGTGATGCTCAAATTTATCATGTGACATCGAGAGAGCCAGATTACACACGCGCTGCAATACACTTGGGGGTTCATGACCATCCAGTTTCCGATGGCACTTGCCAGGATACACTAGACCATATATATGAGTGTATCGGCGAGCAGGTCCTCCGTACTCCGAATGCCAAGAATTCGGCGATTGTGATGGGCGCATCCAAGCTTTTCTTAGTCGACTACCTAGTTCGAGCAACTCCAGGACAGAACCATCTCCGTGGTATTTCGATGGAGGAGGCTATGGACAAGTTCGAGACGATGTTCGATACCAATGTCAGGAACTTTGTTGCAGGTACGAAGAAGTTTCTTCGGCAAGACAACGGTCTCATCGACAACATTATGCGATTGAAGGAACACAATAACTTCAAGTTTGTGCACGATAGTCGATTTCCAGGCCAAACTAAGGGGAAAGTCTTCGTCTTCAAGATGTCCGTCGATTTGCCGGGCAGTGGAACGGATTTGGTGAAGCGCATGCAACCTGGAGGAGACTTGCAAGATTCATGGATAATGTTCGACCACGTGAAGCGCGTGAAGAAGTGGAGCACCATGGCTTGCCACGTGTACGACAGCAAATACTGTAAGGTGATGACCATTGCAAACTGTGACATGCAGTCAGAGGATGCGACAGCGCAAGAACTCTTCTGGGAGCAGCTCAATGGAGTGATGGTGGATAACGGACATTTGAAACCAAACTTCAAGGGCTTCATGGCGGACAGCGCTGGGGCAAATTGGTACGCAGTACGCAAGGTATACGGGAATGGTAATATCGACGACAAAATGGAAGACAGAGAGCGGACATGTTTGTTTCATTGGACGAAATGTCTGGAGAGGGTCACCTTAGCTCATATCAAGACACACTGCCAGGACCAGATGAGAGCTATTTGTAAACAGTGGAAGGATGCAAAGACTCAAGAGGAGGCAGAGGACATGTACAACGTCATACGGGGATGGTGGCAATCTGGGGGTTGTGTCCCATCTGAGGGCAGCAAACGAGCGCTAAATGACTGGATGGTATTCTGGCATTACAGATACAGGCAGTGGGGTGGATCTATGCAACTTGTAAGTGTCTTCCGAACTACTTAATTGATGAGTACCATTAGAGCTTCTAATTGATATCATCTCACATTCACACTTCTACTTGCCTATGCAGAAGCTGTCTCTGGAAGAGAGAGCGGACATGTCGTCGTGCAACCTAGCAGAGACTATACACAACAAGTGGCTTCAACAGTCCGGCAACACAGGCGACTGCCTCTACGCTGCAACTGTGGACGACATGATGCGTGCGTTCATGCAGATCACTCAGTACAGAATGTATCTGAAGGGAGGGAGGGGAGGCAAAGGACCAGACAAGGCAGAGCTCCGCCTCCATCAAGCACAGCGGAGCTTAGACCCGAAAATGATACCTGAGGCAATGAAGGCGTATCCCGGAGCTGCAGACGTTTTAACGAAGGAGAAGGGACTCGAGGGAGCTAAAATCTTCGGATCTATGAAGAGAAAGCTTAATCACCCTCCTGGTTCAGCCCATGACTCTCACCGCTCCGATACGGTCAATTATTCAATTCCTGCGATGGGGACACGGTCAACAAGGGCCCGGATTCAGGAGGCTCTTTCGGATCCAACGTGTGGTGTACAGCACACCACGTCCGTGCAGGAGTCAGAATGCGATCCATCCAAGTGGCACATTGCCCGCCTTTCAAACCGGTCTGGACGAAAATGTCAAGCACTTCTGGCACAGACTCGTAAGAAGTGCGACGCTAAGATTTCGAAGGGAGCCCGGGGTACAGCGGCGCCTACATATTCTGGACAGAAGAAGGACTTCCACACTAGACGCTTGACTGCAGCGGAGTTTTGGTTCTGCTCTGATGATATCAACCGATGCGTGAAGGGAGGTCCTAAGTCATTTGTTGTGGATTGGCCGGAAATTCCTGTGGTTTGGCCAGTCAAAATTGGAAAAAATCTCACTCGACAGGAGGTACTCTCTCTGGAAGAAGCGGGTTTCCAACTGCAACAGCGTGGCGCTCTATCACCACGCCGCCAATTCCAAGCAGCTTGTAATTGGCCTCTTCCGAGATCCCATTTCAAGGCACCAGCGGATCTCAATGCACACCCAACGCTTCGAGGTGGGCATTCCATTCGCAGGAACTCTGATGCCCCAACTGTGGAGCACCGTAACAAGTGGGGAAGCGCCGCTCTCATGGACCATTGCGGTATTACGGGGGTAACGACTATTCCGTATCCTGGATATGGTTGTGTTGTTACCCTTAACACGGGAAATGACAAGCTCTACCGCGTCACCATTGGGTGTTTTCCGGAATGCACTTGTCCAGATTTCATCAAGATGCTTTTAGAGACTCTAGGAAAAAACAAGCAATGGAAATACTGCAAACATATGTATTATGTTCTTCGATACATGTGCAAGATGGACCCTAAAGAACACTCCTTCATGCACGCTCCGAGTTACAGCTTCGACGAGGTTATGGAAATCTTCGAACGAATGGGTGCTTTTTGAAGAACTATTCAGTTTATAACGTACAAGTAGTCCAGCAATGGACAGTAGGTAATCTATATCAGCAGTGTTTTGTTCTAGATTGGTTTTGTCTTGATTTGAACTGTGGAAAATAAAGATGGTTTCTTTCTATGCCATTATATACAATCAAAAAGGTGAATTCTTTTGCACAGCAAAATAGAAATCCTTCAACCGTATGACAAACAACTCTATTTTTCTGGTGAGAAAACTCAGCAACGTATCATTAAGTTCCCACAATGTGTATCCTCTAGAGATGTGTCTCGGATCCGAGGGTCCCCTGGAGGCAGAGTGAAATGGACTCTCGGATCCGAGATACATCTTAAGCATTGCAAAACCACCCTAAAAAAAAAAGACAAATTGGATACACAGGAGGTGACTTTCGGATCCGAGGGTCTCTTTGTGGCAGAGCCAAGGGGACTCTCGGATCCGAGAGCCACCTCCTGCGCATCCAATTTTTTTATTTTTTTTTAAATTCGATATTAAAATAATTCAGGCAATGTCGTAAAAATCTGGAAAAAAATCATTGTAAATTGATCCGCATTTCAGTAAATTCAGTGTATATTCGATGAATTTTTTTAAAATTCTATATTTAACTTTTTTGACAAAAATATCCTCGATCCCACGGAATTCCACGGTGATAGGTCCTTTACTAATTTTAGTAATTTATCTCCAATTTCGTCAAAAATTCCAATTTTTTTCAAAATTAGGTCAAAAAACGAAGCGTTTTTCCAAAAAAAAAAAAAAAAAAAAAACCTCAAAAACGGCTCCACTGCTCTCTGCTCCCGCTCGCAGCTCACAAGATAGCTTTGCTGGAAAGTCAAGGGTTCAATAGGTCCTATAGAATTGCAACTAAAATAAAGATTAATTCATAGATTAATTCTTCAAAATTTGAGTTCACTTTGATGATAAAGAGCACACATTTTTTATAGCATAAAGTGTAAACAATGGAATGTCTTCAATGAACCATGCACTTAATTTTTGATTGAAGCAAAAAACTATCTTCGTCATACATACCTTACGTATAACAAAACATCCAATTATACAAATATACACTATTAATTAAAAAAAACTTAACTTCATGAGTGTAATCTCTCTTTGTTCATTTCAACTATTGAATAATTCATAAATATAAATAATAATTACCGTACTAAAAAATGGATGTGCGAGTTGATGTTATTATTATCGAGCACGATGTATTCCAAAGCAACTAACATAGAGAACATGGGTCTCTTTAAAAAATTGTTCCCCAGAATCCCTTTCAAAATTCATTTACATTACATTACTGTACTCTAATTTAATTTATATCTATTCTTATGTACTCCAATTTAATTTATATCTACTCTTATCTCTAGAATACTATATAAATCCAATAATTTCACCAACATATATTTCATCTGAAATTCATCTTAAAAAAATACTGAAGATGTCACTTATCCATAGCTCTTGGTGTCTTTATTAAATCCATAGTTTCAGAAGTAGGATGAGAATACATTTTGCGTTGGACAAGTCTGTAGGATAACGATAGAGTGACACGTGGTGTGAACAATGTAGGATGCTTACAACCCCGTTCAAATCCAGATCCTCCCACTGAGGCTCGAACTCTCCTCCGGCCAGGCCAGTGTTTAAATTTCAACGGCGCGAAGCCTTTGGGTCGAGCTGGATCATAAGGTTCCAAATCACGGCGAATCCCTTTGTGTCAGTTTTACCTATCTTCATTGGCTGATCTTAATTTGAACCACCATCTAGCGAGAAATTTTATGAACGGCTAGGATTCATAGTGATAGTGTACAAGAAGTACACATACGTACTCCTAGGTCCCAACTGTACAAAATTGTTTTGCCAAAAGTGCACTACGTCTAGCGTACCATTACCCAAGCTTCAGTTTGCTTGGAAGGAGAGGCAGCCGTAGAGGATTCAACCGCGGTAGAAGGATCGGCTGGTGTGGCCTCGTTGGGAGCACCGGAGGGAGAAGAAGCCCAGGTGATGAAGTCTGTTTCGCCCCGGTCTCCTTTCAAGCTAAGAGCAAAGAGGGCAAAGGGGCCGGAGGTGGAGGATGATGTTGGCGCGGGACAATGTGCGGCGGTAGAGAATGTGTACTCAGCTGACAAGACCACATACAAGGAGCTCGCTGGGATTGTTGGAGTGAGTGGGAGTCCCGCGGCTGTCCCTGAGGTCAATGTGCGGACCAGGGCACGCACCGCCAAGGAGGCAGAGCAAGCGGCAGAGGAATCTGCTGAGAAGACCAGGGCGAAGGGGAGAAAGAAGGAGAAGGTGAATGGCGGCAAGGTAGGTGGCAATCTCTCACAGAAACGGCGGAGACGTGGTGCCACATAGAATATAAGCTTGAGCAATCTGTAGGGTTGCCTTTTGTAGTTAGTTTTTTTGTTTTTTGATCAATTGAGCTGCGGTACAATGCCTGTATAGAATGGATTTGCAGGTATATTAATGTATCTTACCTCATCAGTGAGGTCTTCCTTATAGGGAAGGTTCGAGGCTTGTCTGTTTTTTTCCCCATGCGGTTGTTCTAGTGGCGGCCTTGATTTTTACTTCTTTATTTGTAGTCCTCCCGTGCAGTCTTAGAACTTGTCTCTTCTATATTTATGACCATGACGAGGGGAAGGTGGTCTGTTGGGATGGGATTCAACCAGGCTGAAGTTTGGTATGATGCAGCAGACTTGTCTAAGGGACTCGAGAGGATTCCGGTCCTTGTCGGTCAGTCTGAAATTGCTATGACATATTTTCAATACATGAATTCTAGTGTGGTCTTTGACCGAGCAGTCGTGCCTACCACCCTTGAAAGCCTCCGCCCGGGGACTTCTGTCTTTGTTCCCCGGAATGCTTGGGGGCGAATGGTACTTGTGTATGCCAATGTAATCCAGTCGGTGGAGTTGCATACACTGAAGGAGGCCAAGTGGAGGACGCGTATCTGGAGCCACGCAACGAAGAAGATGCTCATTACTATAAGAAGGCAGCACGGTGTTTTAATGGAGATTCAGTGTGCCGGGGTCATGTGGGTCGTCTTTTCGTTAAGGAGTGCAATGTCAAGTGTAGGTGTCATATTGATTGTCGCAATCGTGTTGTCCAGCAGGGGATGAAGTATCAAGTAGAGGTTTTTCCTGCAGTCCTTACGGGGTGGGGGATTCGGACGACTGAGGTAATACCTAGAGGTGCATTTGTTTTTGAGTTGACGGGAGAGATTTTAACAAATGCTGAGCAAATGGTTAGGAACTTGGAGGTAGTTACGGGTCAGTCCTATAGCTTGCAACTTGATGCTGATTCGGCCACTGAGCGGGAACTGGATGACCATAGTGCACTATGCTTGGACTCTTCTCGGTTTGGAAATGTGGCCAGGTTTTTGAACCACAGGTTAGAACTTGCGACCATATTCTATATACTCTGCGGTCTTTGTCCTCACGTTTTCAATCTGACCTGGCGATGGGCCTCTCTCATTACAGGTGTGAAGATTCTAACCTAGTGGATGTACCTGTCTCGATAGAGAGTGTGGATTGCCGCTTCTATCATGTAGCATTTTTTGCATATCGTATTATACGGCCTGGAGAGGAACTAACTTGGGACTATGGCACTAATTTTAACAATGATGATCCGGACCTACCTCAGTTTTCTTGTAAGTATAAGAGTAAAATGTGTAGAGACGATGCTTTACCACTTGCCATCCGAAGGTCAACCAGGAAACCACCTAGAAGAAGATGACTTCACATCTGTGTTGTGCTATTCTGAACAATATTTCAGCCCATGTACTGTTTGTACTACCGTATATAAATCTACAACATACTATTTGTACATTTTTGATATACTACATGTACAAACAGGCGAAATGCAAAGATTTTGAAGAATGGTTCAGCCCATGTACTGTTTGTAGTACCGTGTGTATTCAGAACATACTCTTTATACATTTTTTGGAGCTCGAGACATGTACAAGTTGGCCATAGGCAAGGATTTTTTTGACTCTTGGAACTTCAACTAATGTGTAGCAAACATAGAACAACTCAGATAAATATTCAACCATTCATAATGTGGATCTGGAAGCTTGAAGTTGAGTTTATAAACTCACTTGTTAATTCTTAGAATGAATGTTTCGATGACACTGTTTGAGTAATCTTAGTTCTATGTTTCAATGCTACTGTTTGGCTAGTCTGAGTAGCTATCCTCAGACATGAGCTCTTGAGATGCCGCTATCCAGTGCTCCCTATAGAAGGCCCAAAACAAAAAGAAAAAAAACTACAGTATCTAATATCCAGCAAAATGTAGAACCATGATCGTCTAGCCTAACTCAAAATGAAAAAAGAAATACGGAATGGGTGATACTACAGTGAAGAGGCACAAACGTAAAAGAGAGTGACATTACAAGGTACAAAATGAAATTCTAAAAAGAAGATTTTAATGAATAAAAAAAAGAAAGGGATTGCAGATTCTCTTAATCACAGACTACTATGCCAGGCAATAGATGACTGTAGCAAAAAAAAGGGGGAGCACTTGGATAGCAGGATATCTTTGGAGCTCACTTTCAGTCAAACAAATACCCTAGCATTTGTTTGACTTGTATCATCACGGGACCAGTACTACTAAAACCAACGTCAAATGAGAAACAATCCTGAAATCAGTGTACATAGTGGGCCAACTTGTACTTAATCTTCATTGAACGCCCACCACTCTCGCAAGGCATCTTCACATATCCTTTGCGTTTCACTGGACATTGTGTATACAGGAGTACCTTTAACCCTGTGAGGAGCTAGAACCATAGGGAATTTACAAGCTCTAACCAGATGGGCAGCGACATGTGCATCAACTGCTTTGTCACAGAGTACATATGTCACAGAGTACATATGTCTCACCACGTCCAAACTTCTTGTAATACTTTGCTCTGATCACAACGTCTCCAACCCTAAATATCCCCCCCCAAGGGCAAGTCATGGGCTCTGCTAACACAAACTTCTTTGCTTCACACTGGAGAATGTAGAATTCCACCCCGTCTTCGTTCTCTTCTTCTGCTAGAATCATGAAATTGTCGCCGATGTCCACCAAATCACCGACCTCCTCTAAAATGCCGTCATACACCCAGTTAGCCTTGTCGTCAACTTCTTCAATTTGCTGTGCTACGGCCCCTGCACTCATTGGGCAGAGCCTCTGTACAGTCCACTCGTGCACATGCGACAGGTTCTCACACTCAGTCCAATCACCATCAATACACGGGACACAGAAGCATGACAACTCTCGAGTTCTAAGCATAGTAGGATTAGACATAGAAAAGCCCATAATAGAATATAGACTCTTTGAGCCGGGCAAAGTGTTACACTTGATACTCTTATCAGTATGATCCACCTCTGTATTTCCTATCAACCAAAATACACGTGAAAGAAGGGAAGTTTTAGCATGAGCATATGAGCTGGCAACGCGCTCTGTGTATCTTTCCTCGAGGAACGCCACCACTTGAGCGGCATTTTGTAAGGGCCTCAATGGATTCTAGATCTGCTCAGCAGCAAGCGCCCTCTTCACCACGGCACCAGCCCCATCCCATTCTCCTTTTCTCGAAGTAGTTCCACCGCATCTTGCAGCCCCCCGTGAGCGCTGGGTAGCGTGCAACAAAGTACATCGCTGTTGCGCACTTATACTGGGAACTACACCCGTCACTGTAGACCCAATGTTCCTCCGGTGTCAACCCTCAATCACCCAGCCAATCCCAATGCAACGTCAGACAATGTTGAACAAAAGCTGAATCGTGAGCCTTATCATCAGATATGTAGAAGTGAGTCTGCTTCATGGTCTGCTCTCCTTCTTTCCACATCGTAATGTGCACCAGGATGGTCACACTAGTACTGAAGTAGTACAAGCTCTGGACCTCGTTTTGGATGGCAAAAGTGTAGTTCTCTGCATAGTCAATATGTGACACAACAACCCCCTCCGGAACGTTCTTCATCATCAATTGGCATTGCTCATCTTGCCATCGCGCCTTGAAGTTGTGCGTGATAAATGTGGTCACTGTTTTCTCCATATAAGATAGGAATTCGTTAGCAGCTGTTTCTCTGAAAGCCTCCCTAAGCCGTTTCTTCACTCTTCCAGAGTGAGCATCCACTCCCACCTGGTAGTACTCGAAACATTTCCATCTAACAAGAAAGGTGTTAGAACCAGACAACTCATGCGGACAAATAGGAAAGAGCTGGAAACCACAACTAGAACAGTTGCCCATGAGACATTCAAGTCTGTGCCACACATCAAATTCTCCCTTTGCACAAACACATGATTCCCACATCAGAGTTATTTGTTTGAAATTATTCTCATGCGCACAACAAGTCCCTTCCTTACTGCCTGTGCACACTGTACACGCACAATCACAGGTGGTATGCACATGGAGCCCCCTGACTTTGTCTCTGAGGTTGTTCAATCCAACCTTCATCATGTCCATCTCTACATGGTATATGCAACAGCAGGTATTCTTCTCCTTCAGTTTTCGCACCCACCATGGCTTCAACCTCTCAAAAGCCCTCTGCCGCACAGTACATTGAGGGTGGACCTCTTCGAAGCGCAAGAAGAATGAGGTCTGCCAATCACGCACAAGTGTACATCAGGTACAATTTAGACTCCTTGTTGAATGCCTTTGGGATGAAAGGTGCCAACGTAGAATCTTTCCATGCCTCTCGCAATTCCACGTGGTTGATTGAGAAGACCACAGTGTTGATGAGAAGGGCTTCCCGAATAGAATCGTTTCGCTGAAGAAGGAGGTACACGTAGGGATGCGTGGCTCTGCACAACATTACTGAATGCCCTGTCACTACAACGTGGCTCTCAGCCCCAGCGAATTTGATGCAGAGGCATGGCTTCGAAGACGTGTTATTCTCTCTTGTCAAGAACCATCCAGCGCTTGTATCTATAACATCTCCACGGATCGTGAATTTAACATCTTCTATCTCTTCAAAGAAGTCGGTGTCGCAGTCACTAGGGCACAGATCCTGTCTAACAGCGATCCTAAAAAGAAACGGATCATTGGTAGACATCCTGTATTCAAAAACAAATAGAAGGTTAGAGTACATAGAACGTAGTCAATTAAACTAATGTTTTCAGACATCAGGGTTTAGGGTTTAGGATATGTACCTGCGTGATTGAGGAGGACACCTTAATTCTACATATTCAGTACAACCCTAAAAAACCGAAACTCTGAAATGGGTTGCATCTAAGAGAAATGAGGTGGACAAGGTTATTCTAAAGGATACGTTTGAGGAAGTCAGCTAATTAGGAAGTAGTCCACTGGAAACAATGTCTTTGCTAAACTTGAACTATTTTAGGTCTCAATCGGTAGAAGATACTTAAGCATGACCAAGAACTCAATACCCTTAAAAATGTAAATCAAGAAGAAAAGAATAGTGCGAGGAAACAATACAACTTAGATTGCAAATTAAGGAGACGTTCTTAATCTGAACTGGGTTGTAGCAAAGCAAAATGAATCTGCTACAAATCTCTTTCTAATTTACTAGAAAAAATACGGGTTGTATACTCGTATCGCTTGTTATATGTATTTTCGTACATATACATCTATACTAATCAGGGTGCGGAAAATAACCGGTAGGTACAAGCAATCGTAACGTTGCACATTCTATCAGTATTGCAACTTCAAGAGCAATTTTAAAACGAGATGAACAAGGAGCACTGACCTGAATAGCAGTCGATGGAGGAACTTGGAATTCCAGCAACCACGAGGTTCTAAACTCCAGAATGGTGTTGCACTTCGAGGGGAGTGGTTAACCAATACCGATACACGAGACAGTCTAAACAAAACAGGACAGTGACACATTTATAAATCAGAACTACATCCTGGTGCAGATAGACACACGTATTAATTGTACAGTAGAAAACAAACTCCAAAACACGAACTTTACGATGGCTTTCAAAGTTTCAAAAGCTCAGGCATAGAGAGACACCACATTCGTAGTGTAGTTCAACAAACCTTCGGACTTGTTGTTATTTCCCTCACATTGAAGACTCTCTACATGACCACCGAATCATGGACCACACACAAATTGGAGTGTGCAGATCATACCTCGCATACGCAGTGTCGGTTCAGCTCGCTCCAACGGAAGGGTACGCCTTCGAAACCCTTCTCTCCGCGCCGAAGTTAAGAATTGAGATCGCCGAAATCCCAAAGGCAAATACCCCGGAGTGTAAAACCGTATAGAAATCACCTCAAAGCGTCCGAAGAATCCCTTATCAACACAGTGGACCATCTACAAAGACCAATTCGCGGAATGTAGAAAACACTCGTCCAATCCTACAACTCTATAGAACCCTATGTAACAGCCTCGCTCTGGATTTGCAGAAGGCTGCAATACAAGTTTCGCAAATGAAAGAAGACAAACACATTGCAAAGAAGGGAACACAGTCCAGAACTCCCACAAGAATAACTGGAAATGGAAGAGGGTGGAGAGAGTGGAGAGAAGGTCGATGCAGCCTAGAGAGTATTCGAACAGCAGTGGGAACGTAGTTCCACATGAAGTAATCCGTAGTTTACCTCTGGGAACAATAGTGGATAACAGACAAAATCATTGAGAACAGAATGGCACGTCTGAAAGTGGTGACTTGAAGGTGGCGGGAACTAAAATTCATCATGTCTATACTTAGGCTCAAGTTGGCGGCTCTATGATGGTTGTTCATGGGAGTGAAAGACAAGGCGATTGACGTGAGTGTATTATACAAATGATTCTTATGATGGATTATGGCCACTATATGTTATTAATGGGCAATGGTTGATATGATCAATATTCATAGTCTGGGCACTTTGGATTTGGCGATGCATTAGGATGACTATTTCCATCATTTCTCATTCATGAATGTGTATAGTATGGGGAGACACGTAGATTTTCACTTAGTAACTGGTGAAATTAATGATTTTGAACTCCATGGATTCGAATAATCTCAAAAGTACTTTTTATAATTTAATTAAAAAACATCAATTCGAGCGATTGAACTATATATCAATTACCGTCCTCAAAAATTGAACTAATATTGATTACTATTCCTAGAAAAGAAATATCGTAATTATTGTAAAATGTGAATACAAATAGTCCACTTACTAATCCATTATCGATCTGAATCCACTCACCTAAAGTACTAGACGGAAATGATAAGCATAGACCCTTGATCACAATCGCTTTATATAACATCTAAATTTAGATGGTCACCTCAATTTGCGGAAGGAGAATCCGAAGACTTAAAATCCGTGTAATTTACACAATATATACTAATGCCATACATGTGCATCATTTTATGTTCTGAATACACTAAAGTCTACAGAGTTTAAAAAAAAATAAAAAAATAAAAAAAAATAAAAAAAAAACAAAGAAAGTCTACAGAGTAATCAACTTGACTGTTCATTCAAGTCAATTTAAAATTTGAAGTGGAATTTTAATTGAATGTTAACATCTTTCTTCCCAGAAATAAAATTTATAAAAAACTAAAAAACTAATAATAATTAAAAAAATGAAGTAGTCTACTCTTGTGTCCTAAACTGAATTCGTACTTACTCCCCCCCCCCCTACAAAAAAAAATTAAAAATTAAATACAAAACTAAACTGTCAATACAAACAATCCACTAACTAATCCATTTTAGACTTAATCCACGCTACTCAAAGAAAAGACGGAAATGGTAAGCATATATGGGAGCACAGTCGTTTGATGAAACATCTAAATTTAGATGGTCACCTTAATTTGCGGAAGGAGAATCCACTGCAAGAACTACGCAGTTTCTTACAGGAAAAAAATGTAATTTGTTCTGAGTTCTCTGAAGAGGAGCGTAGGCCACAATGGCACAGTAGGAACTAAATTACGACTCGTTTATAGAATTAAGCATCTCTCGAAGTTCGAATTATCTAAATAAAACGTAGAAGGGGACATGTATTTAAAGATACCAAAAGTAAACTACGGCACGCATGAAAAGGAAGAAATGCTTATTTCATTAGTTTGGATTCTAGTACAGAATTTAGCGTCAGTGAGGATAACGGCGATATTAATAAATTAAATTCCATAGAGCCAAATTAGGATGTTTTGTACCAACTCATGAGTACCCTTTATTTCTTCTATTACTCGATCCAATTATACAGTTCTGAAGAATATTTTGGCAAGTTCAGGGGTGTTTGTAATCCTGGTTATTTGATAAATTTAGATCCATTGATTCTAATGGTCTAATATGCATATATGTACAAAACCTTCAAACTATCAAGGAAAGCCTGTAGGAGTCAACGAAAACCTGTAGGTGCCAACGAAACCCTGTAGGTGCCAACGAAACCCTGTAGGTGCCAACGAAATCCTGTAAGTGTTAACGAAACCCTGAAAGTGTTAACGAAACCCTGCAGTTCATGACAAACCCTGCAATATCAATGGTATTTTTAAAAATTCCATATTCCTGATAAGAATTGATCATACACATGTATATTCTAAACATAAATTAATATATGTATATATATATATACATTAAAGAATCTATATATTTGGAGAGAGAGGGGAGAAACAAAGAGGGAGAGAGTGAGGGAGACGGAGAGAAAAGAGAGAGACTACAAGCTAAGTGTGTGTGTTGTACGTTTTAAGTAAACGCAAATATCCCATCGTCTTTTAATAATTGCATTTATTATGCTGTAAATCTCCAATGTTTTTGCATTTTTATTTTTTAGTCAATTTTTAAACAAGAAAATGTAATTTATTTGTTTAAAGATACAAACATGCTTATCGAACAAGTGAGTATTAAAATGTACTACAAATGTATATATACGTTCTTTTATTTTGTTACAATAGTTTATATAATATGTTCATATACTTGCATTTTATAATTGCAAATGTAATTTTTACCGTATAAGGCATGTTGTATAGCTAGTATTTTATTTGGTCCCGGTGTCGTATTTATAGTATTTTTAATGATCTACTAATCCATGTACATATTTTCAAAATTAATAATAAAAGATAATTAAGGTAATTATACAAATATACAAATGTTTAATTATACAATATATTAACACATATATATAGATATATAGATATATCTATATATATATATATCTATATATATATATCTATATATATATATATCTATATATATATAGATCTATATATATATATATCTACCTATATATATCTATCTATCTATATATATCTATATATATATATATATCTAAATATATATATAGAGAGAGAGAGAAAAGGGAGGGGAAGAGAGTGAGAACAAGAATCAAGTGTGTAGTGTAGTCTTATAAAAAGAATCAAGTAATCTATCATTAATTAAGGAAAGCATATATTATTTGTAAAAGCCCTTATGTCTTCAGCTTTTCATGTTATAGTGATTTTTTAAACAAACTAGCAAATTTGTTTATCTAATGAAATGATTTTTTTTTTTATAATTAGTGACTTAGTAAAAAACATTATCAGAAATAAATATATACTTTGTTATTTTGGGTAAAAATATTTTATATAATACATTCATATATTTATAATTCATCATTGCATAAGCCATAATCACAAGGTAAGGCATGTTGCATTTTTATTTCATATAATTATGTCACACTTCTTGAAGTATACTATACTTGTATGTGAATTATGTAGAATTGTAGATTTAAAATATAAGGAACAACTATAATATTTAAATGCAATTTGTGTGGTCTATATTCTTTGATGTAAAATGAAATGGATTTTAGAACTATAAAGTGCGCTTTTATTATAAGATCGTAATGAATTGAACATTTATTTGAGATTGTTTTTTTTTAAATTGTTATTTCATCATATCATACTCCCACTATAATACTTAAAAAATTTCTTTAGTAATAATATGTACCTCTTCAATATATTACATATTTATCGTGTATTCCCATACCTACAACTAGTGATTTTGGATTATCGAACTTAAAAAGTTAAAAATAAATGTATAACTATAATTTAATGTTTTATTATTATTTTGTACTTCAGCTTTTATACCAATTTAATAAATGGTTACATTGGTATTATCATAAAAACGTTGTACTTCACCATTAATATTATACATAATATTGAGATTTTATTTGGATTATTTTACGTAGACGATGTGCTTTAATCTTTAACCAATGCATTTCAATTTGAATGATGCAAACGAAACAACGTTACTCTAAACAATAAATTTAGTTCTTTTATGTTATAATTCATGTTTGAACATAACAGATGAACATAAAGTTTGTTCCAACCATAATTTTTTTTCATCCTCCTATGTTTAATGTATAATGGTTTCAACCGTTTCTCCTTATATCTGGTATTAAATGCCGATTGGCTATTTTCATTATTACAACTAAATCATAAAGTTTAATAATCTTAATCCAATTTCCTTTATTTACTTCTATACTCATCTAATTTTTATTCCTTTTTTTTATTTTTAATTTACATGAAATTGTTATTCCACAAAATAAAGTTTGTTAACAGCCAATGAACCTAGCTTAGTACATTAAAAAATATAGATGGATGTTATGTTCTTTTGGTGTTTATTTTTTAAAATTTATTCTCCTGTACAATCTATTTGTAAAGCTCGTATGCTTTTATTCCACTAAACGCCAGATCGGACAATGTCCGACTGTTGAAAGACTGACCAAGCTCAAGGATCAGATGAATTACCTCCTCTGGAAAAAATGAATTATCTTAAGGATAATCATCAGTTTCTATTGTCTTCAACATATGATTATATGGCTTGAGGATTGATTATTCCATTGGCGGCTTGAAGTGACTTTACAGAAATGAACCTCCTCCACCCCTCCAGTTAGTCAAAATCGGTGTCCTTTGTGACGGCCCAAATGATTACATTAGCTCTGTTCAGTTTCTCTTAGGATACCTCCATCTCCTTCCTCCCATTCTAAGTGTGCTCCGCATGTTCTGTAGATGACATCAATAGGAAACAGAGAATACTCTTTGCACAATGCCGATTTCCACGAGCCCTGCCTCTCACCCGGAGTCCGCAGTAGAAGTCCTACAGTGGCTGATCAATGTTAGAAGGATTCATGAGAGCAGGGGTTTTCAATATATTCCTGCTCACGATGCAATTGTACTAACCTTGCTCAGTACAGGCGCGACGTTTCCGTGGACGCCAACATGCCAATTGCAATTTGAGCATGTTAATGAGGAGATCAACTCAAACTCACTCTCTACTGCATTGGTACCTTTTGTGCACGCCCAACGAGGCAGCACCTCAGCGGTAACTCCAGCTACTACTGAACCTCAACAAGCGTCGACCCCACTTGCTGTTGATCCGCCCCGACGCGGCCGCCATGGACCTTTGAGGCGTTTGCGGGGGCAGCGGGCCTCGAGTTCCATGCCCGCTCAACTGACATTGGCTCGAGCAAGCCCTCCGTCTCGGCTGAAGCGTAGCCGCGTGTGGAGCACGTCGCAGCGTCTCGTTCAGAGTGGACTCCATCTGAACGGTGTCGACGTTAATGAGCCACAAATTCCGCGGCGTCCTTCACAACGGCCCCAAGCATCTCCGACGTGGACGGTGGAACCTCCCGAAGCTTCTTCACTGAGGACATTGGAACCTGCTACAGGTGCTCTTCATCCTCCTTCGCAGTTGGAAGCCTGGCCCTACATGCTTAGTGCAGATAATTTCACCTTGCTGACCGAGTCTGAGGATGACAAGTGCCATTGCAGGGAGCGATATTATGCATACGACTAAATCGAATCCAAGGCTGGAGATTGGCTGGAAGAATACATCAGGATATATCACATCAGTTACCGATCGTTCAAACGATGAAGTAGAGTAACCTCACCGGTAGTATCACAGCTACTGTAAGCTACACATGTTCTTAGCTACTGCTTAACTTGTGTAGAATTTTTCAGTGGCTTAGTACATTGCAGGTTTTGACAACGAATTTTGACTACATTACTTTTCAGGAGTTGCTTATCCGGATTCTATTATTGTTCAAGTGTACTACCTAATGTAACAGTTACAGTGAAATTTTGAATCGATATTCCCCTACTTGTCGATGTTGCTGTGATGACACTCTTGTGTTGCTTTAAATTTACAGTATCCATTATCTCATGTTTATATTGTGTTAATTATTAATTCTGTGCAGTTCTTTCATGTGCTGAATATTATTTGACATTGATTTTGTGCGTGTGTATGAACTCATATGAACATTCTTATCTTTCGTAGAGTGATGAGATGCCTTGAGATCTTATGGAATCAACAGCGACGTCAATATGCTTCCATCTCTAGAGTAGCCTCCGGTTATTTACATGTTTAAAATATGCTTTGAAGACATGAATTATGAACTGTACATCATACTGTTCTACCCAAAGTACGTAGCTAATCTTTCTAGAGGTGGAGGGAATCCGATAATAACTTTCTATATTAGTTTTCAGAATCATATGAGGTTCATATATCTTGGCGCATGCTCTTTAATTGATGAAGCACGTAAAACGGCAGTCGCTGTCAACTCAGGAAACGTTTCTACACCTCTAATTTTGGAAGAATCCTATTTCTGTGTGTTTAGAAAGTTCCTACTGCAAACTTGTTTGAATGTTCGTCCCATTTCCCTCCAATTGTGAAAATCGAATTCTTTCCCGCGTGCTTGTGTGGTATCATCCTGGAGTCCTTAGTCTATATAAGCTGGAGCTCCCAAATTTGTTTCGCACCGTCTACATTGTCTATCAACTGTTGTCGCCTTGAGTCTTAGGACTCAGTCTCTGCTGTTATTTTCTGTAGTTGCTTATTGCAGTGATCTTTGACTCTTGGTTCCCCAGCAACTTCTCCTCTGTCATTGTCATGCTGCGCTCTCGTTCTCACCATTAACTCTAGAGTACCCGTTTCCACTCATCTTCCGATAAATGCTCTCTTTCCGGAGGCAACATACACAAGTAAGTTTACATGCTGGTTCTCTTCTCATTCAACGCATTGTTGCACACGATAATTAATGAAGTCGCATCCTTACTAGGCTCAGGAGCTTATGTCATTGTAGCATTTTCAATGTTCTGAGACGTTGGCTCTCTTCTACTGTGTTTGACGTTGATACTGAATGCAATCAATGTTGAAGGACTGCATTGTTTTCAGAGATGCAGACGTCTGTTGTTGTTGTTTGATGGAAATAGACATTTTTGATAAGTACATAGCTTCATACCAAGTATGAATACATTGTATTGACGTATATACTGTGTTACTGTAGTGCATATACTGGTGATTCTTGGATTTACTAAATTTAGAAACGTACAAACATCATTCTTGCTATGTATAAATTTCAGATGGTCACCTTAATCTATTATTTTGAAAATTTATTAAATGAACTCTGAGTTTAAGGTGACCTCCTGAATAAATTAGAGTCTACAATGAAGATGAAGTGAAGTGAGGTTTCTATGACACTTGAATCACGAACGAGGTAATGGTATGGATTAGTTCATGTCAAACTCGTGTTTAAGAATGCCTCCTTAATTTACCGTTACCTTTGTGGACATAACCTCCTTCTAACAAGTAGTTTAACTGTATTGCTTCAACTGATAAACACGACCGACTTTCATTTTTGTGATTTTTATCCGCCTATTTATTGAAACTTGACCTTACGTGCATGAAAGATTAGATTTTGCATGCCGATGCATGATTTCACAATTTCGTAGGTTAGTGGAACTTTATGGAGTACATGCAGATATTAACTGGTCCTAGGTATTATGTTCCATTATGAAAATAGCAATAGTCTAAAGTCTGGAATGTCAGAATCTCTACATGTATGCGTCGTATCGGCATAGACAGTCGGTGACAAAGTTTAGGGACATTCTATATTCAGGTGGCCACCTTAATCCTAGCAGATTTGGATGTAGTGACTATTGTACTGGCGGCTTAAAGAAGACAGATTATATATTTGTTGAGCATTTAGAGTCTCCACATACGGGGCATCGGAATACCTCGAACTAATTACCACTCATTGGAGCCGCCAAAAATTTATGCCTATGCTTTCTCTATTTTCAGAGTCTTTCCAGATTGAGATGTTATGTTGCGTATGATGTGGCGAAATTGAACTGCACTTTTTATAACGGTGTTTGTTTTGTGTTTCCTAGACACATCGTATGCGATGGCTGATATCCAGGATCATCAGTTGGAGGAGGTAATGTAAATTTCTAATGTGAATTATTCCTTGAAATATTTTCAAAATCCGTCGGTGACCACTTATAACAAAGTGATTTGTAGTTAGTAATGTTGGCCTTTAATTGTGCAGATCATGTTCAAAGGGGAAATTGAAGATGCCGCCATTCGGGTCCCCGCCATTTTGAACGGTAAGTCAAACATTTTATAAAAATCTATTCTATACTTGATAGTCCACAGAAAGAAACCAAGACCTCTAATTATTTATAATAATTATTCCCATCACGTGAGTGCCTATATATATTCCACCCAATCATTGGATTGAGGAGACCTCCTGTATTTTAGTAGTATGCCAAGATAATATATAGCTAACTATGTTCCCCTTATGTAAGTTCTTGTACACGACGGTTATCAACACATGACAGGGTCATTTCCTTTTAGGGTGATAGTGCTTAGTATGATCTTGTTTTGGTTTTTTATTTTTATTTTTTATTTTTTATTTTTTTTTTGTTTTTATTTATATATATATATATATATCTCTATATATATATATATATATATTTATATATATATATATATATATATATATATATATATATATCTCTATATTTTTTTCAAATTTTTGTTTTGGGCTGTGTTGTCACTCCTTCTTTTTCAGTACAATGTGCATTTAGGAAGCAAAGTATTTATTGAAATTGAGGTGTGGAAACAATGATTTATATTAGGAGTGCAGTACTTATGACTTCTGGAACAATGCGTTTGTTACGACGGCAAATGGGTGAATGTAAGAAGAGGATGAGCTTTGAAATGCCGGTGGCTTCCAATAGTCATGTCCTTGTTGGGCCGCCTTTTTTTTCTGGGAAATTGTAATGAATACAATTCTGTTGTTTGCACATATCCTACACTAACTGGCGAGACCGTATCAAACCCCACTGAGCTCACTGCTTCAATTATGGTGAGTCAACTATTCACAAGTTTGCGTATTTCTTGTTTAGCATCACCATCTAGTGCTAAATGTACTATACAAAGTCTTGTATTGGAGGTTGGAAGGAATCATGCTTAAATTTTTTTTTTTGTTCAGGATGATGTGCGTGGGGACATCAGTCCGACAGAATCTGATGTGCAGGGAGATTTTGATGGTGATATCCCACAACCAATTCGAGCTGGACTACCTCGAGTTGAATGGCTGAACCGCAGCGTCTCTCTTATTAGCAGTGAAGGGGTACTCGTAGGTTCTGGTATTGTTCGAAACTGCCATGCCTCTGACTGTGTCGACAATCGACCACTTGGTACAGAGGATGTGGGCATTCTTGTATTAGAATCTCTTCGTCATGACCTCCTACCTGCTGATTGGAAGTACTTTGTCCGACGTTGGTCATCGAAGAATGCGACAAGCGATGGCGTCTCATTGTACGACCTCGGCAGGGCCTTTGAAGAGCAGGCGCATGCACGAGCAACAGGAGAGCTTCGTGGTCCAAAACGACAGTATAACACTTCGAGGGTTCGCCAACGGATGAGGTCGGACAAACTGGAACGTCTGACAAGTGACCAGGCTCTATGGGAAGTAGCATCAAAAACATGTTGCCTGAGGAGGTGCACGAGGAGGATCAGTGTCGACGTTGTTAAATCTTTGCAACACGAAATGTGGTCCTCAGACCACAAGTTACGGTCACACATTAAACTGGAGGTCCATAGACATGTTCGCCGCGGAGGTGACCGAAAGTATGTTACACTAGAAAATGACGAAGTGTGCCTTAAAGGCTGGATGATCATTATGGCAGTTTCGAAAACCGAGTTCTACAGACAGCGTGCGAACGCTGGCTTGGGTGTTCGATCAAATCACCATGGTAATCGGGGAATGAAGAAGCGTAGGCCAGGTACAAGGCAAGCATCAGCCTCGCTTGCGTGCATAATTAATGCATCCGCAGATCTCATGCCCCATAGATTTCGAACCTTGCCTTCTGGAGAAAGGGTAGTGGAGCGCGTGTTACCTGCCGGGACTAAGTGGAAGGATATTCGCGAGAGGCTCAACGAGGTGAGTGTTTTTGCTGTGTGTTTTTCTGCTGTAAGTTGCCCCTTTCTTCAAGCCATTGAAATTATATGAACTCAGTTTTTATTATTATATTTATTCTCCATGTGGTAGACTTGCGTTAATTATTACTGTACTTCTGCAATTAAGAGACTTTTGTGACAATTGAATATGAGTTAAACCTCATATCCAAGACTTGTTAGAATCAGTCATACGTACTCACGCAATTGCATTTTGAGAACTCGATTCAGAATTATCAATGCTAAAGCAAATGCGTTTGTGCTTGGGATCGTAATAGCAAAGGATTTAACATGATGTATACTTGATAATGAGTCTGTAGGTCTCTTGGAGTTTATCAGTAGTATAGTATAATCTGGATTAAGGTGGCCATCTTAATCTGTTTAAATGAGTTAGAAAACGTTTTAGTCGTCTGGATTAAGATGGCCATCTTAAACTATTTACATGATTTAAAATACTATAGAAGCGTCTTGATTAAGATGGCCATCTGAATCTTTATAGATGAATTAAAATACAAGAGAAGAGTCTGGATTAAGATGACCACCTTAATCTGTTTAGATGAATTAATATACTGTAGAAGCGTCTTGATTAAGATGGCCATCTGAATCTGTTTAGATTAATTTCATTACTATAGATGTGTCTAGATTAAGCTTGCCATCTTAAACTGTACTATATCATTTTTAGTATTATATGTGATCTTGGATTAAAATGGCCATCCTAATGTGACATGTAACAATATAAATATTGCTTTGGAGTCTGGATTAAGATGACCACCTTAATCTATGTAGAGAATTTGAACTATCCTAACTTGTTCGAGTATGTGGTGCTTTGTTCAACCTTTGGTTGGCATTGCTAATAGACGGGGAGCAGCTAATATACATCAATAATGTGAATCAGTATGTGGATACTACTTTTACTGAAATACATGCTCTATCGATTTATATGAGATTGGTAGGAATGACATTCAATATTGGAACAAAGTATTACTTGGCAACCCGAGGTACTAGGATTAAGATGAGCGTCTTAATTCTGCTTCCTCCTGGTTTCTTATAGCTGAGGTATGGAGAGTTTGCACTTATGGTCTCGAGATATGCAACTAAGATTTTGCATTTTAATGTGCAGGTGAACGTTGCATTGGGACTGCCACCTATATCACCTTTGGCAGTTAGTTTCCTTCGCCGATTGGAGTTCAGCGACTGCATCATTAAACGACGTGGGGATATGTTTGCTCGCTGTGGCACATGTGACCGGAGGAAGCAACTTAGGAACGCTCATGCAGTGGGTTCAACGGCCTACGTATTTTATGCAAACGCACTTCAGCAACATCTAGCTGAGCAAGAAGCACACCGTCAAGCGTATTATGCCTCACGGTACTTGTCTATCCAGAAACCAGATCAAGTCCTGACTATCATCCATGACAAGATGGATCATTCGAAAACAGCATCGCCATGCCTAGCAAACCGAAACAAGAATACGGAGGGACTTATGAAGCTGCCGGTTTCAGTAACTGGTATGATTGCACATGGACATGGTGATGTCCGCTACGCTCATTACTCTCTTGACTTGTATCCGGCGGATTCGAACCACACTGTGGGATCCATCGCTAGACTTCTTCGTGACCTAGAGCGTCCTAAGGCCTCAGCAACCGGCCAACTTTTTGAGAATTCAGGAACAACGCCATTGTTCAGTGCTCTTCTTCAAGATAAGGATCAGTGCATTGATGCACTAGGCGTCTCTGGAGAATCCACGGACGCAACACCTTTGCCTCCTGTATTACATGTGCAATTGGATAATTGCTGGAAGGATAACAAAAGCAGATATGTTTTCTGCTTCTGGTCACTCCTTGTTGCGAAAGGGGTTTTCGAAGAAGTTTTTGTGTCCTTTCTTCTAGTGGGTCATACACATGAAGACATCGATGCATCGTTTGGAAGATGGAGCATGAAGCTGCGAGAGAAGGATCACCCGACCCTTCCTTCTCTCATGGAGTCATATATGAATATCGATGAGAATTCCGGGAAGGTTATCCCTCACTTGATCGAAGAGGTACCAGATTTCAAGGCATTTGTCTTACCCTACATTGCACAGGACGGCGACAGGCTTATCGGACACACTATAGGCCAGCAATTCAAATTCTCCATGCGGGATGGAGAACCAATAATGCAGTTCAAAATTTTGTGCACAGAGGATACGTGGAAGCCTGCGGAGGGAATTAAGCTGTGGGCTACGGACGCAGTAGGAAAGCAAAGGATTCCACAAGGTGAGCCACATGCTGCTATTCCAATCCCCATGCGAAACAAGGACGAGATCGTGAAGGGATTTTCAGGCTTTGTAATGTACTGGGAGTCGCTTGCAGCGCAAGACTTATCCGGAAGTTATTTCGAAAGGCACTCCTCATTGATTAACTACTGGAAGGGTGTGAGGGACGCCTTGGCCATGGCTGCTGGTCCAGTGGCGTTGGCGCGACCTGTCCTTGCCAATGGATTTTGGCCTGCAAGCCGAGTCCATGTAGGTGTGAATGACATTTTTAATGGTAACGGGACCGTGAGGGAGGAGTTTGACGAGGACGAGCACTTTATCGGCCCAGCTAGAGCTCGACCGCTACCTTCCTTTCGAGTTGCTCGAGATTGTGGAGAAGGATACATGTTGCTGCTACGTGCCGGCGACGACGGAGAGCACCCGAAACCAGTCTGGGTGGCTCTGGCCCTTTCAGATCCGAGGTCGTCCTCAACAAGTGAGCATTATAAGCATATTAATGTGCAGTACTTTGTACCCCTCAAGAAAGATCGAGCTATCCAGGATTTCTATCAGGGGTGGGATGTTAGTGGTAGAGCAGCATTGAAGTGGAAGGCTGATTCCCGTCAGCCACCATGCTGGGTTCACACCGACTCAATTTTGACTGCTTGGAAACCTAGAGCCAGAGCCCTGAACATCACGATCTCAGAGGTACAAGTGCACATTGCGAAAGAAAGCCTGGAGCGTTGCACGGAGGACAATGAATCCTCCCACACAGAGGATTCTGACTGAGTTTCGAGATAAGATTGATTTTAAGGGGGCGGGTGATGGCTGAAGAACAGGGAATCTTCTTATTATCACCAAACGGGCGGTGGGATTGAAATTCAAGTAAAATAAAATATTGACTTAGTTCATATTAAAATTGTTTATGATAGTCCACATAGTTTGGGGAGTTCCATGGACTGAGGTGAGGTTATTAAGACGTATTGTGCCTACATAGAAGTCTGAATTCTGTGAGATTCTGCCATAGATATTTCCAGGAAGGACATATATTTCGTTTTTGTAATTAGCTGACTGATCAATCATCAAATATAATTGGACATGTATAATTCACCTCAATTCTGTCTTGCTAGATGTAGGTGAAAAGTTTAACGTAACAAAGTGAAGATGGTGGTGCCTTATCCTTGATACAACAGATCCCGGAAGGATGAATCGCACATGTGGACTGGATATGGATTAAGATGACCACCTTAATCTTCTGCAGCTGTTGTTTAGAAGGAGCCAATGGCCGCAGAAATCCCAGAGCTTCCTTTGTATGCCCTAATTTCAGTGGCACAGATATGGTATCCCCTACTGCAGAAGTAGTATCTGTAATGAAACTTGTAGTTAGTAAGGTTTACCTCAAATATTTTATTCTGACATCTTCCTGACGCCTTCCTGACATCGTCTATGAATTTGCAAAGTTTTCAGTTGAAAAATAAAAATGTTTGTAATGCATGCTAGAAACTGTGAGTAGTCGTTGGCATTATGGGTCGCACCTTTTAAAATAACCTATCCACATGTGAAATGATACGGTGCGACCAGAAAAGTGAACACAGTCGTCAGTGTTTGGCTTATAGTACAGAATGTTATGAGTTATCTTCATAGATGATTTGTTCCCGGAATGCATGTTTCTGAAATCATGCGTAGGTTAAAAGTTTAAGGACAGAACCTGAAACGGATTTCAATTCTTTGGATCTTAGGTCTTTTTCCCTTGGTCTGTCAAGATTGAGGTGGTAACCTTAATTTTATAAGATAGGGAGGTTGGGAGTGAGTTAAGACATGCAATATATAAGTGTCCTCCTGAAGTCATTACTGTTTGTTTTGTAGGTTATAGATTGACTTATCTTGCGTCGATGCATCTAGATTGAGGTGATCACCCTAATTGTATAAGACATCTGGGTAGATTCTAATTTTGTGACATTTGGCTTACGGATGTTCATACGAAGTCAATATTAGTGAGTCTGATCTTATGGGACGATATACGTTGTATTTGTTATGCACTCTAGAAATTCTATGCATATGAAGACTAAGTTTGGGATGTTAACCTTAATCTTTTAACAAATTATTAACTCGATTATAGTAAATCTCAATGGCTCAATACCAATGCATTAATCCCTTACATAAGGGCAGAAGTCTTATCAAAGTGTATTGCGGAATACTATCGTATCTTATAATTTTAGCCAAACACGTTTTGTGGTAGTAAGGGTAGTGATTCAAATTAAGGAGACCTTCTTAATGTAACTAGTGGAAGTGGTCACACAAAATTTCCGTGAATTATGAACATGATAGGTTGATGATCAAATGTTGACCATATTTTTCAATTTAGGAGGAATATTGTTGATGGAGTTAGATAAACAATACATGGTAAGGTCAAGAGCTCTAACATTCATATCGAATGTGTAAAGTTAGCAATGTGGAAACACTATATGAGAGAAAAAGTACGTGTTTCTGTCGCCAAGCCATGAGCTCAAATCTGTTGGTTGGGACGAGCGCGTCACATATAATCGGTCCGGGTTCGAAACCCATTGGACTCGTTATGAGCGATTCTGTGGAACATCATGGCTTGGCACTGCTGGGGAGAAATTCACAGGCAGGAAATATGGTACCAACCAAGAGGGCCCACCCGAAGCACCTGAACTGAGGTTGAAGATGCAGTGACAAGATTCAACGGTGGCTCTTGCCGCCCCCCCCCCCCCCCCCCCCCCCCCAAAAAAAATAGATGTAGTTCTCACTACATCTTTTGTTTATTGGATGTCTGCTAATGAAGTGGGAGGGAGCGACAAGATTCAACAGTAGCTAACATGAGCACCTTTGGGAAAATGAGCGTTATTTCTGCATTTACTGAATATTTGTTGTAAGAATATAAAATGAGATTAAGGTGATCACCTTAATTTTTGTAGCATAATAAAGTTGGTGTTACTTCAAGTAGCCGCCTCCATTTTCCAGTTGTTCTTTGTATAAGATTCTACCAGACTTTGAAATAAATAAGTCCAATGCCATAATGAAGGGCTTATTTTGGACTACATTTAAAATCATCAATTAAAACTATTTACAGCTTTTGAAGGCCGATTAATTTTTCCAGCAGTTAGAGATATTAATATAAGTATATAATCTTATAAATCTTAATTATAACAAATTTCAACATTCTTCAAAACTGTTCTGAAATGGATGCACCTCCTAACTTTTGTTATAACACTTACTGTATTTTTATTTGTTGTCTGGAAAAAAATTAGCCTAAGGGTACATACTAAGGTTGTTAAAGAACTGTACCTTATTGAACTGTATCTATATCACGATCCAGTCAAGATGCGTTCCACGGGGGTTCCTCTAACGTTCCCATTACGTTCCCAATATGTTCACATACGTTCCCAATATGCTCCCGAGGATGTTCACGAGTTCCCAATGCATGTGCTCATGCCATCGTTGTGAGATGGGTTTTATTGCCTAATTCTATACCAAATCTTAGCCTGAATTTCATTAAGAAACGTTCTGAATCTGGCACACGAAGAATCTCATTCAAGGCTGATTTGTTTAAGATGAAGACATTGGTTTAAGGTGATACACAAAATGGGACATGCTTTATTCCCAAATTAATGAATATAGTGTTACAATCTCCGCAGGATTCTGGTCCCACCTCCACTGATCGCTCATTTGTTTAACATAGGACTGGTGCATTTCCATAAGCCAATTCCAAATCAAGTCTTCACCCCACTTGTCCGGAAAGTCAGGAGTATTTTCTTTATTTTGCTCCCAATGCGGTGGCATCCAATTCACTAGGCCGAATTGCTCATAAAAACGCTTGTGTGAGGGGGCCTTACATACTGCACACCGCCGACGTATCAAGGCATGGGAAATCAAGCATTGTGGATGATACATGCATTGACAGGATCCCAATGACCAGCCCCCCTCTGGCCCAAATAGATTGGTACAAATTGCACACTTGGTTCCATCCAACACATACTTCGCTGGATTGGGCCAGAGCAATCTTGGCTTTGTATTTTTAGGGATCTTCTCATTGGATATGGCGGTCTTGTACTCCCACTCCAACTGCGTCCAATCTATTGCTTTAGCAATCATCGGTATGTCGTCAGGGAACATTTCATCTGGATCTGCCCACGAGGTAAGTCCGAAATCTCTCTTGGAGTTAAGCTGGATGTAGTCGCGGTCAATCCTCTTGAACTCATCGTGCATCTGTCTGAAACGGTCGACGTTCATGATGCATGCAATCTTCCATTGGTAGTACTGTCTGCTCATCTCGATCAGATACTTTCTGAGCATCCCGTTGGTAGCTTGCAATTCGGAGACAGTGGGTACCGATGGCTGTTGAAATCCCAAAGAGTCCTCCGTCTCTTGAGAATCCACGAACATGATTTGCCGCTGGGGGGGGGGTGCATCACTTGACTTGATGACGCGAATGGGATGATTGGCTTACGGGGAACTCGGACCGGGGTATCTTCCAGGAGACCGTGCGTGGCCGATTCAATGATGGCATTCACGTCTTCCTCGTTCATTCGAGGGCTACCAGGGATTGGAGCTTGGCTCGCCTCGGGTACGTAAATCGGAGTCCTCGCAGATCTAAGTTGCGAAATCTCTTCATTCTGCTTCCGGATAATCTCATTCATCCTATCAGCTTCTTCGTACAAGTTCTGGATCGTCTTCTCCATCTCTGAAATCAACGCATTTTTTCCTTCCAGCTCCTTGTGTAATGCATCGCCTTGCGGGCCCTGGGCATCAGCCGCGGCTATTGTAGCCTCCAACTCATCTGCAAGCCCAGTGTCATCATCTTCCATTACATCACTCGGGCCCGCAATCTGTAAATTCAGTACAGGAGGAGCTACATCAACATTGCTTGGGCCCGCAATCTGTGGAACTAATATAGGAGGAGCAACATCAACATTGCTCGGGCCCCCTACGATTTCTAGAGGAGCCTGATGAGGAATACCCAGTCCAGTAGGATTTGCAGGCGGTGCACGATTCCTCGTCGACAAACAGGCAGCTAGCTCAGGATCCTTCTTTTTTAACCGTGTGATTCTAGCACTAGTTGCTGCTCTTGTTTGTGACTGAGCGGGACGGTCTACCGTACCATCAGAATCATTATCCTCCCCTGAGTCACTCCAATCAACAAGCGCTTGATCCCCAGGATCATCCAAGTATGCCCAGTCCACACCTGGAAATCTTAGGACCCCTGTAGGTATCGCCATCTCATGTGGATGCCGCTGGACGCTAGGAGTCAACCGTATGGTCCTCCAATCCACCTGCCTATGAAGCACTACCTCGGCATATACCATTCTACAAATAAAGAGCGGAACCTCATTTCTATCGTTCATCGCCTGGCTGTATAAAATCTCGTACACCTCCAAACACCGCCTCCCGAACTGACGGTTCTTGCACCATTTCATGTTCGCCTTGTTTGAAGTACGATTTTTATTATGGCGGTGCAACGGGAAAAACTTCCCAATGTGGCACCATTCAATGAATTCCTCACACGTTGCTAGACTCCACGGTTGCGGTGCGGCTTCTCACCCTCTGAATGCCAGATTTGCAGGATTCATTAAGACGATAACCCTCTTATGTTGGAGGCTTCCATGCCTGGGCCGTCCTCCATCCTTTTGCTTTATCCTCTGTTCTGCCGCCATGGGTTGATTTGGTCGTTGTTGTTCCATATCTGCTCGAGGTAGATCGTTCTTCGAAGTCTTCCAAAAGTGAAAAATTAAAAGCCTACGACTACCCCAAAACCTCAATCACATTTACAAATTATAAACATTTACAAAATTCTCAAATGTAATACACAGACACCATAGAGTTCTGGAGAACAAAAACAAAGACACGTGTCAGAGTGCTGGGACCCACCTGAGTACCAAGCAATCAGCTACCCGGGGGCTGTTGAAGGCAAGGTGCTCAAAGGGGGGGGGGGGGAGTGCAAAATGAGGGGGGAAATCGCCCTTTTATACTCACGGGCGCCAGGGAACGGGCGCGAACAACCTGCTACGAGCGCGAGCGGAAACCCGACGGGCGCATGCGGGCGCCGACAGCGGGGTTTCTGCCGTGTATACCTCCGCGCCCGCGCGGATATCAACGGGCGCGAGCGGTTCAGTGGCGGGTATATGACGGGCGCGAGCGGGTTTTACTGCACGCGAGCGGGTAGCGACCCGGTCTTTGTCGGGCGCGCGCGGGCGTCGTCCGGGTACCGAAGGGGCGCGCTCGCGGACTTCGTTGTGGGCGCGCGGATATTTATTGGGTGCGATCCGAATTGCACGGGCGCGATCGCTGGATGGACGCGCGCGAGCACTGGTCCAGGACGGGCGCCACCACAAACTAGAACATTGTTAAAAATCAGAGTAAACCAAAGAGAACTTCAAAATTCAAGGTTAAAAAAAAATACTTTATTTATTTTGAAAATTTATCACTTCATTGTAATGTCAATTACAGTGCCATGCATTCTAGGTACCGGTCCTCTAGGTCTTTCAAGTGCGTCCCAAAATGATTCGTTTGAGCACTAGAGACAATATTGGGGACACAAAGTATTGCCATCTCCTTCTTCAGTTCTTTGATGAGATCGCCAATCTCACAGTCAAGTTCTTCGACAGTCGCTTGGGTTGCCAACTGCTCTTTAGTGGTTGGAGGCAGAGGGCGTCCATTCTCTGCGTAGGCCACCAATTTGTCACGGCGAGAGATCCAATCCTGGAACAACTCAATCAGTTTTTGGAGTCGCTCCAGCATTGACCAAATAATTGTGTCCGTTCGTTGTGCAGTGCCCGGTGGGGTGGCACCATTCGTTAAACTCATGTATGATTTGATTTGTTGGCAATTGCATGCGTTGGAATTCATGTTGGACGGTACAGCAAATGTTGAGAAACCCACCGTAACACTAAGCAATCAGCTACCCTTGGGCTGTTGAAGGCAAAATGCACAAAGTGGGGGGGGTGCGAATCAGTGGAGGAGGGTGGCAATTTATACTCACGAGGCCGACAGTGTAGGCGCGAGCAGGTTGGGCGCGCGCAGGCTGGTACGGGCGCGAGCACGTTCATCCTAAACTACGGGCGCGCGCTACCGTGATCAGGCGAGGGTAATCGGGCGCGATCACTGTGTGCGCGCGAGACAGACGATTGGCGCGATCACTGCGAGCGCGCGACGGGCGCGGGCGACCTTGATCGGGCGAGGGTAATCGGGCGTGATCATCGCGCGCGCGCGAGACTAACGACGGGCGCGATCAACCACATATGACAAGCGCGAACAGGCGCAAAGACGCGCGCAAACACGACGACGGGCGCCACCCATGGTAAACAGTAGTAAACTGTGTAGACAGGAATTTTGCTCGCGGTCGGGAGCCCGTCCGATAAGCGTCCGTCCGATAACCGTCCGTCACGTACGTCACGTGACTACACGACAATTTTTTGGCTTGTCCGTCCATTATGACAACCCTGCTCTCCGCTACCAAGAAGTGGCTGGATAAGAAAGGACCGAGGCCCAAGCCGAAAGAGCCAGCTCGTCGTCAACGCCTGTTATCGAGTGGTGCTTCGACTTCAGGAACTTCAAGGGCCACACCAAGGAGCGCGACACCGCCGGGGACTTCCACGAGGAACGCGTCACGAAGCCGTTTGAACCCAAGCCAGTCGGCACCTCCCTCGAGAGTCTTGACACCGCCGATTCCGCTGTCCCAGGGCCCAACGCAACTTGGCCATGGTAGTGCAGCATCCGGATCAGGTGATACATTGCAATTAGACGATTCGGAGTGAGATAACTCCTAGAACTGTATAGAGTGATAACCATGAACAATGTTTTATTTTGTTTCATAAGTATAGTAACCATTGCATAAATATAACGTCATTTGGCTTTTTCCTTTCCCGAAGACTCACCTAGAGTCACCAACGCCTAAGTCTGGATATATGCCATCTAAGCAGTCTCATCCCTTCAATCCGCGCATGCGACCGAGTCCGAGTCCGCCCATGCGTCCGAGTCCGAGTCCGCCTATGCGTCCGAGTCCGAGTCCGCCCATGCGTCCGAGTCCGAGTCCGCCTGTGCGTCCGAGTCCGAGTCCGCCCATGCGTCCGAGTACGCGTGGTGCAATCACCGATCGACCCGTCCGCTCGCATCATAAGATCGTGAGCCCATGCGTACATAGCAACCCCCCCGTCCGACGACCCGCCTCGTCGGCATTCACAGTCCGCCAAGTCCAACTGTGCGATCCGACCAACCCGCTAACCCTAATTCGCTCACAGGCCTAGATCCTACGTCTGCCATCCGACCGATCCCTTCCAAGGGTGATCGCCAAGCAATCAGTTATCGTCCCAGATCAATGATCTTCCTCGTCTCCTATATAAAGGTGTCCTTTTATTTTCCGCTCACTTTCCCATCCTCTCTAGGCCTCTCGTTGGGATCCGAGACTCTGTTGCGTCCGTCGGAACAGCGGCATTGCGCGGGTTCAGAGGGTCAGTAGAGCACGGGACCGATTTCAGAGACAAACCCTTGCTAATTTATATCCAGCTTCTGAACTGACTCGCCTACCCAAAAACCAATTGCTGATTGTTGTATTTTCTTCTTTTTCAGGGTACCATGGCAAACGAGAGTGGATGCATACATCAGGAATGGCGCTCCGACGGGAGCCCCACCGGAGCACTCGGGGTGGGCGGGGGCGTGGCGGAGAGAGAACCAGGTTTAATCAAGAATTCACCCCGATGGAAAACCTCGGACGAGGCCACTTGCAGAGAGCGCGGGGAACGCGGGGTGGCCATGGTTCCCGGAGCCCACTGTACCAGTGGATGGTGCCCGTTCACCTCGAATCCGTGCGATCCGACACCCTCCCGCAGTTACCAGTGTCCGACATCGAGTCCGCCCACTCCACGTACTCATTGTGCCCGCTTTCCATTTCGTCTTACTCGCGTTCGAATCATGCCCGCTTACCAGTCCGCCCCAGTCGCGTCCGCATATCATTGCCATCCCACCCTAAACCCCGATCCGCATCCGCCGGTCCGGCCTCAATCGTGCGCTACATTAAACCACATCCATCTTCAAACCTGGCGACGAGGAATGTCGGAAAGACCGGACGACTGGCCGAGAAATACGGCTAGTGTCCCGTGCTTAGGCAGAGACAATGTCACAAATCCTCTTCAACAACGTGAAATTCAAACTGTGACCAACTCAAGAACGAAAATTCCCAATAGAACATACAAACACGAGAGTTGATCGGTGTGACACTTGAGTAGAATTTCAAGGTGCATAGATTTTTTTGAATGCAATGAATTTCGTGTTGATCCATCTATTAAACCATCTATTATCACACAGCCTACAGGACATTTGAAACACCATATTCATGTTGCAATGATGGAGCCTACTTGGATACACTGACTGTAGAAGGAGGAGTACGAAGATATGAAGTCCTGAAGGGTATGTTGTCAAGTCACAGTCGCCAATCCGAACTCAACCCCTCAAATCACCATAATGAGATGACCACCTTGGCGTTAAATATGGCGGCTGCCTGTAGGGGTAGCCATGGCCAGAGCAGTTCCATTCAATCCACGCCATCGCTGAGAGTTTTGATTGGAGTCGCCATTGCATTCTAGTTCCAATTTGTAGTTCGCTGGTCTGAGGTTGCAAAGGTCCGATCGAAGAGGAGGGATATACCTGTTGCAAGTCAGAGGGGTCAATATGGGAGAAGTTGGGAAGGAGGGTTACTTTCACGTGAAGGTTGGGTTGCCAAATGCAGGTTTGGACCCCGCCTTCGACTGCAACCATGTCAGCAATGAGGAGCTAAGGTCCATATTTGGAGAGAGGGTTCCTGGGAAGGGATATCTCTTCGACGGAGCGAAATCAGGAAAGGTCAAGGCGAGAGTGTTGGAGCTGTACCCGGCAATCTCTCAAATTCCCGAGCTTCGTGTTGGTTTGTTCCTCCCGGAGAGCTTCGCGAGAGCGGTCGTTTCGGAGGTTTTCCATCGCTACCCAATGAACTCGGCAAAGTATGCGGAGGATCGCTGGAGGGGTAAGAAAATCGAGAGCGGAGACGAACTCACAGTCCTATTTCGCACCCCTGACCGGAATGCCACCTACGTCGAAATCCTCTGCAAGGGCCTGGAAGCCGAGATTGCGGACACTGAGAAGGACTTCGAGACGGCCGTGGTAGCCCATAGTGTTGCACACGAACGGGTTGCGCTTCTGAGGCAGACGGCCAAGCTACCGCTCACGGATATGGACAGGTACAAGCTTCAGATCAAGCTGAGGTGCATTGAGGAGACTATAGACTCCTCGGAGGCGAAACTGCAGAAGTGGGGGGCGATGAAGTCCGTCGTCGAAGGCTGTGCTGATGAAACATTCCTGAGGTTCTTCGAGGACAAAATCCACGGCAAGGAGCAGAGAATCTTGGAGGCTGGGGAGGAAGTGCAACGTATGAAGGAGGATTTAACTGAAACGTCGGCGAGGGATCTCGCGAGGGCCATCGAGGATGAGAAACGCCTGTCTTCTGCAAAGCAGGATGCAAAGGACAAGGTGAAGGGCTTGAAAGAAAATCTCCGCCAGCTTCAGATATGGTCGTCTACATCAATGTTCCGTGCCCCCAGTCCTCGAATCGCAGCGCCCACGCAGAACATTGACTCAGTTACCCTTACTGTGCAAGGTTGCTCCATTTGTAACCAAGGGTTTCCGGCGATGGACCTCGTGACTGCGTCCTGCGCTTGCCCATACCACCCGTGGTGCGCTGCAGTGCGGACTTCGCTTGGTCAGAACTGCGCAAGATGCGGGGAGCATTTCGCAGCACTATAAGAAACCCGTGTTTTTGAAGACATCCCGAATCATGTTGAAAAAAACAAGTGGACGCTAGAAAGGATGTCGTGCTGACATGGAAACATCTAAGACGCAGGGAAAAAAAATGCGGACATCCGAAAAAACATGTAGACATCGCCATAGCACGCGCGTCTCCGGGTGATTTCGAGGGCCGGCAAAGTCTGCAACGTGGACGCCACGTCATGACACATCAGCAGTGAAATTTTCCGGGCAGTGCCACATGGGCGGAGGATGTCACCGCTGCCATGGTGACGTGGCGGACAACGTGGACCCGCCATTTTCTGACGTGGCCGCGGGAAAATCTGACGTGTCAGCCGCGAAAGTCCAGCGTGGCCTGCCACGTAAGCATAATATTCGGAGATTATTGACTTCGAAATGCGTTACTGAAGACGTCACCGGGGACATCACCGTGGTATTCGAGACGTCCAGTTCTGACAGTGTGATGTTCACGTCGACGACTGTGTAAACGTGAAATGTGATTGGCATTTGGTTTAGGAGACATCCCCATGTTCTAAAATTTGCAAAGGTTAACATGGCTATGTGAACGAGTATGTCATTGTGAATGTGAGTGATGTCAAGTCTTTGTGAGTACTCTGGTTGGAGATGACATTACGGATGTCAATGCTTACGTCCAGACGTCAGCGTGTAGCAAATATGCTGACGTCTTCAAAAACAAGGTTTTCCTAACTAGATGTGTGGAAGGATGTTCTGAGGGATGTGTAAACATGATAGAGGTGACATCATTACGTTCTCGCGGACGCACAAATTACGTTCCAGATGAGATTACTACGTGTTTTAGCGGACATCACTATGACCTAATGAACGTCGTCAAAAGCATCCACGGGGAGAGTACTTGTGCTAGGAGAGACATCAGAAGAATCATCTCGACGTACCAGAAAACATCCTGACGGTTTTAAATATCAGTTTAGGATGATGTTACCATTGCTACGAATAACATCAGAAGGATCACATGCATGTCCCACAAAACATCATCACGTCATTGAAAAATCTGTTTTAGAGGATGTGATATTAGCTACAAAAGACATCATAAGAACCACGTATACGTTTTATAAAACATCATCGTGTCATTGAACAATTGTTTTAGAGGGTGTTTGCATGTATATGGAGACGTCACAGGAAGCACATGCGAGACACATGCGTCGAATGACACATGTCTCAGCGTGTCAAAGATGACATCCTTGTGCCATGTCAGAGACGTGATAGAAGACGTCTAGTTTAACAACCACTAAACAAGGGGATCAGGGACAATTGAGAACAGGTCTATGCAAACATTGTTGCAACTGGATACGAGATACGAGACAAGCTTGCAAAGATGTGCAATACAGCATTGAACGTGCATAATATAGTGTAAGAAAGAAGGGATGCTATTGGAAGCGGGCTCCAACAGCCCATAGTACAGTTGACAGCCCCGGACCCTGGTGAATCGAGGCGCCAAACACTACATACGTAGACATAAAACAATAGGACATAAATAAGCCATAGCTTACGCGGCACCTCGCTTGCTTCAATGTGTGCGGCCGACACGTGTGTCGTAGAAAACAAACATAGTAGGTTTAGAGGGCGGTCCAGGTCTGCACATGTCAAACAAAACACAGCCGCACTGGATGAGAGGACATCTACTGTCTTGGAGGACATCTATGTAGGCGTCATAACTAACATCACCAATGTCGTAAGAAACGTCTCTGTGATTTAGAGGATGTTGTTGCAGACGTCTTGTCAAAAGCTACTTTTGAACCTGACCACAAAACTGCTCTACTGTGGAGCACTGGCAACTGATTAGGGTTCATTGATTTCAGGATTGACGTACCTAGGTTTCCTGGGAGTTAGTGTCTTCACTTCTTCTTGGCTGCCTCTGCTCTTGTAGAGGCGCCAACCTGCAATCATGCACCCCCAGCATGTGAGTGTCAAGTTCAAGACGTGAAGCATAAATACATATAGGACCAATGAAAAATGTGGAAGTGAAATTTCTCCACCTTCTCCCCAGGTAACTTGGGTTTCATAGGGGCTGCTTGCTTAGATGCATCGGGCTTGGACGTGTTAGAAGGTGGTGTAGACATCTTTGTCGGTCTAGACAGACCTGCTGGTTTAGGGGCCTTCGGCTTTGCCTTTGTGAGGCTAGAGGTCTTCAGATTCCGTCGAATACGTTCATGGCCACAAGGAGTTTCCACAGGCTCCTGCAATTGCACAACACCACATCGGAGCCCGTTTGGTAATACATGGACAAGCCACAACAAAGCTCTGAAGTATGGACATTGATTAAAACTGCAGATAAGGGCGTCTGCCATTGAGTATAGGGGACTTGAGAGCTGAAAGAAGTGCCAACAGAATGGACAAGAAAGCACAAAGACATTGAAGAGCAGCATTTCCAACGGCAAAAGATGACGTCACATGAAACGCAATAGTGTTTCCAGCATGTAGTTTAAGATGTCTATAAAAACGCGTAAATGTTTACTAGAATGTCTATGCGTTTGCTAAGTGTTCTTGCAAACGTCGTGAAGGACGTGGCTACTGTGCGGTGTCTAATTGTGCGTCTTCGTGGCCTTTACCTGCCCGCTGTGGAGTGCATGATCTGCCACCGCAGCAAAGCCTATAGCATCAACAACTGCGTAGACATCCTTCTCTTCAATGAGGTCAGTGGGGTGAGGTGTTGTCGATTTTGCGGCAGCTGTATCCCCCTCCTTCGGGCCCTCCTCTCCGTGGACATCCTCCGAAGACTGCCCCGCCGCAACATCCTCCGTAGGCTGTTCGGCCCCAACCTCCTCGGTGGACATACCTGAAGCACCATGGGATGGTGACGTTGCACTCTTGGGATCAGTGACTGTCGGAGTTGGAGTGATTTGCACAATGGGAGGTGGTGTAGGTTGGGTCGTCAATGGAGGGAGTGAGGAGTCCACGGTGGAGAAGCGTGAGGTAAGAAGCTCACGGAGCATGGCCTCCAGGCGCTGGTTGAATTGGTCTATCTTGGACTCCAAACGTGTGTTCGAAGCATCAACTTTCTGCTCTAGCCTCTCATGATTTGCCTCCATCCGTGCCTCGAGGTCGTCCATCCTGGAGTTAAGACCTTCAAAATCGGGGTCTTGATCGCCGGGAGCACTCTCCTTCTCGACCTGGAGGCGCTGGTATTGCTCTTCTACCTCCTCATGGATCTCGGATTCGTAAGGCTCACGCTGCAGACGGATGCTCTACATTGGTGTTGAACAGTTAAAGGATACAAAGTAATTAATAAGATAAAACACTGACCACAAGACATCTACGTATAAAAAAAAATGTCCCCATGTCTCCGCAGATGTCTGTGAGGACATCCGCGAAGACATGCCAACGTCTTCACAGAAGAATCAGGGGAGAAATTATAGTCGCAAGCGAAAGGAAGAGAAAGTCAAGACTACGTGATCCACATGGAGAGGGAAGAGGGAGAAAGAGGAGGGCATACTAGACGTGGAGGACATGCTGATATAGCATGAATGCGAGGGAATGTAGAGGAAAGCAAAAAAAATTGCAAAAAAAAAAGTGAACCAGCCGAAAAGATGGGACGAAGATGGGAGAGAGAGGGAAGTGGGAGGGGAGTGAAAGGGAGGGGGAGAGAGGAAGGAGATTTAACGGCATGAAGGCATGTAATGAAGACAGCATGGGTGCAAGGGGATGTGAAGACAAGCAAAAAAAAAAAAAAAAAAAAAAAAAAAAAAAAAAAAAAAAAAAACCACAAAACTGAAACTAAAAACAGTGAAGGAGCCGAGGGGATGGGAGGGAGATGATAGAGAGAGGGAGGTGAGAGGGGAGGAGAGGGAGGGGGAGAGATGAGGGAGATCAGACATGAAGGGCACGGTTGAAACAGCATGGGTGCAAGGGGATGTGAAGACAAGCAAAAATAAGAAAAAAAAAAAAAAAAAACACAAAACTGAAACTAAAAACAGTGAAGGAGCCGAGGGGATGGGAGGGAGATGATAGAGAAAGGGAGGTGAGAGGGGAGGGGAGGGAGGGGGAGGGATGAGGGAGATCAGACATGAAGGGCACGGTTGAAACAGCATGGGTGCAAGGGGATGTGAAGACAAGCAAAAAGGAAAAAAAATAAAAATACTAAAAACATTCAAGCACTGGGACTGCGTCGCCACGGACGTCAGAGGAGATGTTTGCGACGTTGTAGTGGACACGGGGACGTCACCAATGACGAGTTCAAGTAGACACGCGCATCAAAACAGTAACGTCGAGGGAGTGGAGGATGAAACTCACCAGCTTGACTACTGCCGCCTCTCGAAGTGCGGCCATCTGCGTGGAACGAGTTCCCTTGCCCCTTGCTACCTTTCGCATCCTATCCAACTTGGTCTTGGATTCCTCAGTATTCCTCTTCGCCACCAGCCAATTCCAGTGCTTGTCACTCACTTTTGGTGGCTTACGTTGCTTCATGTCAATCATCCTGTTGAGTCGAAATCGGATATTGATAAGGGCTTTGTTGATCCTCTTGATGATCCATGCCTGGTCGATGGTTTTCCGATGGCCATCCTCCTTCACCTCCCATGCTGTACAAGTACAAGGTTTTACCACATCAGCGCTAGAATAAACGCGTGCACGTCAGGAGAGAGGACATCACAGGTGACATAGTCATGTCATGGATACAATGAGGTTGCTGACCTGCATACACTCGCTTGAAAAATCGAGATTGCACATGCTCCTGCTGATTCGGAAAATTCGTACAGGGGTCTAAGTCCTTGCCGATCAAGCGCAAGTCCTCCTCGAATGCCTTCACTAATGCGCCGTAAGGGATGCCTTTAGCATCCATGGTGAGCGGCTTCTTCTCTTGCACCCGTTGGGACTCCATTGCTCGACGTAGACGTGGAGGTGCTGCTTCGTCCTCAGTTGAGTCATCCCCTGCGTCCTCTTCGTCCTGTTCGTCCTCGTCTTCGTCCTCGTAGTCAGAGTGAGTGTCGTACCCCTGACTGTACAGCAAAGACGTTGCAGCGTTAGAGGTTAGGGTTGACAGACATGACAGATGACATCAGTACGTCTCCTGCAACGTGTCAATGTTCGGTAGAACATGTCCATGTCTCCGACAACGTCTCCAACAATGGCAACTTACTCTTTACCAATACTCATTAATTCTAAGCATCAGCAGAGTTTCTAACATAAGACTCAATGCAGACAAACTAGACATGGAGACTAGGACTAGGGTGCAGGGTTTACGACACTTCGCCGACCACGGAGTGAGTTAGATTGCCGAAGACGGACTCAGCTGCATGCGGATGTCACCATGTCTCCGAGGACATCCCGTTAGACATCATTAGCACAACAACTAAAAATCATTTTGTGTAGAGGCCAGAGCCATGAAAGACCACAAACAATAGTAAGCAAACAAAACTAAAACTAGGGTTTAGGGTATTTAGGAGACTTCCTCGTAGATGGAGCAACCCTGGATGCGGAAGACATCCTCAACAGCATCCGGATATCGGCGCGTCGGTGAAGACATGTGGAGAGGCATCGCCCTGGACATGGGGATGTCTGCAGAGACGTGATCCGAGACGCGATTTCCAACAAATTCTAATGGTGCGACGCCATCTACATGTAGTTGGAGACGAGATTGCAGTAGTGGAGGGATGAGAGGACTGACCTGAAGTCCTGTTGTAGCTCGAACTCCGGTTGGCGTGACTTTCCCTTCTCTCTCGAAGGGCCGCCACCGCGCCCCTCTTCCTTCTGCTTGGAGCGGCGCTCCACTAGGTGCTGCGGGACTTCATCATCCCTGCCCATGCGCTCCTCCTCCCACCATGGCGATGACGACCGAGGACGCTTCTTGGAGCGGTTGTGGTGCTTTGGCATCCTGATGCGCCTAGGAGGCCAGGGGACGTATGCCTCGCCTCGGATTTTCTGCGGGGTCTACAATAAGAAGAGCATCAGCAGAGCGACACCAACAATTACACAAAAAATCAGACCATAGCGGCATACAAACCAACTGAAAATTGCTGCACATCGAAGTGCCCAAAACTGCTGCACATAGCAGCATCCTTGGTGCGCTTGGCTAGGCGGCCTGTGAGCTTTGACAACACGGTCATGACCACGAACAGCACATTGCATACAACAATCAACCTTGGAGCAAAGTTGTGATCAGCAATGCGGCTCTCCAATGCGGAGCAGTCCCTCACATCCCCTCTCTCTAAAAACACAAGGGCGTCGTGGAAAACAGGACCCACGCTGCCGATTTTAATGCTGCATGTTACCCGGACCTATGGCCGTGCACTGCCATGCCTACTACCGTGGCGTGCCGGGGCCTATCTCCGTGGGAGCAGGTGGCGATGGAGCAGAACGCAGAGAATCCGAAACTAATTACCTGGGCCGGAATGGGGTTTGCAGCAGGGGCCGGTGGTGGAACTACTGCATCCAAGGGTTTCAAAAAGCGGCCACTCCGTCGCGATTGGGTGCCGTTGATCTCCCTCTTCAGCCTCATTGTTGCAGCAGGAGGAGAGGTCCTGGCGATCTGTTGAACGAAATTGTGGAAGAAGTAGACTGCTGACTCTGTCACCTCGCAGTCCTGCACTTGTTGTGGTACGGTGTCTCTATATCCTACAATTCTATCGTGCTCTTTGCACCGTGTAGTCACTCCCATGCTTGAATCACCTTTCTAAGCTGAACTACACTACCTTAGGGTTTGTAACAACCCCACCGATATAGTGTCCTAGAGGTACATGCGCACGTTCCCTGTACCGACTAAGTCTTGTGCAGCTCTGAAGTGGGTCGAACACGTGGAAATTCGAGCCAAATACTTCCACGTCATTGAAGACATCTATGGATGTCTAGTGGGACATCCTTCAGTACATCTTGTACGACATACGGATGTTGACAAAGGCATTCATCCATGCATCTCGTACAACACAGTGATGTCTTTAGAGTATGTCGTGTTTAACATCAAAGTATACATCCACATGTCATTGGTTAGTTGTACAGGTCTAGCGTTGGTCCATGTCTAGAAGACATATTGTCCTTCCTTGCCACTTCTCACCAGACATGGACATCTCTATAGACATCTATGTAGACATGTTTATTGTTGCGAGTATATCCCTGTATACATCTGGCATGGATGCCTTTTTACAGTATGGCTTTAAATAAACATATAACCCGCATTGAGGTCTACGTATGTATATATAATGTGAATGCAGAAGAATTTTTTAGTACTGTGCAGTGCAACAGCCTGTCCGACTGCATGACTTAGATTTGAAGATCAGTTGACCCAATGTACTACACACATTTAGCACATTTCTCTCTAACGCATGTTCATGGCGCTTGCTGAGCAGATGCTGGCGGCATGTCCTAGCGGCGAGAAGCTTTGTCTGTGCCACTGCAAAGTCTGTTGCATGCAGCGGTGGGGGATCCATGGAAGACCGCCGTGCATTTGTCCCCTGCAGGTGAGGCGAACATTGGGGTTGGATTTTGCTGTCCGCAAACAGCGCCTACGTTGCAAGTGTCGGTGGACAAAGGCACGGGTCCTCCCAGCCTGGATGTGCAAGTGCAAAACTAGAACGGGTTAATCTGTAGTAAGTTCTCATGACACTTCCATTGATTAAACATGTTCAGATGCCTTGGAAGATGTCCATGTGGACATCTCTTGTTCTAGTAGACATGGTCGACAACGTGTCTTAGTCATCCTGTAAGTGCACAGCGCATTGCCATTGAGGCAGCAATGATCTTCATCAACCCTGTGCTACGGTTACAGGGCCTGTCCTCGATCCCGCCATCGTCGCCATGGAGTTGCATGTGGAGGCCTTTTCCGATGCAGAGTCCGTGGGAGAGTGCGCGGCTCCATACGAACATTACCCATTCGAAGAGTACGATGTCCAGTATGCCACTTACCTTGAGAAGCTAGCGTTTTTACATAGTGAACACATGTATTTCTACGAGCGAGGTTTACTGAACAACACAGATTTCATGCCCGAGACTGTTGACGATGTGTACAACAAGAATATGTACAGCTTGTCTTGGTTCTACGATGGTGGATATCCTTTTGATACATGGGAGGAAAACTATGACCAGTGGCTCTATGAACAAGTTTGTGTTGCCATGAGTGAGGAAGATTTTGTGTGATGAAGATATAGGTTTCCTAGGTAGAGTACATTTTGTCTGGCAAGGGGATGTTCTTTATATGCATCCTCTTAGCCCATCAGTGCACCATGTGCATTTCAGCCTTGCAGCTTCATACATAGTTTTAATTTTTTTTTATTTTTTAATTTTGAAGATAATGTCACACATAGGTTTTATGAATGGACGGCATGGAGATGCCTCTAGAAATGCGTATACGTTTGTTACGACATGGTCAAAGACATGACCTCAGACAACATGAATCCATTCACTGTGCTTACCATGATGCCATTGCCGATTGTTCTTTTTTCCAAACACACTCATTCCCCCTTCCTTCACCCTTATCCTCCTCTCCACTGTCCATTTCATCATCAATATTCTTTTCCTTTTATTTTTATTTTTTTACTTTCCTACTCATTGTCATTCCCCTTCCTTTCTCTTCTTCTCTCCCTCTCATCCCTCCTTTCAATTATCCATTTCCATTTTGACTCTTTTTTTTTATTTTTTTTTTTCCATTTTTTATTTTTTTACTTTCCTACCCATTGTCATTCCCCTTCCTTTCTCTTCTTCTCTCCCTCTCATCCCTCCTTTCAATTATCCATTTCCATTTTGACTTTTTTTTTTTTTTAATTATTTTTTATTTTCCATTTTTTATTTTTTTACTTTCCTACCCATTGTCATTCCCCTTCCTTTCTCTTCTTCTCTCCCTCTCATCCCTCCTTTCAATTATCCATTTCCATTTTGGCTTTTTTTTTTTTAATTATTTTTTATTTTCCATTTTTTATTTTTTTTCTTTCCTACCCATTGTCATTCCCCTTCCTTTCTCTTCTTCTCTCCCTCTCATCCCTCCTTTCAATTATCCATTTCCATTTTGACTTTTTTTTTTTTTTAATTATTTTTTATTTTCCATTTTTTATTTTTTTACTTTCCTACCCATTGTCATTCCCCTTCCTTTCTCTTCTTCTCTCCCTCTCATCCCTCCTTTCAATTATCCATTTCCATTTTGGCTTTTTTTTTTTTTAATTATTTTTTATTTTCCATTTTTTATTTTTTTTCTTTCCTACCCATTGTCATTCCCCTTCCTTTCTCTTCTTCTCTCCCTCTCATCCCTCCTTTCAATTATCCATTTCCATTTTGACTTTTTTTTTTTATTTTTTTTTTATTTTCCATTTTTTATTTTTTAACTTTCCTAGTCATTGTCATTCCCCTTTCTTTCTCTTCTTCTCTCTCTCACATCCCCCCTCCTCCCCAACTATGACCACTGTCCAGATGGGCTTTACAGCTTTTCTGTGTTTTTCAAGACGTTGTTGCAGATAGGGAGTGTGACTGATATCATCGAGATGCCTCTGTAAACGTCTATGTGTTTGCTAGGACATAGTTAGAGAGGTCACTTCAGACACCTTGGACTCTGTTTACTACGATCATCTTGCTGCTTTGTCTTTCTCTTTATTTGCTGGGTAATTGGAGCCGAGTTTGACATTCTTTTGTACATTAGTGGATGTGCTAGCATTGCAGGTGCCATGAGTACGGAGGGTCGTCGACGCGGGGCTAGAATCCGACATGATGGTGACGGACGGACACTGCGTCACATTCCTCTTGGTGATCTGATTCTACAAACCGAGCTACGAGTGGCTACAACGCAAGGCATAACATCGTACCCATGCCCTTGCCGCGACTGTCATGGGGGACGGCGGAAGCGAATCTCTGTCATCCGAGACCACCATGCATCTGTGGGTAGAGACCCATTCTTGACACAGTCACTCATTGGTGGCGACCCACCAGAAGGATACCCACCCGACGGTATCTGGGTAGAAGACATTGCATACGACGACGATATCGTAGACAATGGCCCTCTGTTTGGCAATGATGACGTCATGCCGGACGCTGGTCAGGACGTCCCTCATGACGTCCCTCAACAGGATCATGTTGCCAACGACGCAACTTTGCTGGATGAGTATCACGATGTCCAAAGACAAGTTATGGAGGCCCTTGACCGTGGCGATGCTCTCCATAGGGACACTGGTGTTGAGCCCAACTTGGTTGCCGAAGATGACCTCGATCCCGACACTGTTGACGAGTTGCAGCGTCTCTATCAGCAGGCTACAACCCCGCTGTATCCGGGGTCAAGGACAAGTGTTGTGTCTGCCACCATTATCATCATGAACATGTGTGTGGTTTTTGGTGTGAGCAACAGTTTCGCCACTGAATTATTGCGGTACTTGGTGGTGGACTTACTTCCAGAGGGCAATAAGCTGCCAAGTAGTCATTATGCCGCCGCAAAGACAATTCGCAAGCTGGGATTGGAGTACAACAACATCCACGCATGCCCTGATGGTTGTGTACTATATGAAGATGAACATGCGGACTTGCAGACATGTCCAAAGTGTTCAAAATCCCGATGGTTGGAGGGTACGGACTCTATTCCCTCAAAGGTGATACGCCATTTTCCTCTCATACCCCGCTTGCTACGGATGTGGCGGTCCCCGGAGATTGCCAGCATGTTGATAGGTCACACAAAGCATGTCAGCAAAGACGGCATCATGCGGTCTGTAGTTGACAGCCCCGCATGGAAACACATCGACACAGACGACGTCTTCGAGAACTTTGGAGCTGACACACGGAACATGCGTATGGCTTTAGCGATAGACGGTGTCAACCCTTTCAAGTTAAGCAACACAAACTGGTCGACTTGGCCAGTGCTTATCTTGCTATACAATTTGGAGCCATGGTTTGTGACAAAGAAGTTCTTCATTTCGTTGTGCATATTGATCTCAAGGAAGCGCTCACCAACTGCAGCAAACATTGGCGTGTTCATTCGGCCATTGTTGAAAGAGTTGCATCAGCTTTGGCAAGGTGTCCCAGCACTTGATTTCACTCAACCCGTAGGGTCTCGAGGCTTCAATCTACGAGGTTTGCTGATGTCGACTATTTCAGATTTTCCCGCATATGGTCTCATTTCAGGTTTATGCTGTAAGGGATATAAGGGATGTCCTTCCTGCGGCCTAGAAACAGATGCTAGATCCGCCAAGACAGGAGATCTGCGTCCAGATCGCACGACTCGGGGCTCGAAGATTGTGTTTGGAGGTGCACGTCGTTATCTTCCACGTCACCATCCGTATCGGCGAAACACTCGGTTCAATGGCAACCGCGAGACACGGACGGCGCCTACAATCATGTCAGGATCAGACGTTATTAGGTATGCTGCGTGGCGGCAGTCATATCTAGACCTCGGCGGCAGGGAAGGAGGCCCAAGTGACCCTGTGCATAGCACGGGCGTTAAGCGGCTAAGCGTGTTCTTTGAACTTCCTTATTGGCAGGTCAGTAGAGAATGACTACTCTGCCTTGAATGTTTTCCTAAGCATAACAGCATTGTTGGAGATAGTGTTTACGTTGTCGTGTTTCCAATAGATGTCTTTGTGGACATCAGGATGTTTCACAAGACGTTTGCTTTGACAAGCACTAAACATGTGCTCACTGTCAACACTGGTTGGCAACATGTAATTTTTCTAATGACTCTAGATGTGGTGCTAACAAATTGCGTGGGCATCTAAACAGCATCTGAAGATTCGACACGTCCTAGACGTCATGCACTGCGAAAAGAACTTATGTGAGAACATTCTGAAGACTCTGTTTGGAATGAATGACAGCCCTAAAAGTCGCCAAGACGTGGAGGACTTGAACATCCGTGAAGAGTTGTGGTTGCAACCTCCACGACGCCGAGGAGACGAATACTACATGCCGCAAGCCCCATACATATTGAAGCCTGAGGAGAAGCGCGAATTTGTTCACATAGTGTCTAGTGTCCGCACTCCAACAAACTATGTAGGGGCAATTCACAAACGGTTGGCGGATGGGAAGCTGCAATACATGAAGACTCACGACTATCATGTCCTCATGCAGTAGGTACGGTATTGATTTTCGCACCTATGGACGTCTTGCATGCTGCACAGTTGTAGACGAATTCTGCCGATGCCGTACTCCCAGACGTTGTCACGTTCAGTGAAGGACATCCTACAAAACGTCCTTGTGTATGCCTACACAGCGTTGTTGAGTACGACATGGTAATGTTCTGGTTAACATGGTTGGTGTTTCTGCGGACATGAACAGCAACAGGTGATGACACACATAGGACTGCGGGGTTTATATTGTATCTAAACCTCACTGCCTCTAATAGTTTAACATCTGATCTTTCCATGTTGTCCATCTTGTAGATACTCCTTCTTGCTGTCCATAACTTGTTGAGCGAAGAGGTGCGCATAGCCATCATCAAAATGTGCAGGGTGTTTCAGCGCATTTGTGAGAAAGAGGTACGTGCAGACAGCAGCGACGCGCTCATGCGAGACGTGACAATGGCGTCGTGCGTGCTGGAGAAGGAGTTTCCTCCAACATTTTTGAACGTGATGACACCTCTCCCCGTACACCTCGTGGAGCAATTGTTCATATGTGGGCCAGTCCATTGTAGGTGGATGTATCCAATTGAGAGGTACATGAAGACGCTGAAAGACTACGTGAGGACACAAGCACATCCAGAGGGGAGCATCGCAGAAGGGTATCGTTTAGAAGACACCCTCGGGTTCTGCACAGAGTACATGAGGCGACATCGGGCAACAACGCATCGTGTTTGGGATGCCACTGAAGATGCCTCCATGACTGACGAAATCTTGCTTGATAATGACAACACCAAGCGTAGATTGTCTGACGAAGTACGGGGCTATGCACATGCCTTCGTCATCGACAACGCTCCTTGCTTAGAACCATGGCGAGAGTGAGCCTCTAAAACTAACACCCACCCATCTAAGATGCCTCCAGAAATCAATAAGAGTACAAAACTGTGTTCAGGGCAGTGCTTCTATGAAATGTGTAGACATTTGCATGTCTCGTAGAATGTCTTTTATAACATCTGCCAAAATATCGCCAAGTATTTTCCCAAAATTAGAGTATGTCAATGCAGACGTCATCCGTGACGTCGGAACACACAGTTAGATGTCGTTCTGTACATCTGATCTAACAAATGTGTACTGAACCATGTTGTTTCTATCTATGCCGCCTTTCCAGCGTTTGACAACGGTGTTTGGTCTTGTTTACAGGGAGTATGTAATCGCAAAGGCACGCCGCTGGGAGGAGCGTGAGGTATATCGAGCACAGTCCAGACGTCAGCGACCTTCCAGATCCGTCACGTATCCACCCGAATTGTGCGAATTGCCGCGTTTTGCAGAATGGCTGAGGGCACGGGTGGAGCAAGCTCAAGCGGCCGGTGATCAACTGGATGCAGATGTGGTACAGTACTCGTGCCCCCCAGAGAGGTATGCTACCACCCATCGGCTACTCAAGGCATTCGGAATGCGCTTTCGCCCTCGTACAGCGGAGGGAGGACTTGTCACCCGTGACTCCTGTGTAGTTACCGCATATACGCAGCAACTACGTTGGGGGATTCGCAATGGGAGGCCCATTGACTGCACCACCGAGTATGTGGGGTACATTAAGGAGATTCTTGAGTTGGATTACCGCAATCACTGTACCACAGTGTTGCTCTGCGAGTGGGTTAAAGCTTCCCGTGATGCACGCGTCCCCAACATTGAACGCGACAAGTACGGTTTCAGCGTGGCAACCTTCAACCACATGGACCACAGAGTACATGCGGACTCTTTTGCGTTTCCGTTGCATTGTCAGCAGGTCTTTTTTGTTGATGATCCCACAAGGCGGGGATGGAAGATCATTTGTCGTACAGACGTCAGAGGTCGGCGCACAGTGATACAGCATCGACATGCAATTGCCAACGTAGTTGCAGTGGGCAGCGACGACAACTTCCAGGGTTTGCAGCCGCCGGTTCTCGAAACGGAGCCAACTCGTCATGCTGCTCTTGTGGGAGGGTCCTACGTTACAGCCGGTGCAGAAACAAACGACGTTTTCGAAATAGAAGAGGATGAATGACAGTTGAACCTCTAATTGCTGACGGTGCTAACATTAGCGCTGTCCACAACTACGTCTGCGTGTCCTTGTCAAACGTCTTGCACTACATAGGAGACGTCTCAAACGTTTCGAAAAACATCCTCTTTACCATCTGGGATGTAACGGTTGTTACTTGCTCGCATATACATACGGACATACATAGACGTCATGAAGGACATCCGTAGGAATGTCAAAGATGACATCGTATCGTTAATGTGGCTACGTTTAGTAAAATGTTTGCAGTAATGTCTGCGTATACACAGCGTGACGTGTTATCCTGTTTGATGTGGATTTTTTTGTGGTATTTACAGTAATTACTGCATTTTGTTCAGCATATTAATAGTATGATATTCAAGTGTATTTTTAAAAACAAATAACACAAATCAAGAATGTTGAAAGCACAATACAATGAACGTAATAAGCCTCTCCTCATTGCAAATTAAAAACTACGAAGCCTTTTAATAATTACATTTTTTTCCATAATCTTTCATTTCAGCTTAATTTTGCATTTTCTATTTATAATATTAATTAACATAATTTCAGAAAAATAATCACACCATATTTTAACATTATGATATTCAAGTTTGTTTTTTTAAAAAAAAGTACACAAATCAAAGACTGTTGACGTTAGAATACAATGAACATAATAACCCTTTCCTCGTTGAAAATTAATAACTACCGATTCCTTTCAATAATTACATTTTTTTCCTTAATCTTTAATTTCAGCTTAAATTGGCATTTCTTATTTATAAAATTAATTTAAATAAATTCAGAAAATAAATGCACTATATCTGTAATTTTTGTATATTAAAAATTAATATTAAAACCGAAGTACACAAATTAGAAATTCAGAAATCACAATATAGTGAACGGTATAAACCATTTGTCATTGTAAATGATATTGCGAATTTTATTTAAGAACAAAAAATAAAAACAATGTCTTTAATCTCTCCTGGCTTTTTGTCCTCTCCCTTTGCTGACCCTGCCCAACCTCTGTTTTTCCTCACTGTGGGCAGGAAGTTACCTCGCAGTCTGGTAACTTCGCACTGTTTTTACTGTCAGTGAAAACGAGACCGTTGCTGACGTGGCACTTTCACGTTTCCAGGGATGTCCTCGGCCATGTCCCCGCAGACGTATAAGTTTATTTAAACATCTTCACGTTTTCAAGCTAGCATGCACGTGTCTCGGCACGATCCGCCCAGTTTACCTCCAAAAACACATTAACGTCCTCACCTTCTTCAAGACATGAATGGCCAACATGCAGACATGACAAAAACACGACCATGTTTTTGGAGAACATCCCCAAAAACACGGGTTTCTTATAGTGTACGTCAATGTCGGGCATGTGCATTGATTTCCAGTATTGCTGAATCCGATATGGAACCAAATATAACATACTTCCGACTTATGCGTCGGTATCTTGCATCTGATAAGCAGTTTTTTATTGAAATTCGTTTTTGACATGATACTGTGCATTAGAGTGTCCATTGCGCTGGTCCGGAACTGATATCTGAGTTTTGCTACAACGGCGCGAGTGGGGATTGGCAGTGCGCCAGATATCGGAGAGGGAGAAAAGAGGCGCAAGCATTTGAACTCGGACATTGGAGGGTGGAATTATGCGCGCAAGGACAAGTCGACCTCTACATGCCGCCGGAAATCAAAATAGTGTTTTCCACCTCCGATTTCTTGGAAGACTACGACTGTATCTCAGCGACGGAATGGATTGCATTGTGACTATGCGGTGAATTTTCATACAATTGCTTGGACAATTTACCTTTTTTAAATTCCCAACTGTGTACCTGAACCAGGAAAACTTTGATCACAGACTATTTGTAAGGAATTTTCGGACCTATACTCGTTTGATGATTAAGTTTCTATGAAGGTAGTCATGTTTTTTATAAGGAACTTTCAGAGCTATACTCTTTCACTGACTAAATTTCTACCAAGACAGCCATGTTTTAATGGATACACGTCGATTACAATATATAATCTAATGGAATTCAATATCGGTTTGAGAAGTAGTTGGTCAGTGTGTCACTTCAGTAGTGTCGGATGGTTCGAATTTCATATTTGCTCGTGAACCAGTTGAGCTGTGTGAAAATTGAAGACAATATGTTCCCCATACGCCACTGCATCGCGGACCACCCTATATGTGTTCGTTCACATCGCGTCTGCCCGGTCCGACAACCTCCGTCCGCAATACGGTCGGCATCAAGTCCGCCCACCTGGATACACATTATGCCCGCCTACAGGCCCGTCCGAGCCATGTCCGCCTACCAGTCCGGCCCACTCGCGGACTTCCCCGGCATCCAACGGTCGTGTTCCTCCTCAATCGTCCGCCACGAGAAAACACGTCCGCCCCTGAACCCTAAATCGGTTGCCCGTCTCTATCCGCCCAACTTCGCCGTCGGAACTCCTCCGCACATCCACGTCACCGTCCGGGGCCACCGCAATTCCAAGTAGGACGCCACGTAATGGGGCCGAGTAACATTTCACCCACGCTACTCGCAGGACCTAAAGGACCCTACGCTGACCCCTATTATGACGTCGGAGGACCCCCGTCACGACCCATACGGACGTCGCGACGGGATTGTCACGATCCTACGGCATAGAAAACCCTGGTCACTGTACTTGTTGTACTAGGTAAGAGTTTTTCTGTAATACAGTGTTTAGTAATTGACTAAGACTGCTACTTTTGAACACTCAGCAATAACTTAGAGTACAACTTAGTACTTGGAGTCATGTACACACATTGCGTTGAGTTGTATTGTATGGTCTTCATGTACCTTTTATACTTGCGGCATTGTTCAGAGTACTGAGGGGTACCGATTGTTCTTATCCATGACTTTTTGTAGAGTAATGGTCTCAGTTTTGTACAATTAGTACATTTCATTGCATGTTTTGTAAGAGGTTCCGAAATGAAGGTCCTAAATTGTACCTGATGTATATTTGTGCGTGATGGGCAGACCTCGTTCTTCTTGCGCTTCGAAGAGGTCCACCCAAAATGTACTGTGTGACAGAGGGCTTTTGAGAGGTTGAAGCCGTGGTGGGTGCGAAAACTCAAGGAGAGGAATACCTGTTGTTGCATATACCACGTGGAGATGGACATGATGAAGGTTGGATTGTGCAACCTCAAAGACAAAGTCAGGGGGCTCCATGTGCATACAACCTGTGATTGTGCGTGGATAGTGTGCACAGGCAGCAAGGAAGGGACTTGTTGTGCACATGAGAATACTTTCAAACGAATAACTCTGATGTGGGAATCATGAGTTTGTCCAAAAGGAGAATTTGACGTGTGGCATAGGCTTGAATATCTCATGGGCGATTGTTCTAGCTGTGGTTTCCAGCTCTTTCCTATTTGTCCGCATGAGTTGTCTGGTTCTAACACCTTTCTTGTTAGATGGAAGTGTTTTGAGTACTACCAGGTGGGAGTGGATGCTGAGTCTAGAAAAGTGAAGAAACGTCTTTGGGAAGCTTTCAGAGAGACAGCTGCTAACGAATTCCTATCTTATATGGAGAAAATAGTGACCACCTTTATCACACACAACTTCAAGGTACGATGGCAAGATGAGCAATGCCAATTGATGATGAAGAACGTTCCGGAGGGAGTGGTTGTGTCACATATTGACTATGCAGAGAACTACACTTTTGCCATCCAAGATGAGGTCGAGAGCTTGTACTACTTCAGTACTAGTGTGACCATCCTGGTGCACATTATGATGTGGAAAGAAAGAGAGCAGACCATGAAGCAGACTCACTTCTATATATCTGATGATAAGGCTCACGATTCGACATTTGTTCAACATTGTTTGACGTTGCATTGGAATTGGCTGGGTGATTCAGGGTTGACACCGGAGGAACATTGGGTCTACAGTGACAGGTGGAGTTCCCAATTCAAGTGCGCGACAGCTATGCACTTTGTTGCACGCTACCCTGCGCTCATTGGGGGTTGCAAGATGCGGTGGAACTATTTTGAGTCGGCTCATGGAAAAGGAGAATGGGATGGGGCTGGTGCCATGGTGAAGAGGGCGCTTGCAGCTGAGCAAATCCAAAATCCATTGAGGCCCTTACAGAATGCCGGGACGTTACTCGGGAGTGAGCGTAGAGCAAAGAGCGTAGAATGTCAGATCTGGGAGCGGTGAGGGTAAATTTTTAGTCAGTCTTTTACTAAAAATAAATTAAAAAAAAGGATTTCTAGAATATTCTCGCAAATATGATGAAATTAGACAGAATATTCGAATTAACTGGTACCTATTACCGTGGAATTTCTTACCCAAACCCGTGGTTTTAACGGAGAAAATGTGGACTTCGGTGAAGTCTACATAGAAACTCTTTACATGAATTAGTGCGACATGGAGAGAAATGACATAGTCATAGATTTTAGTATTGTATTTAATTACAAAGGTTTCAGATTTCTGATTCTCTAAACGTGTGAACTACATGAGTATGCGAATAATCTATACATAATGTAAAGTTCATCTATTGTGAGACGAGGTCTAAGATTCCTATCTACAGCCCGATTTTGGATTTTATGAGAGGAGGTCTATGATTCCTATCTACATCCAGTTTTTGGATTTTCTGTGGGCTTTGGAGTGAGGACTTAGCATACTGACGCGGGCTGTGTCAATCCACTATGTGTCAAGACTTGCAATAGAACGATAGGCAAAGTTTATTCCGGGGTAGCTTGAATCGGTTTAGAAGCAACGAGAGAGCGTCGGGAGAGATGCCAAAGGTGCATAACCGGATGTCAAGGAGGACAAGGGCGGCTGTTGGTTTAGCCCCAGAGGCACCTGCGAGTTATGAGGAGCTGCGGCCATGGCTGGTGGAGGTGGAGCGCGCTAGGAAACGAGGCGTGGTCATTCCGCCGTTTAGGCACATCGGACGCCTCCGTGTTGGTGATGGGGAATGGCGGTGGACAGTGGCTTGTACCATCGAGATGGTGAAGATCATGACGGAGTCCCTCATTCCGTATCCCTTGACCTCCACCTCCGACGTGAATCCAGTTGTTCAGTTGCCGTCTGTGATCATATCGGATGGCGCAAATTTGTATATCGACAAGAGTTGGACGGGTTGTCCTTTACAGTAAGAAACAGGAAACTGGATCTCATAGTGCAGAGTTTGCTGTAAGGACTTTTCAAGTTCTGAAGGCCTAAGTCTGAGTGTCAGAGGGAATGAGATGTTTGCTATGGCGTATGCATCGTTATGATAGTAGTGTCTATTATATTGATTTACACAGTGCTGTGTAACAATATTACATATTGTATGAACCACGAGATTATATGAGTAATCTATATGTAATGTACTATCTCATCTATTCTATAAATTATCTATATTTATGTAAAGTCACATCTATTCTGAGAGGAGGTCTAGGATTCCCCTCTCCATGATCATCTTGACCTCGTTGAAACTGAAGGTAGGTGTGTGGATGAAGAGGTCTACATCTGCTTCAAAATGACACACTAACACAAAAACGTAGTACAGGTGCTTGCAAGGTCTGTAAGGTTCTCCTCTACGCCCTAACTTAGCAATCGTTGGTTTAAAGACTGGACAGGTGCAATCAGGGAATGTACCAATTGACAGCTGATATACTGCCTGTGAGTCCGACTCCATCAAAATAATGCATCCAATACCAGGATGTGATAGTAAGGTGACCTTCAAGATTTTTGCTTGCATCGCCCGGGCTGAATCAATGGTCCTCGTATGCTTGGAACTAACGTCTGTGATGCGACGGAGTGTCTTTGACTTCCTTGATTTTGGGAAGACATCGGCATTGTCCGGCACCGGAACATTGGACAAGTCCCGAGGTACTAATGTATTATTGAATGAACGGTTAGGATGAAGTCGTTCCTTCTGAGGTAGTTGAAAACCAACATTCTCCAAGGCCTCCATTTCTGAACGAGTCAGATTGGTGCCTATCTTCACGGGCCAGATTGTTGGGAGGGGGGGTCTAGATTGAGTTCGTGAGAATGGCTCAACCCACTTCCGACGAGTACCCTTCACACACCTCTCAATATCGTCGGGGCAGAAATAAAATTCTTCCACCTTCTTGCGTTGACCATTTTGAGGAGGCATCCATATGCCGGTGTACGTTGGAGCAGAGGTGGACTTCCCGTTCTGGACTATGCGCGATTCACACTTCTTCTTTGTCACTGCCATCTGAGCCCAACAGGACTTGGCTGAGTTGTAATTAAGCCGAGCAATGTGCCATTGCTTTACATCCACAGAAGTCTCCTGCACAGCTGTCACGCGCTGAATTTCGGACGGAATAGAGGTCGAAGGCTGAACAGGGTTTATCTCAACATCATCGTCTTCTTGGATGGTAGTCAAGCTTCCACCACGGGCACGGGTAACCCTTCTTCCAATTCGAGGACGTGAGAAATTCACGGTGTCTGGTCTATGAGTTTCCTCTTCAGCTCCGATTGGAACATTGGCTTTACGTTTCCGTGTACCAAATACTTCTGCTCCCTCTAAGTGCGCATCACGAGTATAAAATTCTTCTGCTCCTGGGAACTCTGTCACCACCTTACTGAGTGCCGAAGGATCACCGCTCCGTTGAGCACGACGTTGAGCACTACGTAGCCTAAGTTCTTCTCTGGATGGACAAAATCCAGCGGTTCCACCTTTTGTGTACTGATAGTACGCAACAACTTGGAGAAATGCACGTACATAATCATCGACAGCTGCCACATACAAGTCTCCACCCTTGTTTCCAGAAGCTTGTAACCATTTATTGTGAATAGACTCCGCAAGGTTACAGGACGGCATCTCAGCCAGCTCTTCGGCAGAATATTTGTTTTCCTGCAAATAAAGCGATGAGCAAAAAATCAATGAAATTATATTTTGACCTCATGGTAGAGGCTTGCGGTAACGCAACCCTCTCCTATACATAGAAATTATAATTTCTTATAATTTATTTAAAATATAAAAAAGGATAAAAGAAGAAAGAAGGATAAAAGAAGAAAAAAGGATAAACATAAAGTATATTACAGTAAGAGAGAACTTACCAGTTCCATGAATCCACCCCACTGTCTGTAACGATGATGCCAATATGATAGCCAGTGGCCAAGATTATAGAGCCCTGTTTCTGATGTAGCATTTGAGGATGACCACCAAGCCCTGATCGCCAAGTAACGTGTCTCTGCTTCATCCATGGTAAGTGCATCTTTATATTGCTTGCACAAAACCTTGTGTTGGTCCTGCAAGTCGTGAATAATATACTTCTTGGTGTGAGTCTCTAGTGACTGCGTCCAATGAAAGTAGCATGTCCTTTCTTGGCCCTCCATCGGGACACTGGGGTCACCGGAGCCATAAACAATGCGCACGGCGTTCCAATTGGCCTGCGCACTATCAGCCATGAATCCTTGGAATTGAGGCATTGGTATTCTGTGCCTTGCCATAACGTCATTGAGATTCGTCCAGAACAAAACCTGTGCTTCTGTGTCCTCAGATTGGAATTCACAGCATGCAATAGTTAGTATGCGTTGATAAGTGGAGTCGTAGACGTGGCACCCCATCGTGGCCCAAGGTTTCACCCGTTTGACATGGTCAAACATCATCCAGGCTTGAGAGAGGGACCCACTGGGCTGCATACGGCGGACTAGATCAACACCGCTTCCAGGACCGACCTCTGACATCTTGAATATGAAGACTTTATCAGCGTCGTCGCCTTGGCCAGGAAAGATATTCTTCTGGACGTAGGCCCAATTACTGAGACCTCTGAGTTTCGTGATCCCATCTATGACGCCATATCTTCGTAACATTTTGAAACTGTAGATACGGTTTCGTAATGCAGGGGAGTTCAATTCTCTACATTGTTCAAAGACAGGTTCTAGATCATGAAGAGAGAGGGGAGAAGTCTATGGGTCAGCTTCGTCACGAAGAAGGAAATTACCAAGAAGGTCCTTACTGGTTTCTAGAACTATCTTTGAGATGGTAGCATCGGGGGTTAGTCCAACATGTTCCTCTATCAACTCATCTACCTTCCCTCGGAAGCATCTGTAGTCTCCTACTTTCACCGGATGTTCGTGAGTACCAATATGCACACAGGCACGCTCTTGACTGTCCTCACCGAAAATGTAGAAGATTTTGGCACTACAGAGACTCACACAGACAAGGGGTTCTTTGCAGATCTTACAGAGCAGAGTTGACGCAGATGGAGGCGCCTCCCCCACAGGGAATAGGTCTTTGGTGACGCCTTCGAATTCCAACTTGTTCACTCCATGCGCACGGTCTGGACGTTGCAAGAAACTGCACTGAGGGTTGTGGCATTGCAGATGCCCTACACAGTGGGAGTATCTGAATGTCAACCCTAGTGTGTTGCTAATGTTGGTGGTCATAGTTCTGGTCCAAACGTGACCATCGTATCGTTTGTCCATGCCGTCCAAGGACTTCGCAGTCCTCTGGGATGCTGATGAAGGGGCAGGAGGGAGAATGAAGAGTACGTCGCCATTGAATGACGGGGGTAGGAAAGATGTAGTTACAGTACGGATGGATCTGAAGTTTATTTTTTTTAGGATGTTTTTACTACCACTCATACTAGAGAGAGCTAAAAGAGACGGAAGAATGGTTATCTGTTTTGTAGATTGAGGAGAGGGTAAGTGAGATTGGGTTGACCTATGCGAGTGTAGAGATGAAAACGAAGGAGAAGGAAGTTTTGACGAGGCGGGACGAGCCTCAACAGAAGACTTATTCTCATCATCGGACGAATCTGAAATATCTATACTAACGCAAGTTCCTGGCTCAACCTTGACACAAGCAGTCATCGGAACCACAATGGAGAGAGTAGAGGAACTACGAGGAGTTAGGAGAACTGTGGAGGCATTCATGACAGACTCGGTCAAACCATACAGACGGTACTTCCCAGGACAGAGCTTCCACATCTTAACGTTGTTAACAGAAGATGAAGGCTCTACGACCTTGGAGTACTGAACTTGCTTAGTTATAGGATCCATAACTTCTGTCTCTAACCAGAGAGTAGAAGCATCATATCCAAAACGAATTCCTAGCCATTGAGAAGTAATATCTGCCAACCCATCGAGACCAGGGGGGATGCAGATGGGAGCAGTGGAACCAACAGAAGAAATCTCAATAGCAGTAAGGATTGGAGGCAGAGTAGAAGAGGAAGCCATGGGGAGAGCAGGTGATAGTGTGCATGGACAATTCACATGAGAAGGGATTGTTCAGACTTTGTGAACCTCTTTATAATGCATAAAGGTTAACGTACGATTGTTGATAAATAAAGATGACAGTGAATTATTGATGTTGGTGTATTATATATTAATGTTGTAATGGATTATGGTGAGTGCATGATATATATAATGATAATGCATCAAATTATATTAAGCCTTGAAAGTAAGAGTTGTTAGTTTTTAGTTCACTTGTTAGATTAGAAACGCGCCGGCGGCCGTCTTTGTAACCTGCCATTGAAATGAGATTAGAATTTCATGTCAGACGCGGAATGCCATATTGTTAGGCATTGGTGGCTCATGGACAAGTAGAATGCGCGTGCATATTATTAGGGAGAGGATTGAGATCTAGAATTCGTATATCTAGAGGTGGAATGCAAGAGTTATGTCTCTTTGTTCTTGAGTGAGATATAGTGGACTTGAGGTGCAATGTTGTAGTTAGAAATCCGGTCTTGAAGATTGCGTGTAGTATGGACCTAGTTGACAATGTAGGAAAGAGAGTGAAGGTAGACACAACGCAGAAGAAGAAAAAGAGGAGGGGTGGCATGAAGTTTAGTAATACGAAGGCGATGAAGCGCAATGCTCAACGTAGGAAGGAGGCGTCAGTGTCTATAGGAGAGGATCAATATGGTGACGAAGTGGAAAGATCTGATGATGAAGGATCAGTTTCATTTAGGAGACATACTAAGATGCGTTCAATTAACTTAGAGTCAGTGGTAGAGATTGTGGAGAAGGTGGACGTTGATGAAAGGAATGATGGTCAAGACATTCAAGCAGAAGAGGACTACATGCACCAGTCTCCCTCGCATTGTGACTCTCTTGGGTTTGATACTATTGTAATTGATCAGTGTGACAAAATACAGAATGAGGTACTATTTTCTGAATTCACTATATATTGTTTATTACTGTTTATTTTTTTAAAGTTTTTTTGTTTGTAGATTACGGATAGTGTACTTAGAGACTACATGGTGACTTGTGAAGTGGCAGACTACAGAAGACATGCCTTTTGAAGGTGGTAAGTTGTCACGCGAAGAAAACAATGTGAAGGGAAATGTTTTGGATGCAATCAATGAGAGAAATATCTCACATGGTCCATCCATTGAGGAGGAGGTAATTACTTCTATTAGAATATCTTAAAAGTATACAATTCTTTTTCTAATATGTGACATGGTGAATTATTGCAAATGAAGATTCCTAAGGGATAATATGCGATTGTTTTAAAAACTTTTATATATTCCGTATCTTTTGATTTGTAGACTCTTCAAGTTATTATATCATGGTATATTGACCATAGTAAGATCGTCCCACGCTAAGATCGTGGAATTTGGAACGAACAATTATTAAGATATAACTTCCTTAACATGTAAATTAGGCGTACATAATGAAGGTGATAGCTTATAGTATTTTAGTTTTTAATCTTTTACATGAATATGTGTGTGCATAAGAACAAAACAACTGGAAATAGGTTTTGTTCGACTTTTTTTATTCCTTAATTTTGATAAATAGCAACTCCTTCTTTTTATCTTTCAACAAATGTAGAGTCTTTACACATACGCTTAAAGATGAGACAATGTATACTTACAAGGAAATATCATGATACCCGGGTATAAGCTGGTGGACAGGGTATACGAAACTCGGGTAGATTACCGGTTCTTACATGCGAATTGCAGAACCGGGTATATGGCCAGCTCGTATTTGGATCCCGGATATATGGCCAGCGGGTATAGTGGAAGTTGGTACGCGTGCATATGGCCAACTTCGATATTGCGAATTGAGAATGGTTTTCATTTGGATCAAACTTAGTGGGCGGTCATGTGGTCATCAGGGTTAGGCTTTTGGTTCGTGGACAGTAAAGTCGCGATGCTAATTTCGGAATTGCAGCTCGGCGTTGTCAGATTTTTATACATATTACAGAGTATGAAAGAGAATCGAGATTAGGGTGGTCTAATCAATGTGAAGCTAGTCAGAACAGACTGTAAAAGAGTACCAAGATTGGAGTGGTCGTCAAGATGGTTGGCTCACGCTTGGATTTAGATTTTACTTTGCAGGAATCCAAGTAGCAACCGACGGCAGCAAGAATGAAATATCTGTTCTTAGTGTGTACAAGATTGGGTTTGTTGTTGGGGAATAATGAACTGCTGGAATTCCAAATGGCGATTGCTTGGATTCGATTTGGTCTGCGAAGGGTACTTAGGAGAAGGTGCTCGGAATCAGAATTCTCTTTCTTTCTTGAGTGTACGAGTATGGATATTGAGTTGGTTTCCGAAATCTCCCAGGCAGTCGAGATGGTGGTTGGAGGAGATGCTGCATCACCTCAGGCAATTGCGATGGATGTTGGAAAAGAGGATGTGATACTTGGCGAAGTATCGGAGATGGTGAACGCGCAAGCAGATCATGTGAGTTAGAATTCCAACTCAAACTTTTGCTCTAAACCCTCAGGATAATGGACAGCAAGTCGCTTGCTAATTGTAGCCTAAACCTCAGCGATCAAGAAATTCTGAACACAACATTTGGACTTGGATCGCTGCGATTGTGGACTTAGGTTATCTACAACAATAATTTGAAATTGGAATATGCAAACATTGTTGATTCCGTGAAGGTGCTTGACTTTGTAAATTAGGTTTTCTCGGATGTTGGTGGTATTACCATTTGGAACTAGTGATAGTTTGGTGAAGTATGAATTCGGAGGTGAAAGTATTGTTGTTTCGGTGGTATGCTTATTGAATGTTTATTATTTCACTTGTGACGGGGAGAGTTTACAAGCTCAGACTGCCCTTATATAATGCATTCATGAGTACTGGTTACTGTAGGTCAAGTATGGCTTCTCGTAGTGTAGGCTTCTCGAAGTTCAATATTGGCTTCAAGTACAGGTTTTCGTTTATGTTAGTGTTGGTCAGAATCTTGTGAAGGCAGCCTGCGTTAACGCAGACTGACCCTGGGTCCTCGTGATTGAGATGATGCTATGATTTGTGCTGATGGCTCTGGGATATGTATGTTAGAATTTCCTTTTGTTTGGTACTAGAGAGAGCAGCCTACGTTAACGTAGCCTGACCTGAAGTCCCCTTCCTTGAGCATGGAGATGCTCGCTTTGTGGTTCGGTCCTACGCTGACCATGTTTTGTTTGAGTTATTGATGGTTATGTTTGAGTTATATGTTTGAGTTATATTTGAGTCAATGGTTGCTGATACATTTGAGTTAATGTTAGGGTAGGTTCCTTAGCAATTAATTTGTCATTGTGAAGGCAGCCTGCGATAACGCAGACTGTCTCCGGGTCCTCGTGCTTGAGGATTGAGATGATGCTTCGGTTTGGTTATAATGGCTTTGGATTATGTATGTTGAGATTTAATTTGTTTTTACTTGTGAGAGCAGCCTACGTTAACGCAGACTGCCCTCAAGTCCCCTTGCTTGAGCGATGAGATGCTCATATTGTGGTTCGGTCCATTGCTGTCCGCTCTAGATTATGTTACAATTACATCATTCTTGTACCTGTAAAGAGAGCTTGCATTAACGCAGGCTGCCCCAGGCAGATTCACGGGGACTAGTTGATTGACTTATTGATGGTTAAGTTCACGTTATGGTTGAGTTAATAATTTCTTACTTGATGATGTATATGGTTGCTGATACATTTGAGTTAATGGTAGGGTGGGTTCGAAGAAAATTAACTTGTCATTGTGAAGGCAGCCTGCGTTAACGCAGACTGCCCCCGGGTCCTTGTTCTTGAGGATCGAGATGATGCTTCGGTTCGGTACTGATCGCTTTGGATTATGTGTGTTGAGATTTAAGTTTTTTTCTACTTGTGAGAGAAGCCTACGTTAACGTAGACTGCCCTCAAGTCCCCTTCCTTGAGCATCGAGATGCTGACAATGTCATTACAGGCGGTGATGCTTTGATCGTGTTGTAGGGTGCATTGCGGGCTTCGAGAGATCTGAGAGCATACAGAGAGAGCTTACAGTGAATATTGGTTGGATTTTCTGTAACCCTTGTTGACGAGGATGCTCTGGTTAAAAATTATTTTTATTACAATTTTGGCTCAAAGGGGAAGCTTACCAAGATTTCTCACAGGCTCAGAAGTAAACCTCGTTGACGAGGATGCTCTAGCTCATGGTTTAATTTTGTTTTTTGCTCATGCTAGGGTGCATTTCTGGCTTCGGTGCTAGGGTGCATTACTGGCCTCGGTTCTGGGGTGCATAGCTGTGCCTCGGTACTCGTGTGGTAGGGTGCATTTTATGCTATGCTAGGAGCATAGATAGAGCTTACGAGGATGATCTGGTTTGCAAATTTCTTTTATATTGGGTGCAAAACTGGCTTCGAGATCTCACGGATTCTAGAGGCTAAGGAAATTCTGATTGGGGCTCAAGTAACCCTCGTTGACGAGGATGCTTACAATGTCATTACAATGCTCTTGTTTGAGTCTCATCCAAACTTACAATGTCATTACAATGTTTTTAATTAATTTGGATCTCCCTTACACATTAGTCTCTGTTTTTAATTGTAATATTTGCTAAACTCTAACTACTGGATTTTTCTTCTTAACAGATGGCTCTATCAGATTCCGAGTCACTCCTTTTGAGACCTGCGATGACATCTTCTCAACCCTTGGAAGCTACCAATCCAATCGCAAGTCAGGAGTGTGCTGTTGCGGCTGTTGCTTCTCAGGTTATTCTCGAACTCAATGCTACTGAGGCGCCAGTCGAGGTTTTGACTCCCACGCCTTCCATGGCACCCATTAACGGCTTGGGTGTCGATTCACCCTTGGCTGCCTAGGCAGATGTTAGTCAGATGCCTGCCCATCTCTTAGATCAAGACCCAGTGTTCACCGCCAACGAGATGAGACTAATGCACAAGAACGATTGTGTGGGAATTATCAATCGACTTCGAAATTTTCCACAGGGGAAATCTAGACTGTGTATCCCCCTCTGTCGATTGATTACATGCCCTCTCGTTCGCCCAATCATTGAACAGGATGTCAGAAAGTTAGAGAATGACTTCGTTCGAGGTTATCGCGTAGGCGATCGGGTGATATACGTCTCCTTATACGATGCTCAAGATATGGAGACCCCTGTAACTGGTTCGGAAGAGGTTTGGCTCAACCCCATTTGGAAGCTCGAGAATGAACGATTTGAGGCACGTCTCCAAGCGGATCCTGATCTTATGCAATTCAGCAAGAAGTTCTTCCATGTGTACGAGGGGAATCATAGGGTCACTGCCTGGACTCGTCACATTAAAATCCTCCATGCAGATGATCCTATTTGGTACATTTCCCCTGATTGTATCGTTTTGGATGGACGCCGACAACATGGGTTACTCCTTAACGCCATGAACGACATCAATTGGTAATCCCATTACACTCTTAATTTATTTTCTTCATGCATCTTAATTTATTTGGGTCTAATTACGCTTTTTGTACTCATGAAACAGGTCAACTGAGAATGACCATGTGAAACAAGGTCTTCTAGCTAAACTTCAGCGGGTTAGAACTTTCGGGAAGCTTGATCTTCAATCCTTCAAAGAATTGATATCTGACGAGGACATGAAGGTTTGCCAAAAAAACAAAGCAAAGCAGCCGACGTGGTACTCTTTGACGATGGACGTCTTCGTCAAATTCTTGTTTTCGGTATGTCTTTCTACAGCGTCTTATGGTATTTTCATCTTTCCTTGATTATACTACTGTTTTAATAAACTCTGCTTGGTTTCCAGTATCTCACATCGTCACATGCACCTAGGTTTTCGGTATGGTCTCCTTCAGGTTCTGTGTCCATGTACTATGCCTAGACAGTTGGCCTTTGTGACTTTATTCTTTTTAGTTTCGAATGTAAGCCTGCGTTAACGTAGTCTGCTCTCAGATATTTCTTCTCCACATCTCTAAGGCTTCATTCAGCATCCTTCATGGTCGTGACGAGTTTTAAAGTGGGCATTGAAATTTGAAAATTTATCTTCTTGACTGCGTAGACTGCCCCTACGTATCAGGTCTACATTATACACTGTTTTATTTCTATCTCGTTCTTGCATTCTTAATCCTAAGTTTTGAAAGTTTCCTAAATTGCTCTGTCTCTTCTGCCGATGTTTTTTGGTTTCTGAACTGATTATTTTCATTCCCAATTTTGATTAGTTAAATCTGCTCTTTCATGTGTGAATTTATGTACGAGTAAGTTAATACATTTCACACATATTTCATGTAGATAGCATCAGTAAAGACTGGTTTGATATCCCCCATCGATGTTTTTATTCTAGTCTCTTTCAGATTCTACTTCGATTAAGGGGCCTGGTTAAATTAATGTTCTATCTTTGATTATGTTCTTGGTCCATCTTTGATTAAGGGGCTTGGTTAATTTTATTCATTTCTCGTTTGGAAATCCGGCCTACGGAAAGTAAGCTTGCGGTAACGTAGTCTGCCATAATAAATTTCTTCTCTTAGGTTTCGCATGAGTTCATTGAGCATTCTTCTCCTAGGTATTTGTTTAAGGGGGAATTAAAATTTTATAAATTTTACAATGGAAGGCAGCCCCCAGGTATCAAAGCTTCTATATACTGTTTCAATTTTTCAAATTGGTCTTGAAAGTTTCTAATACGATTGTGTCTCCTCTTTCGGTTCTGTGGATTCTTTTTGTTTATTGAATTCGCTGGATCCTGGACAAGATCGAGTTCTTATTTCCTAGAGTCTAGCACATGTCTAGCTTGAGTTTCTAGAGTCTAGCACATGTTCCCGCTTTGGTTTTCTTCAAGTTCTGCTCCGATTTTTTATCTTAGATTGGGGGCCCGGGTGCTTCATAATATTATTCAGGCCTACGGTAACGCAGCCTGCCCATAGCATCTCCTGATTCTACATTTCTGGGGCTTCATTCAGCATCCTTCATGTTCATGACGGTTTAGTCTGTACATGGTTGTTTCGTTTGGGTCGTTGGGGCTTGCTTTTGTCTTTGATGGCGGGGATTGGTTCCTTCTACGATCGCTGGCGGTTGTCAAGCATTTAAGTCTTTGGTTGCGGGAAGTTAGCCTACACCTCTGTCACAGAGGTTGCGAGTCGTTTGGTTTATGCTCAATCTTTCCAGTTGATGCCGGATTGCGGTCAAGGATTGTTCCTGTATAGGTTTTCGATGTAATTTTTTGTCCAAGTGTGTTTGTTTCATTTCTAGTCCCTTACGCTATTCCGGAGTCAATTTCTCTGGGCGTTGTTCTAAAAACTTTGGTCGTAGATATTCAAAACCTACAAGTCCATTGAGGAGATATCTCATAGAGTTACATCGATACAATGCTCAAACCAACTCTTTCACAAGGTGTTAGATTGTCCTTCAATAACTAGAGTTCGCTAAACTTGCTCCCTAGGTAGGCCCATGATCTCCTCGCAGGTGCTCACTTCCTTAACAGAGAAGTAATCCAATTCTTCAGCTAGTACTGTATTAGATTTCGCCAGAGTAGCATTTCTACGCTTTTTGCTCAGTCTATTTCAGAACGACTATGTTGTTTTATTTACAAGCTATTTATGTTTACTCGATAGTATCAGCAAAGACTGTTGATGACTTTTTTGAAACTGGACATTATCCAAGTTGTAACCATTCAAACATCTCCTCTGATATCACCAAGACTAACTTCGTTTATTGTTTTGTCGCAGACGGTAGTCTTGTTCATTAAGAACTACAGTTCGTTTACTGCAAATAATTAAGTTCATTGTCACCAACTGCTTGGAAAGTTATAGATTAATATGGATTCATGAGTACTTCGAGAATTTTTCATTTCTGTTAATGTGCTCAGATTCACATATCGTATTCTAGCTCACTGTCAATAATAACTTTAGCCGAGTCAATGTTTTTAGTGCAAGCTACCGACTGACCTTTATCTAACTGAATTACTTTATGTTCAGGGTGAAGTCTCAAAAGCTTCAGACATTGCATGTTCCAGTTATTACGAGAACAATCCTAAACCAACTGGACATGGTGTTTGGAAAGCAATGGACACTGCTGTCCAAAAATGCATCAAGGCAATCCGAAATAAAAACTTTGACAAGTTGGTAGCGGTTGCAAACCCAGCTCTAGGAGAGTCTTTTGAAAAAGAGGTACTCTCGATTCTTTACCTCCACTTGTTTATTTCCAATTCTTCATATAATTCTCTCATTTACTCTTTTCTTTTTTCCAGATCAATTATCATTACTCTTATTTCCCTTTGGCGGATATGACACTTGACCGCCTACACAAAATCGCAACAACCAACGTTCCCTCTGATCACAAGACCAAATGGCTTCAAGGTGGAATGCGACACTCGTTGTTCGCAAGAGTGTGCGGTTTCTAGAAGATCGGCCAATGAAGGACAAGACTCTAGACACATGGCTTCATGTCGCATCCCTCTGGGCTCAGGTATTCCTCACATCCTCTACCCTGTTTCTTTTACATTCCATACATGTTTCTTCTAACTTCATTAATCTATTCTAACAATTCCGAGCATCTTCAGTTGGAGAGGTACCTCGTTGATGAGGTGGAGAGGCTGGTCGCTACTCACAATCTTCACATCGACTGGAAAGACGAAGTTCTGAAACCGATTCAGTACGTTGAGAAGTGGAGTTCCCTTATGGAAAAAAGCTTATGGATATTTACTCGGGGCTAATGCAAGCCCCAGGTTTCATAAGGGATCGGATCTCCTCAAGATTGAGGGAGGCAAGATGGCCGGGAATCGCCTAGTCTACAGGTAATTTCTTCGATTCTATTTCTTGTACTGAATCGTGTTTCTACCAAATCCATCTATATATTATTAACCATTGTAATTGCAGGTACTTTCGAAACAAACTTGTTCATAAAGGCGCGCTTGGTGTCTGGGCCATGCCAAAGCAATTCGAAGACGTGGCTTTACTTGAATCACAACCTACCATCTTTACTGCAGATCAGCAAGACCGGTTTGATAATCATTTGCTATTGACAGGGGCCTGGTTCCTTGAGTGCGAACGGAATATTGTCCACCAGGAGGAGGCGATCTTGGTCCCTCCCCCTAGTCCTTCTGCGATAGGAGGCACACAACTGCATTTAGAAGTAGAAGGGCTTGAACTCGAAGACGAACCGCCTGCATCAGTCTCTCCCGTTGCACAGACCAGAGGTCGTGGAGTTCGTGGCACCAAGCGTAAGAAGAAAAAAAACCATCCACCCGCACCACCCCTTGAAGATGGAAACAATGACAACATTGATGTTCCTCAAGACCTTGGGCAGACAGGTGGGAATGCATCTGTGCCGACGGCCACTAAGACTCAAGGGGTAACTGCCGAGATCTTGTCTCAGGTGTCTCAAGGGCTGAGTGCAGGGAAAGTCGGGGCTAATTCCTCCCAAGCATCTGAGGGAGGGGTTTTCAATTCCTGCTCGCGTCCTTCCTTTAAATTAGATGGAGACTCCGCTCAGTCTCCTCATCAGGGAGGCCAGGCCAGGATCGTAACGCGTCCCATTCTGATGCCAAAGACAATTCCGTCATCATCCTCTGGTCCAGAGATACCAATATTGCCCATGTACCTGGAAAGAGGAAACCCGGTTGAGATGGTTTGCGAGTCCAACCACAAAAGTACATGGGTGCCTCAAATTATGGATATCGTTCAGCATATTCACCAGGTACACAGATCTACCTTGCTTTTGCGGGTTGTGGACTGCTCAATACAATGAATGACCTGTATTAGTCTTGCTCAAGTCTAAAGCGAGTTTATTCATTGCTCATGCTTTTAATCTTGTGTATACGTCGTAGTCCTGGTTCTCAACATCTAAGCAAAGTCAATGTCACGACTGTTTGTTTCTGTGTATCCATTCAGAATTCAGCCAGTTCCGACATGGTTGTAATTTAGTGGAGTCTGGCTCCTTTTTGCCATAAATTAATAATCTTAATGCGGTACATTTTGGTGCAATTTGTGTGTAAAGGAGGCTCTTCCGCACGGTTAATATGCTGGATCGAACCCTACCCTCTGATTATTTAGAATGCTGCGAGGCACTCTAAATAATGCCATATCCTTGTTATTTTCCGAATGCTTTGGCCCGATTATTATGACTAACAATCCCTGCAGGCACACAGTTAAGTATACTTTGAATGGATTGTAGGTTCACGTTATTGTAAGTTTATTGTTATGTGTGCTAATAGGCAGAAATTGCAGTTACTTGAACTTGTAGCTATTTGACCATGTGAGCATCAGTGTAAAACCAGAGTTTCTGAACCATCTCTTAGTTAATACAATTTTCATTCTTTTGAAACCGTGTTTGTCTCACTTCTGAACTTTCTTTTTTCCAGATTGGACAAGGTCGAAGGTACCCTGTCACGGCCATGGAATTCAATCCAAAACATCCTGGCATTGATTTGATCATTGCGGATGCTCCGGAGGGATTGCCAGTTCCAGTGATATCAGAGCAAGAGGTTCCTTCATGGAACGTACGAGAAAAGGACTATGTTGAGAACCTCTTCTACTTTGCATCCTACCACTTAACAGATGTAGGATGTATCCTTCTTATGCATGCCAAGGATCGCAAAATTGAACGCGTCTTAGATAACCGTTCCCGTGCTTATGATTTTCGTGTTGTTCGCGACTGGTGGGGATACAATCCCCTCCCTATGGCCTCTACTCTACCTCATAAGAAATTCGTAAGTCCTTCCTCTTTTTAGCAATCATTTTCTTCTTTGGATCCTTAATCTCTTATATACTAACTCTGGTTTTCTCTCTAGACGCACAATTTCAACATCAAGGTGTATGCTCGCAAGAGCGTGGGCGTGAAATTTAGAACTCGGCAATTAAACAAAGAGTACGCCGTGGTTAACATCGTCCCAGACGAGCAAGATGATTTGTGTAACTTCACCGACAAAATTTCTCAGCTCCTCCGTCCTGACGGGACCCCATGGCGCGGCTCCCGTGAGAAGGACCCTTCGTTCATCCAGAGTTTTGTGGACTTACTCACTGACGAGGGAGACATCGTTTTTGACTGGAGTGCCAGCACATGTATGTTCATATCACATTTTTTTTTTTCTATGGTACATGTCAAGCCTTGATCGTCGTGATTTGATGAGCTGTAATCCTTATTTGGTTCAGCTTCTATATGCTTTGTGCTAAGATTTCGTAGCCCCATCAGTCATGGGTTCGGTCTTAATTGTTTTGGTTTTCATTAAAAGTCTTGTACATACTGCGTCAAATTTAGCCTGCCCTTTCATATACAGTCCAAATAAAATTAACTATTCAAATTCTGTCCTTGACTATGGTCGACCTTTGCCATATTGTTTATGTTCATTCTGATTCAATTTGTGAATGTTAGAACACTCTTTTTGAAATTTGTCACTGACTCTTAACTCAATCAATTTTAATTTTTTTTGATGTCTCTCTTACTCTCGACTGTCCATTTTTCTTCCTGAAACTAATTTCATTTCATGATTCAGTACCTCACATTCACATTGGTTTATCCTTTAAACTACTTCCATTTTTTATTTTTTTTCTTAATTTCCTTCAGTTTACACTGTTTGCGATTGCTTACTCTGACAGCATTCATACAGAGGACCTAGGTCATGTATGCCTTCGTTTCCATCACATGACCCATCCTTTTTAGAGGAGATCCTTTAATTTTTGTATTGAATTTCTTCAGGCTTCAAGGCCAGTAGTATCTAGGCAATGTAATTCCTCCGTTTCTACGATAGACCTATCTCCTTTCTCACTGATCTATCTTCTGTGATTTACACTTTTTTTGACTGATTGCTGCTCTGTTTGGTCACAATCTCCTAACAGTTGTAGGCCATACCTTTTCTCTGTGAGTATTATTGTGTAACATTATGATTACTAATTTGTACTTGTAATTGTTCAGGAGCTTCTGTCATTGCATGTGCGCGTTCGAACCGTCATTTGATAGCATTGGAGCGTGATCACGAGTATTTTGAGGGAGTGCTTGCTGCCTACAAGAATAAACCTGTTGTCAAAGAGTACAGCGGAGAGTCTCAATTTGACTCTGACAGTGATTCTCCTCCACCCAAAAAGGGGCACATTTATATGGGTGCGTAACAATTTCTTCCCTAAACCATCTCCTAGCAATTTTCATCTTCAATACCAATGGAAATCAACTTGACTATGTTTGCATTTCTAGGCATGCAGGTCTCAAACAGCGACTAAGCGTTAACTCTGAGCTTTACAAGAGTCCCCCGTCCACGTTTTCCCTGCCTTCCTATGCCGAGGGCATTGCACAACAATTCACACGTGCAACTTCACCTGCGATCGATGACTCTAGTCGTTACCGCTATTGCAATAGAGTATTCCGTTTTCTAGACATTGAAGCTGATCAGTGTGACCAACCTTTGAGTGATGATTATCCTCCTACATAGTCTATGGCTTCTTATTACTTATTCTATGGCTTCTTATTTTCATGTCCACAATATATGGCATTGTTAGTGATGATTCTTCTTCTACTTAGTCTATGGCTCTTTATCTTCATGTATACACTACATGTCATTCTTCATGATAGACACTATTTTTCTCTATAACACGATACAACCTTTGTTTGATAAACTAGCCCTCTTGCAAATACTGAACTGCTTCATCTAGGGTACTGAATGATTTGTATTGGGCGCCGCTGTACCTATGCACCCTTCTCTTGCACTCCTCCCACTCTCGAACCACACCCGCTATCCTTCCTCGTCGTACAACATAGTATCTCCCTTCCTTCTTTGTCAAAACCCTAGATCTCAGGTTTGACATCTCCCTTCCCATTCGCACCTCCCGTCTCATCCAATCCACAACATCACCCTGTTAAAGGAACTCCGTATTCTCTTCTTCCGCCTGCACAATCTAAACTCTAGAATCCCGTCTCTGACCTTCCCTAAACCATCGATCAACCCGTTCAAACAGGACTTCGCAGATACGCAACATCAACGCCGCCACTGCCCAAACCATCATAGCAGCGATTTCTCTCAATCCTCTTCTATCGGACAAACCTCTATGACTACTACAACTGTCCACCATTTTTGCAACGTCACACTATCACAACCAAGAGACTAACGCACGCAGCGAATACAAGAAACAAAGGTCCTCAAAATGGCGTCCAAACCCTAAACCCAATGTAACTTATACTAGAATGTTAACTGCCTCCTGTTGACTGCTAGGGTTTCATCAATAGCGATTGCCACTCATCCATGCCCTAAACTATTAGTAGAAGTAGATGCTGCTATTGTATCTTCCCATTCCTTTTATATATGACCACTTATAAATTATGACGTTAGCCATAATATTGCACTAACCCAAAACTAACATAAATTATTCTATAAATCGAATAAAGCTCAGACATTTAAAGCATTGACAATCCACCCTTTTAATAATGGTCCCCGGTAATCATTTTTTTATGATGACGTCAGCCCTAATTTACCACGATAGAAAATATTATAACTAGTTTTTAGGACCCTATTACCGCGGATGTAGGGTATCCTTCTACCTAGAAAAGAAATCCACAGAATTCAATAATGCCTAAATCCGTGGTAATAGGGTCTTAATGTTCCATCAAATATTTTTGGTCAGAGCGTAGGCCGGCAGAATTTCTACGCTCTACGCTCTACGCTCTACGCTCTACGCTCTACGCTCACACCTGTGGTTTTCCCCAGAATGCCGCTCAAGTTGTGGAATTCCTGGAGGAGAAATATACAGGGCGCGTTGCTAGCTCATATGCTCGTGCTAAACTTCCCCTCTTTCACGCGTATTTACGTTAATAGGAAATACAGAGGTGGATCATAATGATAAGAGTATAAAGTGTAACACTTTGCCCGGCTCAAAGAGTCTACATTCTATTATGGGCTTCTCTATGGCTGATCTGACTATGCTTAGAACTCGAGAGTTGTCATGCTTCTGCGTCCGTACATTGATGGTGATTGGACTGAGTGTAAGAACCTGTCGCATGTGCAGGAGTGGGCTGTTTAGAGGCTGTGCCCGATGACTGTAGGAGGTGTAGCACAGCAAATTGAAGCAATTGACGACGAGGCTAACTAGGTGTATGACGGCATTTCAGAGGAGGTTGGTGATTTGGTGGACATCAGCAACAATTTCATGATTCCAGCAGAAGAGGAGAATGAAGACGGGGTGGAATTCTACATTCTCCAGTGTCAAGCGAAGAAGTTTGTGTTAGCAGAGCCCAAGACTTGCCCTAGGGGGGGGGAGGGGGTATTTAGGGCTGGAGATGTTATGATCAGAGCAAAGTATTACAAGAAGTATGGACGTGGTGAGAAAAAATATGTACTCTGCGACAAAGCAATTGATGCACACGTTGATGCCCATCTGGTTAGAGCTTGTAAATTCCCTATGGTTCTAGCTCCTCACAGTGTCAAAGGTACTCTTGTATACAAGATGGCAAGTGAAACGCTTCAGATATGTGAAGATGCCCTACGAGAGTGGTGGGCGTTCAACAAAGATTAAGTACAAGTTGCAAGCTATGTACACTGATTTCAGGATTGTTTCTGACTTCACGGTGGTTTTGAAAGTACTGGTCCCGTGATGATAGAAGTCAAACAAATGCTTGGGTATTTGTCTGACTGAAAGTGAGCTCCAGAGATATCCCGCTATCCAAGTGCTCCCCCTTTTTTTTGCTTCTGTCATCTATTGTCTGGCATAGTAGTCTGTGATTAAGAGAACCTGCAATCCCTTACTTTCTTTTATTCTTTATAATCTTGTTTTCATGCTACCCACACCCATTATGTAGTTTCACCCATTCTGTATTTCTTTTTTTATTTCGAGTCAGGCTGGACGATCATAGTTTTACACTTTGCTGGATATTAGGTACTGTAGTTTTTTCCTTTTTGTTTTAGGCCTTTTACAGGGAGCACTGGATAGCGGTACCTCAAGAGCTCATATCTGAGGATAGTAGTGATATCGTAGAATGTTGGAATTGGGAGCACCTCTAGGTATCAGCTCAGTCGTCCGAATCCCCCACCTCGTAAGGGCTCTAGGAAAAACCTCTACTTGAAACTTCATACCCTGCTGGACAACACTATTGCCACAATCACTATGACTCCTACAATTGACATTGCACTCCTTAAGGAAAAGATGAGGAACATGACCTCGGCACACTGATTCGCCATTAAAACACCGTCTACCCTTCTTACAGTTTTGTGCATCTTCTTCGTTGTGATTGTAGAGATACGCATCCTCCACAATGCCTCCTTCGATGTATGCAACTCCTCCCACTCAATCGGCTTGGCACGCACAAGTACCATTCCCGCCCAAGCATTCCGGGGAACAAATCAGTAGTCCCCGGGGCGAAGGCTCTGAAGGGTGGTAGGCACGTGTGCTTGGTCATAGACCAAGCTAGAATTAATACACTGAAAATAAGTCATTGCAATATCAGACTGACCAACAACGACAGGGATCCTCTCGAGTCCCTTAGACAAATCTGCTGCATCATACCAAGCTTCAGCCTGGTAGGATCCCATCCCAACAGACCACCTTCCCCTCGTCATACTCTTAAAAATAGAAATGCAAAGTTCCAAGGCTGTTGGAGAAGACTAACATAGGTACAAATGCAAAGAAATCACAATGGATCGCAAATAACACATCAGCATGGAAAATAAAGTACATAAGCCGTAACCCTTCCCTGTTAGGAAGACTTCAGTGATGAGGTAAGATACATTAATATACTTGCAAATCCGTTCTAAACAAGCATTCCACCGCAGCTCAATAGATCAAAAACCAGAAAAAATAAAATACTAAAAGCAATCTACAGATTGCTCAAGCCCTCATTCTAACTGGCGCCTCTCCGCCGTTTCTGTGAGATTCCGCCACCTACCTTGTCGCCCTTTCCCTTCTCATTCTTTCTGCCCTCACTCTTACGACCCTTAGCCCTCGTCAATGCCGGGGATTCCTCAGCCGCTTACTCGACCTCCTTGGCGGTGCGTGCTCTGGTCCGCACATTGACTTCAGGGACAGCAACGATACTCCCACTCCCCCCAACAATCTCGGCCAGCTCCTTGTATGTGGTCTTGTCTGCGGAATAAACATTCTCTATCGCCCCTTCAAGTCCTGGCCCTGAGTCCTCCTCCACAGTTGGACCCTTTTGTCTCCTCGATCTCAACTTGAATGGTGACCGGGGCGTATGACCCTTCGACAGTTCTTCTCCCTCTCCTTCCGCAGGCTTATCATCTGTCACGTGAGGGACTTCAATCTCGGCTCTAGTATTCTCTATAACGACCTTCGTATCCTCCATATCTTCCTCTGCTTCCATGGAGCCCTTCTCCTTTGCCGCAGCCATGCTCTCATTTATTCCCCCGTCCGTCTTCCGTATTGAAACCGCCATAAATTTGGCTGCAGCCTCCACCTGCACCAATGTATCTACAAAACCTGAGGCCGTGGCTCCTCCATCCTTACCATACTCTCCCCAGAGCACCTTGCCCTTGCGTCTCGGCACGCATTGCCACCTTGGCTTAGGTGTCTCCTTCCTCGCGGGGTGCGGCTCATCTTCCTTCTCTTTCTCCTTCAGTGTTAGCGGTCCCTTCTCCTTCTCTATAGCACCATCCCCTTCGGCCACTGCCTCATCCTTCTTCCGCGCGCTCCCAACTCCACCACCCTTCTTTGGCAATTATGTGACGTGTAGCCCCTCAACTGTCCCCTCCTCAACTGCCTCACCCTTCTTCCTCCCGCTCGCAACAGTCGGACCGCCACCCTTCTTTGGCAATGCAGCGCCGTGTAGCTTCTGAGATGTCCCCTCCTCCACAATCTCACTCTTCTTCTTCCCAATCCCGACAGTTAGACCCTTCTTCAGCACTGCTGCGCCGTCCCCTTCCTTAGCTTTCCCCTCCTCCACTGCCTCACAAACCTTCCTCTCGCTCCAAACAGGGTGTCCCATCTTCATTTCTGCAGCGCCGTCCCCTTCCTCAGCTGGCTGATCCTCCACTAACTCGCCCTTCTTCCTCCCGCTCCCAAGAACCCCAGCTGCCTTGCCCTTTTTCTTTCCACTCCCAATGACACCCGCTCCTTCATCCCTCTTCTTCCCAACGCAACAACGCCTTAACCAGTCGCCTTGTCACCCCTACCCCCTTCTTGGCACTCAGTCGTCACTCCTTCATTGCTCCCAGCTCCTGGCGGTGGCGTTGGCGGTGGCGGGCTGAGGAGATGTCCATCTGATGGGAGCGGCTCTATTGAAATGTCACCGTCTCCAACATCCTCTCCACCCTCCGCCGACTCATCATCATTGCTCTCTGAAGTTTCACCTGAGACGGTAGTGCCGGAGCTTGAAGGTAAGGGGCCCATCTTGTTGTCGTCCTCTTCGTCAGAAGAAGAATTGTCTCCTGAATCGAGCTCTGGTTCAGCTTCCTTTACATGAGTCCCATCCGTGAAACAGTCCATCACCACCTTCTCCACCGGCTTCTCCAGCATTCGAGGAACTCTAGATTTAATGCTCTCGCCCCTGACAATCCTTTGCGGCTCTTCACCTAACTCCTCTGGTTCTTCTCCAGACCATGCTGGCTGGCTTGTCTCCCCTTCCACTGTTGGCCCCGCATTCTTGACGGCCTTCTTAGGTGATGCAAACCTCAGGCTAGAACCTGCCACCAAACATCCCGTTAGAGTCTAAACACATGGTACCGAATGTAGTTGCAGTCAACTAGCACAAATGAACCAGTACTATCACTACCTATTCTGTTTGAACTGGTGGACCATTTGTACAAGTTTGCAATCCTAAATGTACTCTACGACTTGTTCTACTCTGTGTTTACCATGTAGGACTTCTAGTACCAAGTAAAATAAAGACAAGAAATACCTGTAATAGCTCCGTCAAGTACAATGTTGTCTGCGCACCCTAAACCGTAAGTACATTTCAAGCACTATGTCACATGGAGTACATAAAATACTGGCTCTAAGTAGCCGCATGTACCTGAAGATAAAAATATGTCATTTCCAGCTCCTAACAGAAATTACCAAGAACTATGCAATACACAATAATGTATAGAATTCAGTAACGGGACTTCTTGTACACATATTGACTTCAGACTTCGACACTAAGATACATCTTCAGACATATGCTGTTAGTGAAATTGGACTTCATATCCACTGTGCAAGTCTGATCCGGCACAAAGATTGCAATCATCACAATGCTAGCAACCACACCAAAGACATAGTGTACAACCTTACGTTCCAACAACATACTCGCTATTCCTTTAACAAACTTCTAGAACTCACCTAAACTGATACAACCGCATACTACATTCTAGGACTCCAAAGTACATAAGCACTCAAATTCCTACAGAGTACAACAATGACTCAACACCCTAAACCACATATGCAGAATGCTGAAAATTAAATGTTTATTAACTTACCATCGGATGGCACATTCGCCATAGCGTGCTTCGTCCTTTCCTTCATTAGTCTCCGCCTTTCTTCGGCTACTCCAAGCATCCTAGCTGTCTCCACCAAATCCGCAGGTGGCTCTCCCCAACCAAAACTCCGGTACCATTCCAGGTGACAAATCTCTCCGCACCCTATGGCCACGCACTTGCAGCTACGCACAAAGACTACTGAAGCACAGAAAGGATGATATAAGTGTCTACAAGAGGATACAACCATGTCATTCTGCGGGAATGGGAAGGAACACAAGCAGCAAGGGGTAATCTTGATGGACCCGGTCTCATCTTCAAAATCACACCCGGACAGAATTGAATCCGCAAGCGCATACACCATTGGACTTGGAGAAAATTTCAGAGTACTCCTCCCTTGCTTCAACTGAAACTTCTCGGCTGCAAGGGCATCGAGTTGCAATTGGCTTGACTACAATTCTCGGTTCAATGCTTGGATCTCAGCTTCGGCACTCTCTAGCTCCCCCTTAGCGGCCGCGACCTTGACCTCCTCCTCTGCCAACTGCTTCTGAATTCCCTCCATCTTGATCTTCTCCTTGTACATATCGGCCCCTGGCTCTTCCGTCGCTCTAATCAGCACCGTCTTCTGCTCCTCTTGTTTCCTCAATGTGCCCATGCCCCATTCACTTTGCTTGCTCTTCCAAATGGCGCTGTCAAGCCATTGACTTGCTTCCTTCTTCAGATCCCACTTGTGCTTCTGCTCCAAGTAGACAGCTTGCTGTAAACCCTCCACGTCTTGCAGCCGCTCCTCCACTTTCCCCTTCGCCAACCTGCCACTGCTCTGTCCTCGCAAACCCATATCCTCCTGCAGGCACACACCCAAGGCCATGGCGGACTCAAGTCCACCCTTCAACTCTCTCGGTGGCCCACGACCCCCCACCCTCACAGCATCCCCTTGCTTGACCTTTCCTTCCCAGCCTGGTTCTATCTTAATGCCACGCCACTCCTTACCCCGGACGTTGACCTTCCTCTTTCCCTCCACGCACTTGGACTCCGCAATTGACTTCCTTAGCTCCTCGAGCTTTCCCTTGTCCATGGTGTATCGGCTCCTCTGTCTCATGTTTGTCTCCTTCCCGAACGCACACCAATTCACTCGTCCACCACCTTCTTCATACTCTAATGCTATCCCTTCAGCGAACCTCACGGTGATCAGGTTCATATTCTCCTCCTCTCCATGTTGATACAGAGTGGGATGTAGGTACTTCACCCTGTCCACAACATCCTGGACTTCGCAACCCTGTCAATAGAACCTGCTCCGACCACCATCTCCGTAGGGCTTACCAAACAACTTGCAAACAGTGTCGGAAGAGACCGTGCCTCTTCGGAAGTGGTAGGGGTTCTCCCCCTCGTTGGGGAGTCCATACTCAGCTCGGAAATCCGCCTTCTTCAATTCCCGCGGAGGCCTCTTCAGCCTCAAAATCTCATCGTCGACATCTTCTACACACGTGAAGGCCTTCTCAGACCTCATAGTCCCCTTCCCTTTCTTCTTCGCTGTGGACTTCAAACCCGCAGCAGCTTCTTCCTCCAAATCGTCTCGGGGGGTATCTGCTCCCCGTGTTGCGCTTGAAGTCCTCATCGGCACGTCCTTTGCAACTCCTCCCTCCACCTCGTCCCGGCCACGACTGCGACCTCTAGTTCCTCCAGCTCCCGCCTTCGTCCGCAATTCCCTCCTTGTTGGCTCTTCACAGGTCCGCCCTCCTTTGCCTGACGACGCCCGCGCCTTCTTCTGCGGACCCTCCCCCCCAGCGTCTTCCTCATCACTCCTCGCACCGCGACTCCTCCTCTCTCGCGCCCCAACTACTCTCCCCTTCCTGGCGCTGGATGTGTCCTCTGAGCGTGCACCAGTACTTCGCTCCATTACCGCCTCGAGTGACGCTGCTGCTCTGCTCTGCTCTCCTACTCAGCCTCTTCTTCCCCCTCCCCTCCGCTCCCTCTCTCCCCTCGTTGTTGTACTGCAATGGACAACCGCGTGCCTCCCTCCGCCAATCCCCGCCTGATCACAGCTCCCTCATCGCCTCCAAACTCTTACAAGGCTGGACTCTTCTTGTTGACTCCTGCCCCGTCTACACCCCTCCACAGAAACACCAAATGCCGCCACCAATGCTACCTTCACCGTGCCAAAAGAAGCGAAAACAAAATCTACAGAGTAAACCCCAGAATCCAAGCTCACCATCGCCCCCCCTAAACCCACAAAAGACACACCTAAACCCTACAAAACCATTGATCCAGCATCTCACTCCTTCCACTGTCGCAGCTTCGGCTACACACAATGCTCACTGCCTTCGATCCCCGAGAGAGGTGCGAGACGAAGCTCACCCCCAACCACCAGTCACCTGGTGTCTCCTTCAGAGCGGTCACCGGTCATGCCCGCACTCTCATCACCCCTAACCGGTGATCACCAGTCACTAAACCCTCAGCATTACTTCCCGCCGTCACCTTCAGTGTAAGCCGACTTCAACATTAATTGACACTTCAGTAGTATACTCCTAGCTGCTAATTCTCTCCTATCCTAAACACAATATGTTTTTTTGCATATGGTTGAATTATCATACATAGATCTAGTCGATTTCTATTACAATGCATTACAATTTCGGTTTTTTAAATTTATTTTAGGGGAGAAAGAAAGTTCTATGCTTTACTATTGATTTGTTTTTGTTTTCCTATCATCGAAAACATTTAAAATACACCTATATGAAATTAAAAAATCAAAAAAAAGAAATATATACATATATAAGGTAATTGCTTGTATTTTCTTTATACTTAATTTCTAATTTCTGTTTTCAAATTTTTTCCAGAATTTAAAAAAATAAAAAAATACATATGTTGGTGTCTTTATCCAACATACGATAAGTACTATACTTTATATTTTATTTAAGGTGAGGAAGACAACGATTTTTGTCTATTGATTTTTTTTTTAATTTCCTATTATCAAATAAACTTAAAATAGATCTCGTTGTTTTTTTTTTTAAACGAACAACATATATAAAGCAATCTCTACAATATCTCATTCTTTTGTCTTTGGAAAGATGTCCTTCTCAATTCTTTCACTTCTTCTATTTCTTTTAATGTTTCATATTTTATTTAAAGGGAGGAAGAAATAATCTTGATCTATTTTTATTTTCTTTCTTCTTTTTTAATATATCTTATCAACTCTTGAGAAGGGGCGCACAAAATGACGTTCATTCATTTATTTTTTAAATTTATTTCTCTAACAATAAAATATCTTAAAGTAGTTGTACATGTTAAATAAATATATTAACTATCTCATGTGTTGATTTTGCACACTGTACTTTTTCCATCATGCTAATTTCTAACGTCTCATGTCTTATTTTAAGAAAAAATTACATATAAACAAATCTACCTTCATTTTAGCATATTCTATTTTCAAATTGCTATCTTAAAAATCCATTGGCACCCATAAATCTGATGAATTCAATTTCATTTCTCTATTACATCACACTTCAGTAGAGTGTTCCTTCATCCTTCAACTAATTTTTTTCATTTTCTATAATTTAATTAAACTTTTTTCCTTTTTCTTTTTGACCATCTTTTATTTTTTTCTTTTCCTTTTTTCTTCATAAGTCCTTCTTTTTTTTTCCTTTTTTTTTTTTCTTTTTTTTTTAACATTTCATTCCTTATTTTTCTTAGACATCTTTCTGTGTCCTACTTTTATTTATTTTTTGTCCCTCTTATAGTACAATATTTCATATTTGCAACCTTTTTCTCACCCTTCTATTTTATTTTATTTTTTCTCCTCTTTTTAATATTTTTCCCCTCTGTTCTTTTATCACCATATTTCAAATAAGTCTCTTTTTTTAATCCTTCTATTTTTTTCATTTTACTTATTTTTCTTCCTTCTTTTATTATCTTATTTCATATTTGTTTCTACTTTATTTATCCTTCTATTGTTTTTATTTTCCTCTTCTATTTTTTTTTCCTCTCAATTTTTATCTTTTTTAGTCTTAAAATTTAATATGTTATTTTAGGGGGGGGGGGGGGGGGAGGAAATGATGTCCATATTTTTATTTTTATTTGTATTTTATTATTAAAACAACTTCAAAAGGCTATACACGAAAAAAAATAAAAAACCAAAAAATAAACATACTATATAGAGTACTTTCTTGCATTCTCCTTTTCCCACCATGCTAATAGCTCAACTTTTCATGTTCTTTTTCATAAAATGATGAATTCTAGGAAGAACTCTCAATTCAAAGTACAGAGGTTTATTTTCAAGATACAAAATTAGGAACCATATACAATTCTAAAAAAACAAGTGTATAAATAATCGATACTGATGGTTTTCAACTTATATTTTATTATAACAACGTATTAAAAAGAGAATCTTATTGGAGCCATGCTATAATTTAATTTCAAAAGCTTGCATAATAGTTTGGAATGCTTCAAACAACCAATCACTTGACTGAACTAGGCTTCATTCCAAGTTCATCTAAAAAAAACCTGAAGTGGAGACAAGTCCATAACTTTGAGACCTTTAACAGATATACAATTTTCAGGAGCAGGATGATTGCACATTAGAAGGATGATTGTAATCAAATCACCAATCTTGGAAACCCTGTCTGGAAAGGCTAGGATGCTAAGTGCTTCAATGAATCGCAGATCCTGCCGCCGAGGCTGGACATCAACTCCCGCCACTCCATGTATTTGAATTCTACCAGATGTCATGTCGAGATGTGCTGGCCCATATGGATCTAAATCAAAGCAAATCCCTAGTGTCTGAATAAACTATCATGATTGGCTGGTCTCAATTGCCTAACCCCGCTTCTTGCAAAGAATTTCAACGGCTCAAATTGAGTAAGGCAGAGTACTTATTGTAGACTTTAGTACTAAAAGGTCCCAATGGTACAGTGGAGTTTTGCCAAAACTGCACTACCTCTAGTGTACTTCCACCCGAGCAGCCCATGATGAGCCAAGCAAATGCGGCCGCAACCAAGAATATATTCAAAAAGATTCAAGGGGAGTTGAGTCAAGAAGTCATGCTTGGAGTGTGCGATGGTAACAACGTAACATATAGAGGATACCATGCACTCAGCAAGGTCATCAAGCACCGAGTGATGTCTATAGCGCCTAAGCTGAGGCGAGGTCTGTTGCCGTCTAGTAATAAGGTGGCGGAGTTGCGAAGGAGCATGAATAGCAAGCTCCTACAATTCATTGGAGAGTATCGTCACATAAACGGGCGCAGAGTGATTTCAAAGGCGAGGGTCAGTAAGAATGTGGTGAGACAGTCAAGGGAGGTTATTCTAAATGAAAAAAACAACCTCTTTGCAGACATTAGAGTAGTTCAAAAATCAATGGTGTTGTTCTATGACATCGCGGTTGAAGGTGAGTCCCAAGATCGAAATCTCTGTTTTGTCATTTATTTGAAGGTAGCGGGCTCTTGTTAATGTATTTGATGCTAAGTGCTGATTATTACCTTGGTTTAAATCAGAGTCGAGGGGCGGGCCATTGATATTTGTGCTGAAGCTTGATGAGGCGGAAGTTCTGCACGGGTAGAAGTTTGAGCGAGTGAGCCTGACACTGATGAATTGAGCCCTAGATCCAGAGATACAGAGAAACAATGATAAATATTTCTCTGTCCATTCTGAGCAAGAGATTTGGCCAATAGCCAGCTTTCAGGTGGAGAAAGAATCACATGATATCTTGCAATGGGTATTTGAACAAACAAGCTTTCCGGATATCTTTAAAGCGCAGTCAAGCGGGGAACAACTTGATGTAGCAGGTTACGGGAGTTATCCAGTTGAGTGGAATTTAAGTGCTGATATGAAGACCATCAAGTGTATGTATGGGCTACAGCATGGGCCGGCATGCAAGATGAATTGTATATACTGTGAGTAGAAGCACGAACGTTTGAGGACGTGCACAAGTGCTGAAGCAGAGCAGACTGCTTCAGCACGTGGGAAAGGAACCTGGCAAGGAGGTTTGTTTGCTACAAGGATTCAAGGTGCACCATGCGACATCGACACACGTCCGAGATGGAAACCTATTCTGCCAATTCCTTTGAGCAGGACACACATATGCACTTTGCATGCACTGGTTCGAATTGTTGAGAAAGTGTTACATTCGCACTTCATGTTCGTCTGGAACAAGCAAGAGGGGGAGAGGAAATCCGCTGCAATTGATGCTATGGAGAAAACCATGCCTGCTATTGGTGTAGAAGGGTCGAACTCTGTGCCAAAGCAAGACTCGCAACTCTCTGGGAAAACGGGGAATGTTGTTTAGAAGCCGAACCTTGGCGGAGTTTGTGCAAGCAAACTGTTTGGACCAAGTTCGTGGTCTGGAAATGACCAGGTTTGGAAGGACATACTCGCTTCAGAATCAAATAACTTGGAAAGTGGGCAAGCAAGGGTGAAGCGCAGGCGAGTGTGGGAGACTCTCGAGGCATTGCAGCCATACTTCAGTGTCTTGGTTCTAACACACGATCAGAGGAGGAACTGTAAATCTGTCATTGAGAGTTTCGGGAGAGCATTTGTTGCGGCACATGGGGAGGGTCATGTGACGCACTATATCGTGAGTATTTCATAGTGTTAACTCGCTTGTGTTGTTTTAGCTTGTTCGTGGTTTAGGGTAGCTATGGCCTCCATGTAATTGATGCTTCAACAAAGATGTTCGCTTTTTATACTATGTTTACAAGTTCTAAATTGACCCTGATCTTCTGTTGGCAGCACGTGTTGGTGAAGCACGGACCCTAGTTTATTGAACAGTATGGGAGTTTGTCTATATGGAACTGCCAAGGAATGGAGAAATTGCACCATGTCGCTAAAGCATCTAGCCAATACCATGGACAGCATGGTGGGACAATAGCTAGGACGAGTGTTATCGTGCAGCAGTATGAGTTCTGGTATAGAAATATACAGCACATGTATGCTGCAAAGTTGCAAATGAGGACTTTGGCATCCGAGCAGGTGTTGCCAAATCCAGCAACCCTTGAATGTATGGCTAGGAGGCCTGACGCATGGCATGCGTTTGGGGCAAGGGCGGCTACTGAGGCCTGGCGTGAGAGTCGCACCCGCCAGGGCAGTAGATATGTGTCTCCTGAGGCAGCAGATATCGAAGAGACAAGTAGGGGCACAGAAGCGGGTGTTAGGGAATCCCAGACTAGTGTAGAAGATGTGACTGATATCACTTGATTTTACTGAGAACTTTGATGTTAGAAACTGCTAAGCCATTTGAAATGAGAAGTTTTACACAAAATATTTTCTTTTTAGTCTATCCGTGGAGGTAAAATTTTGTGAAGTCCCATAACTTTGTCACTTTGTGAAAGTGGATGTATGTATTCGGCTGTCATGTTTCAATTCCGCTTTTTATGTGTAGCGGAATGCCCACCTAAGCAACTTGAGAAGACTTTGATTGTGTGGAAACAAAGTACCCAAATTAGTAGTAACCAAAGCAAGATTAGTTCACCTTTATGAGAACCTGAAACTTGATTTTTTGAACATCCATTTATCATCCATCCTTAAAAGAATTGGAACATTTTGACGTTTCTTTAAATTTCGTTGATTATGGATATTGTTTTTCATCTTCCCTTGCTGCAATCTTTTTTGTTTATTCGATTTTTTAGTGGGTTTAGTTTGGGATGCATACTATTTGGGGTCCTTTTTTTTTTCAATTTATTAGTCACACATTTGTTTAGTTTTGAGTGAAATAGTGAACAAAGGTGTCCAAAATTGAGCACACGAATTAACATGCTTGGGTATCTGCCACCGTGGCTTGGAGCCTGTGACCATCGAGTTTGAACCCTTGACCATACCGTACCGTGGAGCCCATGACCGCTGCACTATATCCCACGACCGCTGTTAACGGCCTATCACCGTTGGAAAGTGCTTGAGCAGGAGCATCTATATCCGTAGCGACATGCCTTACCTTGTACTGTCTAGTTCCCTTGTTCCTCACTTTTATACCATTCACATTGACATTCATACCATTCACATAATCTCATTTACATAACTTATTAGCATTTCAATATTTTGAATCTGGTAGTGCATAGTTGACTCCATTCTAAGTTAAAATGTGGACACCAAATTAAGCAAAGTCAGCAAAGTAGAGTCCTTGCAAATCAGATTTTATGCTTAATAATCTTGTGATTTCATAACTATCAAGCTTTGCACTAATCCAGATCTGGAATTGCAAAAGGTACTCCATTCTAAAGAAAAGGAATGGACGCGAATTTGAGCAAAACAAGCAATTAACAAATACACGCAAAGCAGTGTTGAAGCTTCAACAAAGTAGACACCAAGCGTAAGCAACTGAAACAAGTCAAATTGTGGATCATATATGCATATGTAAGTCTGTAAAAACCGAAGTCTATCAACACAGAAATTGTTTATCATCACATAAACATTGAAGTCTATCAACACATAAATTGTTTTCTAAATTGCATAAAGTCTATCAACACATAAATTGTTTTCTAATTGTTGGAAATTTCAAGAACATTAAGTAATCAGCTCTGTACAAATGAGCTTCAGAACCAGAACATCAAGGCACTGCCTTACATGACCAAAAGGCATTCCCTTACATGCCCACTATTCAATTCACATCATTCATTGTAATACATGATTATAGCCAATGATCAACCACTCGATAACAAAACTCTTTCAGTTTCTATATGATAGGAAGAAGGACATGCTGGTGTATTCCAAAGAGTAGAGTCGAACTTGATCAAGACCTGAGTGCTTCAGATTCTTATCGATATGCATAGATATTTACACGGAAGCATCAAAGAAGAATTAATGGCTGCTAAGCAATGCATTGCACACCAGCACCGACGACCTTGAGTATACCTGCACAGCCACAAATCAAGGATAGAATTTCAGCCCTTCATACTTATATAGTGGACAGATATTAGTAATTCAGAGAGTTCAGAATTGTGCGAAAAAGAGGGCGCATTTTCAGCTTCCATTGCAAAAAAGATAATACATTACGTGCACATGTGACATGCTGTTGTGCTAAGAAACGGAAAGGTCTAGTGAAGATTGAACTTCTATCTGCAGCTAGTCTCTAAAAGTGTATGTATGCTATCTTTCAGCGGCAGCTAAAACTTCCTTCATGTTGGAGTAGTAGGATTTGCTTTTGTTGCGGCTGCACATGCAATGTTCACAATGTCTCCTAACTCGGCAAGATTCGTTGCAGGAGGAGCTCCAATGATGAGCTCAAGTTTTGCATCTACGAGTGGACTGCAGCGGGATGATGCCGTGTCGTGGCCTGCATCATCGACTTTGGAAACTAACTTCTTCAGGGTAACACTTGCAGCAGCCTCTCTTGGCTTTCCGCACGTCGTTGTTGTTGTGGCGCCGCTTCCTACTTCGATGACCTTGTTGTTGTGAACAGTTACTTCTTCACAGGAGGGTGCTTTATTGCTGACACCAGGTGCATCGACACGTGGTGGAATAGCAGGCTCCACAGACATGTGCTCTTGCACTTTGTCATTGGGCCCATTTTCCAACAGTGCTGGAAGACAAGCTCGCTTGGGGGAGGAGATCAAGGGTGACGGATAATCAGTGGTCTTCCACTTTGTGAATTGTATCTTTGCTTCAGAGCGACTGAGCGGAGGTGCCCAACCTTCTCTCTTCACGGTTGCTGCAGCAGTGCGTGCAGTAGCAAAGTCAGACTTGAAGCCCCACTGTCCCATCCAGCCAGCACATGGCTTGGCATTGCAGCCAGGACAGCGTGGTGAAGCATTGAGGGCGACCTGGAACACACATATTGGGTGGAGAAGACATCCGCAAGGGAGGTTTGCTAAAGCCATGTCAGCCCAGTAGCGTTCGCACCCCACACAGGGGAGGTGCGTCTTCAGCGGCACCACTTCTCCAAGGTTCACAGGAAATGCTGTATAAAAATGCTGTGGGCGTATACAACTCTCTTGAACTATGAGAACATCAATTTTTGCTTCAAGTATCTTAATGGACTCCTGAAGCTATAGCAGCCGAGAACGTAAATTGGCGGCAGCTTCGGTCCAGTGCTTAATCTCAAGGTTTAGGGTCGCCAAGTTGGTAGACACGGCAACTGCATCCTCCATGAGTGATCTCAGGCGCGCATCAATCACCTTCTTAGCGGCGTCATCCATCGGAGTCATTGCTTGTCGCACAATACCTCCTGGACGCGGCACACCTCCCTCGGAGATGGTCTTTGCTGCCGCATTCTTCTCGCGCACCACCTTATCGACTACTGCTCTGAACACTTTCAGCATCGCCTGGAGCTTTGCTCGATTTAGCACTGGACTTTTGAGGCGGCTCTGCGTACACAGAAGCAACAGTTAGTCTATGATGATATGACCCAAATCAACGACCTCGGAGAAGACATACATCAAAATTAAGGAGACTTACTTTCGCTATCTCAGCAGCACCTTCGGCCCAATTGATTTTCCAGCGTTTGGCATCAAGCATTATGCCCCTGACAAATGCCGTGCCAAATTCGCCATTGTCAGGAGCTGTCAGCCCATAAACGCGCTCGTACATCCTAAGTGCCCTCGCTGCAACATCCTCTGTCATATGCCGCAATGGATGGCGATATTCATTCTTGTTGAGCGGATAGGTGCCCACAATTGCTTCAAGTGGCAGGTTGTGCTCTTCCTTGAGTCGCTTGAATGGAACGCCGCTACCACATAGTCCTCCCACGTCAACAAAAAAATCCGAGGTATAGCATGCGGCGTCTCCAAGCATAAATGGAGCCAGGCTTGTGAGGTGCTTCTGCATATTCTCACCCACTCCTCTCAAGTCGAATGCCTCAGCCCAAATCAAAGGATTGATGAAATCAGAACTCAAAGGGGTTTTGAAGGAGCTAGTCTCGCTAGAACTCGCCTGAGCTGCTGGCACAACCACTCGTTGTGGCTTCTTGCTTTTCCCCATCGAGCTAGGTTGCTACAGCAGAATTAAAGAGGAGTTTGGGAGAGAAGATGCGGGGTTGAATGAGAAAGTTGGTTGCAGAGCGTAGAGAATGAGAGAACATCTTCCTGGAGGTGTGAGTCTAATATCCTGAGGTCCATGTCCTTCATAGTTAAACGTATTATCATTGCATGGACATGATTTGGAAAAAGTCAACTTACGTACTCGTGATGTGGTCTGTTTAATCAATGAAACGGGTGGATTATTTCTGAACCTCTCCCGCCAGTTTAGTATTCTGCGTACGCATCAAGGCTTATCATGATATTGTGGGATTAGAAACACTATTCCATGCGGATATACAACACTGTGTACACGTTAGTGGGGCTTAGAATCTGTACCGCAGATGTAACTTGAGACCTTGCTTGTTTGGCTTGGGCATTATTAAACTTTTTAGGATACATCAGTCCATTCTGTGATTTGAGTCTGAAAGTTCTGGCAGTTTTAATCTATAGCGCACCGTGTTTTGAAAGCAGACCGAGTATTCTTGAAGGACTAAAGGAAAGCTATGATTGTTAGGAATCTCTTTAGAATAAGCTCTCCTCTTCTAATATTTGATTAATGCTTAATACTAGAGAAGTCAACGCAAGTACTCGTGACGAAGAGAGTTTACTCAATGAACAGTAGTGTATAATTTTTAGTGTACATACTTTCTAGTGGTACTAGAACTGGATATGAACTCGGGGGGTCAGTAATATGGTGTCCTGTAATTGAGGTCACTAAATTGTTTTCTGAGCCTCTTTGCACGATGTATTTTAAATTAGATGTACAATAAGGGAAAAGCTTTTGAAGACGCTCGTACTCCTATTTGAATAAAAGCTGCATGTAAAACTCAATTCAATTTTGTCAACTTCTATAATCCTATGTCATCTTCTTCAAGTTACTAGATTTCAGTTTTATTGAAATTTCTTCTTCATTTCTAAAACCAACGAGAAGTCCAACGCATTTTTCTATTCTTCTTTTTTGTGTAACTTTTTCATTCTTCTTCTCCACGTCATTTTTTCATTCGTTTTGTCCATGTTAATGTTTTTTCATCCTTCTTCCATTCTATCTTCCATTCATAGTCCTTTTTATAAAAAAATTGTAAAAATGTATTGTTGCTTGTTATTTTTCATCTTTATTTTACCTAGTTTCATTTCCCCGTTATTCCCAATTTCGTAGTCTTTGTTTTATGTTTTGATTAATATTTCGACTCCGTGGTTATTTTTTGCAGTGTTCTTGGATGGAAGGACACCAGGGTGGATCCAAAAGTACGTTACACCCTCTAAATCCTGTAAAATTGCTTCTTCAATGGCCTTTCTTGGACCCCTCTACATCCTACAGTTCTCAATTTTTTGTGGATTTGGATGAAAGGAGTAATGGAGTGTGCAATCACTTCACTAATTTTTTAAAAACATTAGAAACATACTGAAAATTGCACTTCTTGCTTTTCAAAAAAGTACGTTACAGCAGTAAAAAATGTCACAAAGTACTCAATATTGATAAAAATTAAGTTGCAAAGTACATAAAAAATTATATGGTTAAAAACAGCACCTTTTACGGTAACACGTGTTGTATCATTATTTCCCAAGCACTCATTCTTTCCTTACAATTCTTAGCGATCAAAGGGCGAAAATTTTGACATTATTTAGTTTAGTAAAAAATTAGAATTTCAGGTGGATTTTTAGAGTACTGAACCATATTCTTCCAATCTACGCATGGGCATTTATACCAACGAATTATTTTTGGCACCAAAGGCTACATTTAGGATTTAAGATTTAATACTTTGCTAGTACTCTTTGTACCAATATTAAAAGTTTCGATGAGGTTGATTGTCATTACAGTGAATTTTATGGCTTCTCCACAACTAGGTTTTGTAGTACTCTTAATTCTTCTTAATTCCCCACAATTTTAACACTCAATGCTCCTTCTAAACCTTGTTTATTTACAATTTAAGTTTTCTAGTACCTCAAATACCCATCAAAATTGGGCGTTGGCTTTTAGTGCTTTCTTGAGTACAATTACATGTCAAAAGCAGTCCACCCTAGTGTGCTTCCACCCTCTTTCTTTTGTTTTGGATTTGTTTTGTATGTTTCAATAGACCTAGATCTTCTTTTCCACAAGTTTGTCTTCGTTCATTTTGAGCCAATCACAATTTGCACAGCTACCACGCCAGATATAAACAAGATTTGCCAATTCAATGAATTCAATGTTGAATTGAAGGCTCCGGTCGCACTAGATAGGGCCTTCAGTCGCACTAGTTGGAAGCCCCGGCCGCACTAGTTAGGGGCCCTGGCCACACTAGTTGGGGGCCATGGTCGCACTGGTTGGGGCCCGAGCTGCAACTAGTTGGGGGTCCTAGCTGCACTAGTTGGGGGCCCCAGCTCCAATCTTAGAACATACCTTTTCACATAGTTTTAATACATAGTTCTTATTTTTTTTTATACATACTTTCATAATTTTTAAGTATAATATGCATTTTTACATTTTTATGGGACCTTAAGGAAGCGCCTACGCTCCCAACATAGGGAATGTCGATGTTCCCTAAGATCCCAATACAAATAACACGGTCTCTATTAACATTTTGCAGTTTACCAAAGTTAAGAGAATCAACATAGTGCACCAGGCTGTCGTACTGGAGGTCGGGGGTTCGAACCCGTCTGTGAACTGTAATCTCTGGTTGGAACTCCCTTATCTACAGCTTTTTATCTTCAAGCAAAAAGATTGTAAATTTTGGTGTCAAGTGGAATGGATTTGAAATAAACGATTTAGATTGTTTTAAAAATATTACGGTCTATTTCACATGGTGAGTTATGTGTTGGGGTTTAAGAGAACTCTAACATCTATGTCTGCGTTGAGTTATGGTGAAATAGTGGGATAATTCTATCATTAAGATGAGTTTCATCGGTTGCACATGCTGTATATTAAGTATTTAGTCTAGTTTGAACCGAATTTTTCAAAAGACTAATGAAAAACAAGCTTAAAATGAGACTTCCAAACATTATAATGTTACATTATGGAACAATATAAGTTTTGTTGCTTTGGATAATTTGTGTTGTTTTGATGTATAATCACTAGCTTTTACTCGTACCTTACACTTGTAGGTAATGTTTAATAATGCTCCCGTACATATGATACAAAAGTCAAGTAAAAGTAAAAGAATCTCTTACATACAAAGTAAAAATCACTGTAAAAATTATAGTATCTGTAAAAGTAAATACAATTGTTAATTTTAAAATTATCGTATTCAAATATTTTGGTTGTTTGTAGTCCACTCTCAAAATCCTCATGTTGAACCATGGATACATGAATTGACTTTAGTATATAGTAAATATTTGGAGTAATATGATGTTTTAAAGGATGAGAGTAATGTTTTTGCCATAATATGTATGCAATGCATGGATTCCTATAAATTCTATACTATATTATACTCATATATCTTCATCTGAAAGCCCAATATTTCAAGATGATGAAGAAAAATCTATTATTTTATCAAGTTGAATACTTTAATTGACGGAATTTTATTGAGAGTGAATGTAAATGTTCAAAAATATGTAAATAAAAGTAAATACGAATCTAGAAAAATAAAAAATAAATCATGTATGATCTATAAATTAGTGTTCTTTTGTTTGACTTGGACTTCCACATTGAGTTCCGTATGTCATTGTATCATTTCTTGCTATGGAACAAGCTTCTAGCTTAGTCAATAACTTTTACATTATTCTCAACTTAGATTGTTAACCTTTATATTAATTTCTAATTATGAGAATTTTCAAGGTTCAAGGTAGGAGTATGAGCACGTACAATTAGAGAAAGAAGTGCATCAAGCCAACGTCAATAAGGGGCACAGTCAGTGTGCATGATGCATTTAAGCAAAGCAATAGATTTGTATTTAAAGAATTAGAAGTAGATCATCACAAGGTAGAAATTACACAGCTCAAATTAAAAAAAACAAAATAGTTCACAAAATTCATTAATGAAGTTTGATCAAAACATATTCTTGGAAAATTCGTCACTTGTTTGAGCATAAAGACCTAATGTACTTAAAAGATAGTGGCTACAAATAGAATTTCATTTCTCCTCTTTATTTTTTACATTTTTCTTTATATGGAATTTTAGAAAAAAATCAACAATCGTAACAAGGCACACCAATCATTTTGTCTATCATAGAGTGTTTTATCTTGTGCGGATATGTGATCTTGGAACATTAGACTTCAGTATTGAAGTATGGAGAGATCTTCTTGTTCAGAAGTCAAAATTGCTGAGCTACATGAAATGATAATCATTTTGGAAGACCCTAATGCAATTGTCTTGTGCGAAGTTGTAATTGAAAATATCAAATCTATTCAAATATACACGTAAGTGTTCATTTAATATTTAGCTTGGTCATGCATCAGATATATCACTTAATAAATCCAATTAAGTATACAGATAGCTAAGTTGTTTTCCACAACAAAACATAACTTTCTAATTCATGATAATAGTTGTTTATTCTACTAGATGACGCAAATAATTCATAAAATCTATACATGTTATGAAAGGATAGTTAAGATAAATGCTTGATAAAAAGTCTTAAATATTTGAATGATTTTGTTTGGAAAAGATGTGGATAACAGTCAAGTTTTCAATTTTGATTTTAAGATGGGAGTTGGAGCATCTTCACAAGAATGATATTCAAGGTAATCACAAATTGCAATTCATATGATACGAAGTTCCAACATCAATTTCATCCTTGATATTGTAATTTCAATAACTATATCTAAAAGAAGCAAAAGTAGTGTATCTAGAACTTTGAATTATCAGAGGTTTACTAGAATATCTATCTTCACAAACTTATTAAAAAAATGATTTAATAACAACAAAATTGTTAAAATGCATACTACTATAGATTTACAACTGAACAAATAATATTGGTAAGGTATCACAATATACATCAATGATGAAACTTGTATTTATATTGCAAAATTATCACAAAATTTTGGGACCATGAAACTCCAGAAATGCCAAACCGTAAGTTGTAGGGTTCATTTAATTCTTTTTCTACTTGTATATCTTCATATACTCACCTTCCTACACTTCAACCCTATACTTTAGTTTCAACTTTATTTCTCCAAATATAGTATTTATACGCGAACCTTGAGGTCCCACACATCTTGTTAATGTAATACAGACGTTTATATATTTTAAATTTAGTACATACTTTTACAATTTTCTTTACTTTTGAAGTTACTTTTATTTTTTTAAATAAAGTAAAAGCTAGCTTAAGTAACTGTATTATATAAAGAAAGCATATATTCTTATTCATCATAATGTATATATAAATATTTAATGCCCTACGCTCTATTACTTTATATTTCAATTGTCTATAATCATTTATTTTATAGCAAGATGGCTGAGCTTGTAATTCGTGAAGCCAAGTTAGGCTAGAGTTGCAGAAGTCACTGAGTCTTAACTTCATAGAACCTCAAAATTGGAATTTGATTGCTCTTTTATATATTGGTTCATTGTGGGATATCCTGAAGGAGGTGAATTTGGAATTTTTCAACATTGTATGAAATTTGAGAATAATAACGGGGATGGTGTATTTGTATTCAGCAAATCTGTTAGCCATAGAATATTACAATTTGGTTCCAATTCATCATCAAAAACTAATTTTAAGAATGGACGTGCCTTGGTTAACAAAGAAGCATTTTGTACTAGAGTTCAAAATCAAATCCTAACAAAAATCCTATCACTTGAAAAGATATCAAGTATATAAGTTATATTGATACTGGAAAATTTTGAAAGTGAGGATGTTAAAAAAATGAGGCTTGGGAAAATTTCTTACAATCACCTGAGTTGAGTGTAGAGAATTTAATTTGTAATAGATTAATAAATTGGTTGTATTTACAAGCAATTTTGTATATTCAATAATGAATATAATAATGAATATAATATAGGCTTTTTAATTTCATAATATTGGATAAAATATAATGAATAGATTGGCATTTAATATTAGTTACTAATATTTATTTATTTGATTCATAATTCTTCTTCGAGAAGATGCGATGTTTTTTTTTCTAGTATGCGTCTTCATGGAGATGCAGCGTTATTTATTTATTTATTTATCTTGATTTCTTTATTTTTCTTGATTTCTGTATTTTTATATCTAATGCTTCTTCTTGAAGATGCATTGAAGAAGATTTACTCATCTCGATTTTATTCTTCATGCATTATGTTTCTTCCTGAAGATGCTCCATTATTTATTTAACCCTCTTAATAAATATATAACTAATTGTTCCATTTTTCAATGCACTATTATGATATGGGCAGGTCATTTTACAATGTAGCTCAAGTACTTCTGTTTAAGCAACAATTTGATGAGAAGAAGAATATAAATTATAATTGGTAACCTCGCAAGGTCCTTGTGCGCTTGAGAACCTGTTTCCTCAAGTTTCTCAAATGCTATTTCACAAATTCACAAATAAAAGAGAGATATATAGTTTTTTCATCTTTTATTTTCATAGGTTTTTTTATTTATTTAAAACCCTGATTCTTCCCCCTTTTCTTTCATCTTTCTTTTACTCTTTTATTAAAAAAACTACCCATGACCATTGCTGCCTACCCATGACCGTTCTATTGAGCCCAAGACCGCCGCTTTTGGCCCCACGACCGCTGCATTTGGCCCCATGACCGCCGCATTGGGTCCCATGGCCATGACCTTCGGTCCCATGGCCGCAACTATTTTTTCACAATTTTGTTTACAATTTGCAACATTTCAATTGGCAACAGTACATTTGGCAGCAGTACAAGTGACACCATTACAATGTTGTTTATTACTTCAAAGAGCAAATTTCACTTGAAAACACATGTAGGGGTGGGAGTGTGGGCGGCAGTAGGCACCTAGCTGCAATGTAGGGGCTCACATTGATGATGAAGGTCACGAACCAACGTCGGGATTAGCGAGTTACGACATTGTACACAAACTCCTGTCGTGGTTGATTTCAACATCAGTGCTCTTCCGACAACGTCTTATGAAAAGTTATAATATACGGGTGCAACGATCCAAGCATTTGGCAAGCTGCACCACCTTGTTATTAATCAATATTCGACGATAAGTTAACATTGTCTAAATCCACGTACTATTCTGCTGTACATTGCCTGCCAATAAGATATATAGGTACAATGCACGGCGTGATTTGGCGCTGCTCTACTGTGACACTGAGATCAGTTTACATGTGCAACGACTTTTTATAGAAAACAAAATGCTCGCATAATGTCCTTACCAAACTGGAGTGACACAGTACTCATACACCACTTACTAGATATAGGGAAATGCTTTCCCTTGTGGATTGGCTCACACAGACACAGAAATTCATTGATCTCCTTCCAACATTCCATCCACTTCAAAGATGCCCGCCTAGTCTGCTGTAGCACCTTCTAAAACCAGAGCCCTTCCATCGCTGCCATGCTCAAGTTCTGTGGACCTTTGTGAAACCATTGCCATCTGAATCTGTTCTCCTCTTTGGAGCTCGTAAGTGAGTACTTCACAAGTTCTTCAGTGATCTTCGCTACATCTTAGGTTTCTTGTGATCTTTGCTAGAGCGAGGATGGTTAAGCCAGTTGAAGAGGTACATGCTGTCGTGCTTTATAACAACTTGGACGATCGTGGTGAATAGGTTCCTCTTCGGGTAGAAATAAGCAGTTGGGTGACATTGAGAGCGGCCGTGAGAAGTCCCTGGTCCCGAGACGCGAGGATTCATGGTCCAGACTCGTTCGCTAGGGCATGGAAGGCTCAAATCCTTGGGTTCCGTTTCAAAGCAGTGGCGAGGCGTGGTAGGGATGTGCTGAAGCTAGACGCCATCAAAGTTTGGCATGCTTATCAACGCCGGCAGTTGCTCTTGGATCCGGCCACTGCTGCGAGGGAGCCCCGTGGATGTTACTTGCTTTATCAGTCATATTGGGACAACTTAATTGATCCAATAGTGGTCATGGATGTCATCCTCGTGCTTCACCATGAAGTCGGAGAGGCAGCGGTACGCAATGGCCGCAGTCATATGACTTTGCTGGAGAATGGCACCTTTTTCCTGAAAGCAGTGTACGTTCCACAGTCTGGCTCTTCCTTGTATGGCAGCTTAGAGGAGTTGCCGTTGCCCGCCCTTGATGACCCCTAGTGGCCCCTCCCTGACATGCACACGTCCGAGGCATTTAGATTGAAATTGGCCACCGACATCTCTGAAGCAATGAAAGGTAAAACCGGGAGTAAATCAGCACACGTGAAATGGTTCATGCTTGTGCATGTCATGGTTGACTTGTTTGCTGTAGCAAAGAACCCGCGTCGCACAGCCACCATGTACGTCTTCAAATCGCCACCTGAAGCAGTTCTGAGTAGTCTTATGGATGTCGGATGGGACGAGAAGTTTCAAGCAGGCCAAGATGTATTGAAGTGTGTTGTCTCCAAGCCTAGCATGATCTTCCGCTATCATCTAGCACGTCAAGTTTTATACGTCAATTTCCAGTATGTGCGATACAAGAAAGAGGGCCTTCTATGGATACCTATCGATCAGGCCGTGCTGCAGCACATGATTTATGTCACATTTGAGTTCCAAGGTAAAGAGGTACCTGGTATTGAAGTTGGTTTTCTTTGGCCGGTGTCGCACATCCGCGAAGAGATATCGATCTCGCTTCCGCGAGAAGCCATATCTGACTACTACGACCTTGTTGTGAAGCGCCTTGGTTTCCCCAATTTCAAGATCAATGCTCGGTCAGAGCAAAGCACAGAGATCGGAGCGCTTGTAGCACAGAATTCAAGTAGCTTCAAAATTGTCCCATCGTAAAGGAACATTGCTACAGCAATGCAATAGGCAATTAGGTGCACTAGAGATTGACAATCAGATTTTGATGTAGCAAGTGCTTTTGTTGTGAAGCCCAATTTTTGAACAGTAACAGAATGTGCTACAGCACTTTAATGAGAAATGATATCCAAGTATCAACATAGGTTTCGGTGCTTCAACATAGCAGTGATTGATGGGATCTGAATTAAGTAATTTGTCTCATGAACTGAATGGTGCTTCAATTCAAGTAATGTGTCTCATGAATTGGATGGTGCTGCAGCAATGTAACTGGTCATCATTGGCGTTGCCATGTTGATGGCGTCTAGAGCAGTAGCGAGATGGATAGGCAAGTAATTGGAAAGATTGAAGGTCCTTCTCAAACTCTTTTGCATTTTGGAGCCTTTAATATGCACTGAAACAAGAAACACATTAGAATCAAAAAACCAAAAATCAGAAATTGAAAAGCAAAGGTAAAATTAAACATTAAAAATGTGGGCAAAGGAAACATAATCTAAAATCAAATTCAATTAAAGATTAAACCTAAGAGGAAAACACAATCAAATTCAATTAAAGATTAAACCTAAGATGAAAAGAACAAAACACAAAGAGATGAAAAAGCTCAAACTTGTAAAAGTAAACCTTGTGAATTAAAGAACAGGGTTATTCAAACTCAATATCAAAATCCAAAATTGACAATGAAGTTTTTTGGATATTTAAAGTTTTGAAGTGTTGGATCACTATATCGTTAAATGAGGTCTAGGTTGTCTTTCAATTTAAATTTGCAAAATTGATTTTTTTGGGAATTAATTCAAAGAAAATAGAAACACTTTGAAATTAGTTTGAAATATTGCTTTTAAAACCAATGTTAAATTCTTAATTTTTCTACTCTTGAAATCCCTATTCTCTGTTATTGTTCACTATGTTTTCACTATTCACTATATTTTCTGCAAAACTATTCTAATAAATAATAAATTTATCATTTCAAAACATGGCACCAAAAATTCTGCCTATCTAGGCCCTAAGGCTCTACATCAGGCTCCACATCCAATCCACTACTGTAGTAAGGACATGAGGAACAACTTCTCAATGTCTACCAAATTTTAGTTTAAGGAAAATAATAATCCATTCTTGATGATTTTTTAAGTCACTTTTTATGATTTTGCACCTCCTTTTTTTGCAAAAAATTAAGGTTTGGCATTTTTCAAGGTTATATTTTGAATGTATGTAGAGAACGTCCATATGCACATCTTTCTTTTTGCAAGTGTCTACAAAAAGTTCAATTTGTACTTTGAAGGAATTTGATATGGACTAAACAAAGCTCAATTGTTATAACAATAGATATGTTTGATTCTTTTTTATAACTAGAATTTTTGTTTCCCTTCATATCGTAACTAAGTTTATACACTTGAGCATGATGATATAATTACTTTATTAAGATCTGATTAAAATATAAAGATACTTATTTCACAAAATTTGGTCATACTAACACCTCATGTTGAGGTCTTCCTAGATCAGCTTATTTTTATTTTTTAATGAGGTATTTTTTAATATGAAGGATGTCTAAATGAATGTTTCCTATATTTGAATGAAAAAATTCATCACCAATTGTTTGCAATAAAAAATTATGTAAAACCAGATGAATTGGTTTTAAAAATTCTATTTCTTGGATAATTTTATTTTTTCTAATCCCCTCACCTTTCTTTATTCCCTTCATCGTTCTTTATTCCCTTCATCGTTCTATGTTTCTAGACCTTCAATTGGATGTGTAATTTGAATATGATCTAGGCTTAGTTGCTTAAGCTTGGTGTCCACTTTTGTTTAAGCTTGAAGCCTGATTTACCTTGGAATCATTGTAAGTTAATGACTCGGTTTTCAAATATCGAAATGCTAATTAGTTATGGAAATGCGACTCGATATATTTTAAGATATTGGTGGATGGATGAAATACAACATGAATGCAAAATAAAGTTTCAATGAAGCAAGGGAAGCTCAATAACAATGTCTATATCTATTGAAATTTGAAAGAAACATGAACTTGTCCCAATTCTTTTGTAGATGGTTGAAAATGGAGTTCTATGCCTTGAAAAAAGATTACCACTAAATGGGCTAGAAAGTGGGGAAAAAATAATTTATTGTGAATGAAGAAGTAACAAAGTAGCAGGATTTAATTCACAAGTATAATGAATTTAGAAACCTATAGCAGATTGACTGGTATCCGAAGATAATAAATTGCTAAAACATACTTATGCCATATTTAACTATTTCTGGACTGTCTAGAGTCCAAAATTAAGTAATCACCCTATAATAGACCTGATAAATTTAGAGCATAAATGTAACAATGTATGAGAAGAACCGTCGTGGACGGGCTCAGAAGTATTCATCACGGGATCTCTCGACACCGAACTTGACCAAGATATAAGTAAATTGCGAGTGAGATATTAAAGAACAGAGGACATTTGGGCTCCAGAGTATGTGTCACGAGATCCCCCGATAGCAAACCTGACCCAGATAATTATACGTACATTGCGAGCAAGGAACGGAAAACAGAAGAGATTTCGGCTCTACAATATTCATCACGGGATCCCCAGCAGCCAGCTTGACCGAGATATTCGTACATTGGGATTAGGGTAATACAAATGAATAGAAGAGATGGGGGCATATAGGATCTCCGATCATAAAACTTATCTCCGATCAGAAGGAAGAGAATTATCTCAGGAAGAGAATTAACTCAGACGGATTCGTCGTGGGATCTCCCGATGTCGTACCTAAACAGCACATAGGGTCTCCGATCAAAAACATTGTCTCCATATACATTTGCTAACGCAGATTCCATGGCTATCTTGGGAATGATTCTACTCGTCGTATCCATGATCCACGACGAAGTTGCATACACCACTGCATCAACAGTGACCCACAGAAGAGAAGAAGAGATGTGGGCTCGGAAGTACTCTACCATTCATCGGGGGATCCCGCGATGTCAGAGTAGAACCATGGATATCACATGGCAAACATACAATCAGGTACAAGGCCTTCGGGCTCGGAAGTATTTTTCACGCAATACCCCAATATCAAACATGACCGACATATTATAATGTGAAGCAGATTTAAAACTATTCTAGATTTGCTACTACCAAATTTATTCTAAACCATGGAAATATTAGAATACGAAATATACAAATATGAAAGCATCAAATGAAACTCTGTTTTTTATTCAAAGCAACTCTGTTTTGAAGGCATTCCATTCAAAAAATAGTTCACAACCCACACGGGGGACACCTTCGGCAAGAGTTACAAAAAGATGAAAGTGATCTGTTTTTACATCTATGGTTACCAAACATCGTAGGATATAACGGTCTTGCTAACTACTTGCTAAAGTCCCCTTCCGATATCTGAGCAGATTAGCAGCAAGAAGTTAAACATGTGGAGTATATGGAAGATGCGAGGGAAGCTTGTACGTGAGCGGAGAGCGCAGAGCGGAGAGCGGTGAGCGCAGATTTGGAGAGCGGAGAGCACAGAATGGGGAACAGAACCTAAAAATAGCACTTTTTTACTAAAAATAAATTATAAAATTAGAAGATTCGAATATTCTTTGTGTATTTTTGGAAATTTACTAATTTTAGTAATTTAATTGACCCTATAACCGTGGACTAATTACAGTATTTTCATTGAATTTGTAGTTCATATTCTCTTTTCATGGTGATTAATTTTTTAACGTGCACCAATTACTATGCTCCAGCTCCTTCTAACTAGTTCAGGCATACAGTAATTCCCCTTATCTCCTTAAATTTATATGCAAATTACTAAAAATGTATTGGTATTGAACCTCTGAACAGGGATCAAGTAACATTTAATTTCGTAACATTTTCTTAACATTGCTAGAATTCATCCACCATAGTCTACATGCCTTTCTCCTTTTTTTTATTTTTTTTTAATTTTTTTGATGTTTGTCTTATATTTTTTATAAAATTTTCTTTATTCTATCTATCTTGTTAGAGGGGTCAAAAGCCTCCTTTCATTTAATTCTCTCCTTCATTTTATTTTCACAATCATTTTATTTTCACATTCAATTTGTTAATCTCCTTCATTTTATTTTCAACCTTCATTTTAAATATTGCTATTCTTTACTTTAATCTTTTTAATTTCGATTTATATAATTTGTTTTTTTTTTTGGTTTTTTAATTTTTTTGCATTCTTTATTTTAAAAAAAATAAATTTAAATGCTAAATGACCTCTGCTAAACCTTCATCTTTTTCCATTCGGTTTAGGAGGATGACAACTTTTAAATGAATGAATAGCCGATTTTCAAGGGCGCCAAGCATCTTCTTCACTGATATTTAAGATAAGAGTAGGGAATGTCTCTGCCTCTTTTGTGTTGGTGTTATGTGAAGCTCTTTTCCGTAGTGCGAGGCAGCAGCTATGAAAGACGTCAGAGATATTGTTGTTTTACTTGCTGACGATGTTTGTCCATTTCAACCATATGTTGAGGTGGAGGATGAAGAAGAGGTGATGGCCAACAGCCAAGGGCATCCTTTGACAACGGATGTTGACGTACAACCGGATGTAAGAGCTGACCCTCCACGTTCAGAAAATTCGGATGATATCAGAGTGCTAGAGAAGGACGCAGATGTGCCTTTGCAACCACATGCATACTCGAAGGTTGGAAAGATCCCAAGGGGAACCTATTCCAGGGAATCAGTTAATCGGAGGCGGGGAGGTGGGCCATTGCTGAAACGATCATACCAAGGTCACGCTCCAAGTGTGGGAACGAAAGTGAATGCGAATGTAGTTTGTCCTGTAGTACAGTCAGCGGCTGGCAGTCCTGCTGATAGTGTAGTGGGCAACCCTAAACGTGTTAGGTTCGAAGATTGAGACATCTAATAACAAGTATATGTTTGCTGTAATAAAAGATACATGTCAGGGGATACGAAGTATATAGTGCACTTGTTCAAGATAGAATGTTTTCAAATAGAGTGCAATCAATGAGAACGACAAAGCCTTTATAATGAAAAAGTCAATATAGCTTCCGTATTGCGGACTTACTACATGGGATATTACTAAAATCATTCACTACGTGACAAATGGCCATTGTGGAAATGGCAGTTCTAAAGTAGGAGGGCTACCTACTTCTTCGCCAAGGGGTGACGTAAGATTTCACTCTCTAAGAGTAGCTTGACCTCGTTGAAGCTGAAGGTAGGTGCATGGATGAAAAGCTCGGCTTCGGGATCACGGTTGCAGACCTTCAAGAGTATGTAGTATAGGTGCTTACAATACGTGAACTGAGTCTTGCCACGGAACGTAGTCATCGTCTTCTTGAATGCTGGGCAAGTGCAACCAGGGTAAGAACTGATGGTAATCTGGTACCGTGTGATGTGTGGAGCGACGCCCGAATCCAGCCCAATGATGCAACCGTGGCGCGGCTCAGGTATCATGGTGACGGAACGGAGGCGCGCTTTAAGAGACTCGGAGGAGCCCATGGAGAGTCGCTGCGCTTGATTGGGACGAGTGGCAGTGCGCTTCACCATCTTGCCGTCTCTCTTGCCAGGGTAGCGGTCAGCGTCTGCAGGGACTGGCACCGAGCTGAGATTTGCAGGGGGCGGGGCAGAGGAAAAGAGGCGTCTTGGGGAGACCGGCTTCTTGGGCGGAAGTTGAAAGCCCGCTGCTTCGAGGGCAATAATCTCAGTGAGTTTTAGGTTAGTACCAAGTTTCACTGGCCAGACCTCTGGAATGGAGGGGAATTCCTGGTCCTTTGAGTAGTGTGCTACCCACTTCCGCTTAGAGCCTTTCACGTAGCACTTAATATCGTCGGAGCAGAAGAAGAACTCTCTCTTCTCGATTGTGTTCCTGCGATAGTTAGTCTAGAGCCCAGTGTAGCTCGGTGCAGCTGTGCAATGGGAACCCCTGACAATTCTCTCAGTGCACTTCTTCTTCGTTTCAGCTCTTTGGGCCCAGCAGCACTTCGCAGAAAGTTTGTGAAGTCTGGAAATGTGCCACTCCTTCACGTCGACCTTCGTTTCTTCAACCGCGTTGACATGGCGAATGCCGCCCTTGTTCACTGGTGAAGGTAAAGGGGAATCAACTTCCTGGGCAGGAGGTTGGGTACATTGTACCTCGGTGTCGTGTTCGGAGTCGTCTTCCACAATGACGGGCATCTGCATAGGGCGAGCCCTGACGGCACGTCTTGGGCCTCTTGGGCGTGAGAAGTTTGTCTTGTCCGGGCGATGAGACTCCTCGTCAGCTCCGATGGGGACGTCGGCTTTTCGCTTCTGTGAACCGAAGACTTCCGCTCCAGGCATGATAGGCTGACGGGTGCAGAACTCATCCGCGCCTGGCATATCGAGCATGGGCTTATCGAGCAGTGTAGGATTTCCCCATTTCTTTGCGTTGCGTTTAGCCATCCAGAGCCGGAGTTCCTTCTTCGATGGTCCTGTTCCGCCGACGTCACCTTTGAGGAACTGGTAGTAGTTGACAACGTGTAGAAAAGCCCAAACAAAATCGTCCACGGTAGCAACGTAGAGGTCGTTCCCGTTGTTTCCTGAAGCTTGGAGCCACTTGTTGTGAACTGTTTCGGCGAGGTTACACGTCGGCATCTCTGTGAGTTCTTCTTTCGTGAATTTCTGCAGATTTGACAGTAGGTGCCGTTAGATTCACCGATTACAGTTTTGTAGGTTAGGGCTAGGAAACCAGTATCAAAAACATGAAAACAGAGTGCAGAGATAATACCTCGGTCATGAATCCCCCCCACTGGCGGAAGCGGTGGTGCCAGAATGACAGCCACTGATCGAGTTTGATGAGCCCGCTCTCGCCAACGACCCCGGTGGATGCCCACCAGGCTCGCAACGCGTAGTACAGAGTTTCCGCCTCTGCCATGCTGGTCGCATTCTTGTACTGAGTGCACATCTTCTTGTGTTGTTCCCAGAGTTCTTCGGGGAAGTGCTTCTGCGTATACGCGACCATGTTCTGAGTCGAGTGGAACAAGCACGACCTCTCCCGGTCCTCCATTGGGTCCTCTTTGTTGCCATTGCCGTAAAGGATTCGCACTGCATTCCAATTCGCCTGTGCGTTATCCGCCATGAACCCCTTGAAGTTCGGCGCTGCAACGCCATTGATCTCCATGACCAGGTTCAGGTTTTTCCAGAAGACGAGCTGGGCGTCCGTGTCCTCGGACTGCATGTCGCAAATGGCGATTGTCATCACGCGGCAGTAGGTGGCGTCGTACACATGGCACGCCATCGTCGACCAGTCTTTGACGCGTTTTACATGGTCGAACATGATCCATGCGTTCTCCAAGTCGCCACCAGCTTGCATACGGCTGACCAAGTCGACACCACTTCCCGGCCCGACCTCCGACATCTTGAAGACAAAGACTTTGTCACGCATAGATCCCTGACCAAGAAACCTATTCTCTTGGACGTACGCCCAGAGACTGTTTCCACGGAGCTTGGTGATACCGTCCATGATTCCGTACCTTTTGAATTTTTTGAAGGTGGCGACTTTGTTGCGGATGTTTGGTGACGCCATGTCTTTGCAACGATCCAAAACAGGAACCAGCTCCTCCATGGTCAGCTTCCTCGGTGGTGCATCCTCGGGCTGTAGAAGGTAGCTTTCGATGAGGAGTTTCCTCACCTCCAGGACAACGGCGCTCTTTGTTGCTTTGTTGTTCATCTCTACCTGCTCTTCTATTAAGCTACTAATCTCTGCTTTAGAGTCTCTGTAGTCTCCAACTTTCACTGGATGATCATGTGTTCCTATGTGAATACAAGCTCTAGTCTGATTCGGTTTGCCCACAACGTAATAAATCTTAGCCTCGCATGTAGCTACACATGATGGAGGTTCTTTACATACCTTGCACACTAGCGTCGAGTCAGATGGAGGAGGCTGATCCATGAGAAAAGCTTGCAGGGTACAGCCTTCGAACTCAGTCTCGTTAACCTCGAAGATCTTGGGAACACGCTTCAGGAAGTCACACTCCTCGTTTGTGCAACGCAGCCATCCGACGCAGTTGGAACTTCGAAAAGACAGTCCGAAGTCGTTTTTGATGTTTGTTGTGATGGTCTTGGTCCACAAGTGTCCGTCGTATCGCTTGTCCATTCCCTGCATAGACTTGGCGGCGAGCTTAGAGGATCCTGCAGCAGCTGGTGGCAACTCAAAAAGAACCGGACCATCAAACTTCGCAGGCAAGTACTCAACTCTCTCGTGTCTAATAGTGGAATAGTCTATCTTTTTCAAAATGTTTTTTGACCCACGCGTATTAGCAAGCTGTTGAAGGAGGGGGACAATGCTAACTGTGACCTGGGACAATGGAGGAGAGACATTGGAAGGAGGAGCATCTACGTGGACCTTAGGCACGAACTTGACGGGACTGACTTTGTCATCAGAAGAGAGAGATATGACGGTCAGAGGAGGTTTCTCTACATCTGAAGTCTCGGTACCAGGCTCGACTTTGACTTTGACATCACGAGGTAAGGGAGTCTAAATTGTGCAAGTAGAAGAGCGACGGGGGGTGAGGATCTCAGTGGATGCAGCCATCAGAGAATCAGTAAGACCGTAGACTCTATAGGATCCAGGGAGGAGTCTCCACTGCAACATATTGTTGTCATCTCTCATTGAAGGTTGCCCGAGGGTGTGGGTAACCTCGGCAGTAACGTCATCAAAGATCTCCTCCTCTATACTGATAGAATCCTCACGGAAATGGAATCTGAGACTCAGGCGAAGAGAGGAAACTGTAGCTAGACCATCGTCATCAACGCGAAACCTAAGGGGGATGCCCATGCCTTGGGCGTACAGACAGACCATCCCCATTTTCGTAGGCAACTCTGTAGTAGTAGTGGAAGAAGGGAGAAGAATGAGTGTACTAGCCAAGCGGTATCGCGAGAGCAAAGTGAGAGGAAAGATGCATCGTTGTTGATCATTTTATTCAAGTTGGAATGTCCATGTGGACGACTAGGTAATGATTTATTTTGTTACGTAACAAATGTACGATTAAAGAGAGACGGCGCTAACTAATTAGAATGTTGCTTTTTGCTAGCCCAGGTTTACTAGGTAGGAGTTTTTAGAACTACGCATTTAATATTTGACTCGTGGAACTGATTCTACTCGATGTGAAGTTTGGTGAGATTAGAGTGAGCCGTCAGTTGCTTCCAAATTTAATACAAGTATTCCAATGCTTAATTCAAATCCTTTAATATTCTGTTGGCTTGATTGATTCTCTTCCAATATAGATTGATCTCATCAGCTTTAATTCAAAATGCATTTATTTATGGTTTTCGTTATTTTGAGCGCGTGAGATGATACCCTGTTTTAGCTCTGTTATGCTGAGGAGAGATTTACGGGACCGATTTGTTGTACTAATGTATTTGTGTGCTTTGTGGTGGGGGATTTGACACGACAGGAGAACTTTGTGCTTCAATACGAGCATATTGAGAAAAGACCACAACTGCCTGCCCAAGTGAAATAGCATGTGGAGACGCTGTTGCAATCTGGGGGTCTGGAATGGACGTAGGCTTACTCAAGCGAAGTTCGTCACCCGATGTTTGACATTCAGTGTACTCTTTATACCAAGAAATGAATTGTCACCGCCACACGATTAGCTCCCATTCATTCATTGTGTTGCCAGCGTTCTGGGGCTCAAATTGGATGCATTTATTTACTACTCAGAACTGCCTCGAAGTGTGTTGGGATGTCCAAACGTGTTTGATGAAACACTTTTAGTGAAGTTGCGGTTGGATTTTGTTCGATCTTCAATTAATTCTTACAGCCGAGGGTGGTTCTGGATAGACCGCAATTTTTGAGGGATTTTTTTTCCTTAATTGTATTTAGGGGTACTAATTGTGATATTCAATCATATAACTGGAAGGTAACCCTCATCAAACAGGTGGCCATTAAACCAAGTGGCAAGATGGTTGGATTGGAAGATGATAATATGTCTTTGAATTGTATGATGCAGACTTAAAAATAGCAGAGTGATGTACATTATATATTCAACGGAACAAGTTTTCTACATTGGAAACAACAGCATTAGCTGGTACATCACCACTACGAGACAAAACTCGCTAGCGAACAAGTGGAGGGTCCATGTCTGGCTAACTTAGCTGATCACACTTGAAAGCGACATGTGGCCATGATTTGAGGCAAGCAGTTCACCGAAGTTTTTGACACATGAATATAACTCACTTGAAGGTGATTTTCACTGCATTTGATCGCGATGTAGGCTTCGACTATAACCTATTACATGCAGTATCCCCATGATCTAAATCATGACTAAGACGAAGGTCATGAGCTGATGTACTGGGCTATGAGAATATTAAAGCCGATGTCCCAATGAAGATGGGCAAAGATCTCTGCTATATCTCATCCTCATCTCCATTGGCTCCACCTCCACTCGACGTACTACGTATTCAAGTGTTCTTGGACGCTATTCTCTCAGCCGGACTCACTGTGCGCCCAGCTGGACTTGCGGAGCACAAGCATTGCACGGCTTGTACTCCAAAAGTTGGCTCCAGCATGAAAGTTCACATATCCCCTAGGCCTTATTTCTCTTTAGTTCCTACTACTTCCGAAATTGATGTGTATCAAATTATATTTGATTCACGCAGAAAATCTACTTAAAGATTTTGTGGAGAAAAAAGTAATGTACTTATAACTCCAAATAAATAATATAATGGAAACTCATATAGTCCAAAAATTCAGAACACTCTAACAACTTCACGCGGCACTAATCCTCTCGTGCTGCTGCGTCTCAATTTTCCCACTGTGTCCCTTTTATCGTGCAAGGAATATTACAGACAAGTTGATAAACTCATCCACGTGAGAGTGTGTGCTGCAATACAGTACCTTACATATGACTAAGAGCGCATGTGGACCCTCTCTGGCAACTAACACTACAAACGAAACCAGACTCGTCGTTGAGCATCCCGTAAACCTCAAAGAGCTGAAGTTGCAAGTTACAACTTGGTCTCAAGTTGTCACTAGACCCTTGAGAACACAGAACTTTAGTTGCACGAGAAGTAAGTTAAGAACACCATCTATGTTATGAATAATGAGAGCATCCAGGTTGAGAAGCCGCTCAGAACTGGCTTCCCCCAGCCATCCAGCGACTGGGATTTGGGTTCATCGTGTCCGGCAGCCGCACTCCATTGACTGTACCTTTGAGAGTCACCAAACCTTTCAACCCTTCCAGACAGGGCGTACTCGTCTCCCACCGGACTTCAGGCCGTGGACCTCTTTTCTGAGAGTCGACGTTGCATCCTTCGCGCACTGGGCCACTAGGCTGGTTCAGATTTCAACATACTTTCAAATCCCGTGCCACGCTCACACCATGGACAGGCTTGACGAATTGAGGGCGCTGGAGCTGCGAGCTGTATATAAACCGACTCATCCCCGACAATTGTCACAACAGCTAGCATCGTTCCGTCTTCTTTAGCTGATTCCCAGCTCATTCATCCCTCTGTGACTGTGCCATTTCTCAATCTTGTGCCTGTAGGCTCACTAGATCGTCGACCCCCGCGTACGCGACAACTCTGACAAGAATTATACCATCATGGGCATCATGAGCCGCAGCTCAATGTGGGTGACGGTAGCGGTGCTAGTGACCATGGATGTGCTGCCCATGCTAGCCATGGCATCGGACGCTGACCCCCTCCAGGACTTCTGCGTCGCGTACCCATCCGACAAGGTGGTCATCAACGGGCAGCCGTGCAAGCCCCCGGCGGAGGTGACGTACAAGGATTTCTGGTCACCGGCTCTCACGAAGCCCGGAATCACCAAGAATCCCAACCTTTCCAACGTGACCCAGGCCTTCGTGGCCCAGTTCCCTGGCCTCAACACTCTGGGGATCGGGGCAGCACGGATCGACTTCGCCAAGGGTGGCATCAACCCGCCACACACCCACCCGAGGGCCACCGAGCTTCTGTTGGTGGTGAAGGGCGAGCTGTACGAGGGATTCGTGGACACCACCAACAAGCTGTTTGCCGTGATCCTCCGCGAGGGGGAGCTGTTCGTGTTTCCCAGGGGCCTCGTGCACTTCCAGCTCAATGTGGGCAACGGCCCTGCGTTGGCGTTCGCAGCTCTGAACAGTCAGAACCCGGGCACGCAGCAGATAGCGCCCGCATTGTTCACGCCCGAGGACATCAAGGACGAGGTGTTGGAGAAGGGCTTCAGAATCGACGGCAAGACCGTGGACTTCATCCAAGAGCAGTTCCGCAAGACTTGAACGTACTCCCAAGTAGCTACTGGGGTACCTGCTGTGTTGCGCCTGGAATACGGTTCACTAACCACGGGGATTCTAATCAGGTTCAAACGTATTTCAGGGACGTGTGCATTATGGCACTAGATGCTGCACTCGTCGCAACTCAGGGGCCCAAGTGTGACGGGGATGTAGGTTCGAGACTTAGAGTACATGCATTGGTAGAGTAAGGAGCCTCAGTTAAGAAGTATCATGATGTTTCAAACTTAGTTATTAACTTGTCCTGAAGATGAGGATATTATTACATATTATTTGAATTGACAAGCTGGAGGTGGCGACGTCGATTCGATACCTGAGTGCGATTGGTAATATACCTGGTGGCTCAATTTGGCGGTGGTAGAAGCAGCAGTAGTTGGTGGGAGCCAAATGTTGAGTCCCGATCTCGGCGGGCTGCGGCTGTCATGCAGTGCCCCGCGTTTTCCAATGTAAAGCCCAGGAGGCTAATTGTGGGATACGTATACCTCTGGTTTATGCTTGGTTTCTGTGAGAGTCTGGGTATTTATACTCCCTGCTGTTGTGTTCCGGCTGCAGGGGAAGGAGACAATATTACTCATCTCTCAGCCTACGTCAACGAGTCAGTCCATGCAGCCTTGGCTGCCGTACAGGCAGCATGAATTTACCGAGTATGGGGAGGCCGTTAAGTTCGGCAGCTGCTGACAGGAATGGGAACTTTCCTGCTGGAACAAACTTGTTGAGTACAGGCCGTGCATCGATTGCGCTACGGTAGTCCAGCTGGGCGCACAGTGAGTCCGGCAGCCGGCTCCGGCTGAGAGAATAGCGTCCAAAAACACTTGAATCCGTAGTACGTCGAGTAGAGGTGGAGCCAATGGAGATGAGGATGAGATGTAGCAGAGATCTTTGCCCATCTTCATTGGGACATCGGCTTTAATATTCTCATAACGCAGAACATCAGCACATGAACTTCGTCTGAGTCATAAAAAACTACAAATCATGCTCGGAAAGAGACTCGTTATCATCTTCTAGAGTTAGCGACAGGGATCCTCATGCCGCCGAGAATAAGAAATAAAATATCCATGTCTCGATTTAACAGCTTTTAAGAATTGGATGCATAGTGATAATACGAACTCTTAGAGGTGCGTAGTTAAATGTTCCACACGTTGGGGTTGCCGTCATGTGACCATGGGCAAGCTCACACCGGGAACAACTGTATGCCATAAAATCATGGGCGAAAAACGAGTTGCAATTGTTGTCACACTTCGTAAGAAAAGCACTCTGCTCGGTTATCTGCAAAACCACAACCCTGATGTGAAGCTTCAGGGCGATGCAAAGAGGCTCTCTTGCATCAACAAGAAACAACAAAACATAGCTCTAAACCAAAACAGAAACCACCAAAGCCCAGCAGTTCATTCCACCTCCAACTTAAGAATCACCATCATTGTGCTCATTATAAACCACGATGCCACCAACTCACAACCACCGGTTCTATGATGTACCGAGAAGTACGATTCGGTCACAACCAGATTATGTCCCAAGTAACGAAGAGATCGAATCTGGACTATGTTTTACCCATTACAGTTCCCTCGGTCGTAATTGTGTGATAAGTACTGACTGCACCAACACTGTAATGGTTTATGGTCATCAGAGTCTAGCTACTTCTTCCCATCAGTGACGAAGGTAGTCTTTCTACATATGAACAAACTCGAGAGTTCAAGCAAGCGAGGAAATGCAAAACCGGCTAACGGCATGCACAATGTACGTCGTACATCGTGGACTAGCGCTTCGTAGTCTAGCACACTGTAGCCATTACCTGCACTTCAACATGTACAATTGGTTTCACGTTCATCTCCGAGCTGTGCGACATGACAAGCTGGTTCGGGGATCTCACGATTTGTGTGCAACCAGCCATGCTTGATTCTCGTTCTCAGAAGCGCACCTGCTTGATCCCCATGCAGCGAGGGAGTTCCAACAGCCACATTAGCAAAATATGTTTTTGAAAATTTTCCAAGCTGAAGAGAAAGGCCTATGCCGAATGTGGTGACTAGGTTTCTGCACGCTGCTCGACACTGGCCGGGGCATGAATTATAACATAGAATCCGATCTATTTCAAGATTTGTTCTGGAGTCCGTGACTGGCGTGGAGGGTGATGACTCATGAGAATCGAGTGTGCACGCTGATACTGTACTGGATGAGTTACGCTAGATATTTAAGTATAACAGAGTACTTTACGTAACCGTTTGAATAGTGACCGACGTATGACCAGTTGGTCTAATCTTTGAGACGCGTAAAATGCCGTTACTAACTGAGAACACTGGGTACCAGATTTCTTACTCAGCGTGGGATACACTAGGCATCCACAATATATGTACATGTACTCTGTATGTGTGGGACACAGCTATTCAAAGTAAACTGAGTCGATTTTAATCAATTTATATATTCATTAGCTCCCGGGATACTCGGCATTCTTCTTTCATGTTGATCGCCTAAAATGCTCAAGAGATCATTGTAAAACCATGGGTCGACTGTCACACAGTTGGATCATGCAGCGGTACTATTGTGCACGGAGGGGAATCTAATTCGGTAATGACCGGCAACTGGATGCAAAACTCTTGCAATGCTAACCAGAATTTTCCTACCAGGCCGACTGGTCAATGTCGTAGTTCACTCAGAAAAATTTCAAACCCGCATATCATGCAGCTAGTACTAGATCATCCAACTGATATGCACATAATCGCAATCAAATAGGCAGTCCGTAAGTATTTAGCACCAGTTAGAGAAAACCAACAAGCCGGCTAACTCACAGAAACCAAGCATACACTAGAGGGTCATGCACGAGGGTATACGTATCCCACAATTAAATCGAACTTTAATATTGAAAAAGAGATAAAAAAAATAAAAAATAGTATAGAGTGGAACAAGGTTGGAAGAGAAATAAATAATTATGAAAGGAAGTATGCCAGAAACAAACAATGAATTAACATAGAATTAAAAATATTTAGATAATTAATTGATTTAGTACGGAAGAAACAAACAATGCTCTAACATAGAATTAAAAATAAATGGTAGAGATTAAAAAAAAAACAAAAAAACAAACATTAAAATCGGAAGAGAAAGGGATAATATAAAATCAATAGCATGGGATGGAAGAAGGTTGGAAGAGAAATAAAAATTTGAATAATTAATCAATTTAGTACGGAAGAAACAAACAATGCTCTAATATACAATTAAAAATAAACGGAAGAGTTAAAAAAAAAACAAATATTAATATTGAAAGATAAAGGGAAAAAAAAATAAAAAATAGTATAGAGTGGAACAAGGTTGGAAGAGAAATAAATAAATGAATCGTTACAGAGGGAAGTATGCACAAAACATTAAGAGATGAAACATTAATATTGGAAGAGAAAGGGGATTATAATATAAAATTTAGAGTTCCAGGATGGAGCAATCTAATGCATTTTTGGTAGGCTATTTGGCAAAGATGATATGGAGGGACGAACAATGCCCATACCTCTTCAAGGATACAATGTCAATGATTGCATTCTCAACGAAGTTGAATGGCTTGCTTAACGAAGACCCCACGATGAGGCTATCACTTGCAAGAGTTGTGGATGATTTGATGAGTCCCCCTTACAACTTCAAAGCTCCCGATAGTTGTTTTAGAGGCACATTGTAGTACCATAGTGAATTGCATATGTAACATTTTGATTGCCTATATGGCTTTGTTTACACGTTTGCAAAATTGTAATAAATCTTTTTTTGACAGCTATGTACTCTTGTGGAGAATAAAATTTTATTGCTATTTTTGTAATGGAACGGAAAAAAAATAAAATATTAATTGTATGCCCCGTTCTCCAGAATCACCTTAAACCCATAACCTCGCGCCCCCCTTCCCGGAAGCTCTGGCCTCCCCTCCAAGAAGCTCTAGCCCCCCCTCCCAAAAGCTCTAGCCCCCCTTAGAAGCTCGCGCCCCCCTCCAAGAAGCTTGCGCCCCCCCCCCCCCCTCCGCCCCCCCCCCCCCCCAAGAAGCTCTGGCCCCACCCATCCCTCCTAGAAGCGTTGGCCCCCCCTCCTTGAAGCACTTGCCCCCCCCCCCCCCCCCCCTCAGAAGCTCGCCCCCCCCCCTAGAAGCTCGCGCCCCCCCCCTAGAAGCTCGCGCCCCCCCCCCTAGAAGCTCGCGCCCCCCCCCCTAGAAGCTCGCGCCCCCCCCTAGAAGCTCGCGCCCCCCCCCTAGAAGCTCGCGCCCCCCCCCAGAAGCTCGCGCCCCCCCTAGAAGCTCGCGCCCCCCCCTAGAAGCTCGCGCCCCCCCCCCCCCCTAGAAGCTCGCGCCCCCCCTAGAAGCTCGCGCCCCCCCTCCTTAGAAGCTCGTGCCCCCCCCCTAGAAGCTCGCGCCCCCCCCAGAAGCTCGCGCCCCCCCCTAGAAGCTCGCGCCCCTCCTCCTTAGAAGCTCGTGCCCCCCCCCTAGAAGCTCGCGCCCCCCCCCAGAAGCTCGCGCCCCCCCCTAGAAGCTCGCGCCCCCCCTAGAAGCTCACGCCCCCCCCCCCCCTAGAAGCTCGCGCCCCCCCCCCCCCCCCCCCCCCAAGATGCTGGCGCCCCCTCCCCCAAGGCGTTGGCGCCCTTCCTCTTAGCCACGTCATCCCCCGTGTCAACTCTATATGTGGAATATTTGGTGACATGTCAGACGCGTGGCATCCTAGGTGGCCAAGGTAACTCCCATTTCACCATTTGGATGGTCAACCTTAAGTCTTGGTCAAACGGACCTCCCCTGACCCTTAACGGACGGACGAGCGGACCGGACGGACGGACCGGTCCTTATGTCCCATGAACAACCCTGTCCATAGCCTGCGGCCTTTTTTTTTTTGATTGACTGTGCATCCATGACAACATTCGGCCCCGACACTTGGTCGGGGGCCGTGGTCAGTGGGCAAGTGCGGAGGCTCCCCCTTCGGGAGAGGGCCGAGGATGCATAGCCTGTGGCTCATTTTTTTTTTTTGAATGAGTGTGCATCCATGACAACATTCGGCCCCGACACTTGGTCGGGGGCCGTGGTCAGTGGGCGAGTGCAGAGGCTCCCCCTTCGGGAGGGGCCGAGGATGCATAGCCTGTGGCTCATTTTTTTTTTTGAATGAGTGTGCATCCATGACAACATTCGGCCCCGACACTTGGTCGGGGGCCGTGGTCAGTGGGCGAGTGCACAGGCTCCCCCTTCGGGAGGGGCGAGGATCCATAGCCTGCGGCCTTTTTTTTTTTGAATGAGTGTGCATCCATGACAACATTCGGCCCCGACACTTGGTCGGGGGCCGTGGTCAGTGGGCAAGTGCGGAGGCTCCCCCATCGGGAGGGGCCGAGGATGCATAGCCTGCGGCTCATTTTTTTTTGATTGAGTGTGCATCCATGACAACTTTCGGCCCCGACACTTGGTCGGGGGCCGTGGTCAGTGGGCGAGTGCAGAGGCTCCCCCTTCGGGTGGGGCCGAGGATGCATAGCCTGCGGCTCATTTTTTTTTGATTGAGTGTGCATCCATGACAACATTCGGCCCCGACACTTGGTCGGGGGCCGTGGTCAGTGGGCGAGTGTAGAGGCTCCCCCTTCGGGAGGGGCAGAGGATGCATAGCCTGCGGCTCATTTGTTTTTGATTGAGTTTGCATCCATTTGCTTTTTAGAACTCATTACAATGTCTTTTATTCAGGAGTCATCTGAGGATAATATGGGGAGCCAAGTACAAGTTCCCACTCTAGCAGAGACGGACGTACTTTCTGTTGGACCTTTATCATTAGAAGATTCAGCATTTTCGAAATTACTTGTGGCATTTTATTTATGTTCAACTTCCCGTGTAATTGGAATATAACTTATTCTTTTTGATAATATAGGTATATTCCGATGCTCCAGAACTGTCTGCCAATTCCCCCATATCTGTAATCAATGTTTCCGATCTTTCGGATTCATTAGATCAGCATTACTTTACTTGTGATGTAGCAAACCCTGTAGGCTTTGGTAGCGTATCTTTGGAAGTCCATTCTCCACTGTACATGCCTACATCTCCTGTTTACATGCCTACGTCCCCTGTCTATGAGCCTTCTTCCCCTCGCTACATGCCCACCTCTCCTACACAGGATTTACCACTGATGTCTCCACACTCTCCAATCTCGCCTATTAGAGTGAGGCGGCCAGCCCATGTTGTGTTTGCCCTTCCGGCAATTCTGCCATGCCCTGTCCAACAAACCAGGCGTTTCTAGAGGAGGCGCCGTCACTGGAATTGTAGACAGTCTAGGGAGTATTATAGGCGATCATCACGTCGATAGAGTCTTCAGGCTCAAATGATATTGTACTTGTTGTATTGGATTTGTCATTATGAAGTGATACTGTTATTCTCTATTTCATATTTCTCAATTTTGCCAGACTATCTAAGTTGCGATTCCAACAGTAATTTGCAAACCGTTTTGCAGGTTACTCAAACACAAGAAGTGTTGGAAAAACCATCTTGTCCTGTAGACTTGAAGACTGCTTTAGAAGGCGAATTGGAGCACCGTAAACAATACAAGCTGGACTCCATTGGCGTCATCAACAAACTCAGGATTAAACCAGAAAGGAAGTCCCGCTTGATGGTGCCCCTATGCAGAATGATATCAATGGCCAAGGTCAGACCAGTGGGCGAAATGGAGGTTCTGCACTTGGAGCGGGAGTTTGTTAAGGGGTATAGAGATGGGGACCGCGTCATGTACATCTCCATATACAACAGTGAAGAGCAGACGAAGGATGTTACGGCGGAGACCATAGCTGGTTGGAGCCCTTTATGGAGGGCCGCGAGTGATCGTTTTAATGATGAGATCCGTGGAGACGAGGACTGGATGCAATTCTCCAACAAGATGTTTTTTGTCTGGGAAGGTAACCACCGCCTCGCTGCCTGGCTCCGACATATAAACAAGCACCATGCGGACGACCCAGATTGGCACATCTCTGTGCATTGCATTATACTAGACCCCCGCGGCCATGTGGGCAAGTTGCTTCACGCCATGCACGATATTAACTGGTAAGTATCTCTGTTGTTTTTGTTCTTTCTGCACACTCAAACCTTTCTGCTACTGCATTTTATTCCTTTAATATTCATCTTTGTTTTTGAGGTCAACTGAGAATGACCACGTCAAGAGTAATCTTCTTGCAAAGTTGTTTCGAATCCGCTCGTTCGGGATGATGAAACTGGAGGATTTTAAAGACCTCCTGAGCCCTGAAGAGTATGATGCATGTCTGAAACACAAGCCACCTAATCCGTTGTGGTTTCCCTTGACAACGAAAATTTTTATAGCATTTCTATACCGTGTAAGTTTTCCCGCCATCCTGTCTTCGCTTCTGCTACTTGGATAAACTACAATATCCTGATAAATACTTTTGTTTTAACAGCGGGAAATCGCACTGGCCTCCGACGAAGCAGCGAGGGCCTACTTTGAGAAGACACCAGAGGAGGATCAATCTGCAAATGCAGTTTGGGATGTCATGAATGAGGCATCTGAGAAAATGGTCGAATCCATCAAGAAGGAGGACTTCACCAAGTACTTGGCCATTGCGAATCCCAAGAATGGTGACGACTTCCTCAATGAGGTGACACAATCACTACTACCATTTATAATACTTCGTATGTCAACGTCATTTCCTTATTTCGTAGTGTCTAAAATAATCACTCTTTTTGCAGATCAATCGACATTACAGTGACTTCTCGAAACCGGAGATGACCCTTGAGAAGCTACAGAAAATTGTCCCAGCAGCAGTTGAGGCCAAATACAAGGCTCGCTGGTTGAGGTGGTGGAACTCATCCCCAAATTCCAGGCTATCTTACAGATTCCTTCCGCTCGAATTCAAGGAAACCGACCTCGACCCTTGGTTGAACAAGGCTTCATTTTGGGCTGGGGTATATTCTCTACATTTAGTATTCAACTACATTATAGTTTTTATTTTTCTTAACTTCTACCTCTTCGCTAATATATTTTCGTCTATATTATAGTTGGAGGAAGCTGTCATCAATGAAGTCGAGGACATATGCAAAGCTGAGAACCTCATCATCAATTGGAAGGATTTTCCTGATGTCCAAGAACCGGGGGCTTATGTGGAGAGTTCACGTATTCTTTTATGGGACAAGGCCTTCCCGACGTTCCTTGGAAATAAGGCTGAGAAGGTTGATGACAAGAAGTCTAACTTCGCTAAATTCCCTGGAACCGCTGAGGTTGTTAAGCAGGTTACTTACCGGTACGTATGTTATCTTCATGTCATTCGTTTTCCGCAATAATGGGCTGTTTATATTTTAGTGATGCTAACCTTCTTTAAAATTGTGTATTTAGGTACTTTAAGAGAGAGCTTGTTCCAAAGGGCGTCCTTACCGTCCAGCAGCTCCCCAACTACTTCCTTGCTTGGACGTCGAGAACCTCGGACCAGTGTATCTATTCTCCACAACAGTTGAAAAGGTACAAAGCTCCCCACTTGCTTGAGGGATGCTGGTACCTTGATTGTTTTCGCGGTTTCACTATTGACTCTGAGGTGGACATCAAGACTTTACATGATGCCGGTGAGGTAGTGGCCGAAGAAGCGGTGGATGCTACTCAAGATGGCGGAGGCCCTTAAGACCAATCATCGGCTCCTCCACCGAAGAAAGGGAGAGCTCGGCGGATGAAATCTTTGCGATCACATTCACAAGCTTCACAGCAAACTGGTGCGGCGTCGTCCGCTCCAGAGCAGATGGCACCAGAGCCCTCTCCAGTGAATGTGGTTACGAAGCCTTCTTCAACTTCATCACCGGGTCCTTCCTCGATCAGTGCTTCGGAGATCACCAGAGGTCTCCTTGAGCAGAGGAAGGCCAAACTATATCCTCAAACAACTTCTTCTGCTGGAGCTTCGATTTCCACACAAGTTTCCGTCTTCAACTCATCTGTGGATTCCATGTTACGGCGAAATAAGAGACAGGAGAGAAAAGGTGGCGACCCGGATTGGATCAAGACTCAAGACTTCATTCGCAAGGTATGTTCCGATATTTTGACATTTAATGGATTCTGCCACCTCTACTCGCTATGTAGTTACTAACTCTGCTTTTTTGTTTCCTCTAGTTTGGAGCAGGCCGCCAAAACAGAGTTCCGGACCAGTGCAAACAAGAGGACCATCTGGGAGTCGACTTGATCATTGCCGACATCCCTGAGAATCTTCCCGTCCCATCCGTTTCCGTTCCCCCCACAAGTATTCCGCCTTGGAACTCTCGCGAGAAGGAATATGTGTTCGACATCTTCCGTTTTGCAGATAATTACCTGCAGAAAGATGGTGCCCTCTGCCTCATCTACAACACTGATCAGAAGCTGGCTAAGGATATCGACGAAGAAGCTGCTGGTGGTGACTACGTGCTTTTCAAGGACTAGTGGGGCGTCAATGTCCTCGGCCTCACTTCTCCTACGAACCCCGAGAACTTGGTAATTTACCCTAAACATACCCTTCCCTTTACTTATTGATAACCCTTCCGCTTAATTTTACTCACTAGTTTTGCTTGACTGCAGACTATGCGGTTCTGGATTCGCGTCTACGTTCGTAGTGGCAGTACTTTCTCCTTCCAAACGAAGAAATCCGAGCTGATACATGGGCTCCTCAACATTACCGAGAGTGATGCCATTTTCAACTTCACCGATCTGGAATCACAGCTCATGAATGGGAGGGTGCCGTGGAGAGGCCCAAGGGAGAAATCCCCTGAGATGATGCAGGGCATAATTGAGGAGCTGTCAAAGCCCGGCGACATAGTTCTTGATTGGAATGCTGGGACAGGTAACTATTCATGCATATCTCTGCTTAATTATTCCTCTCGTTTTTCCCACAGTTTCTCATTTATTTGTTTCTCTCCGAGTTTTATGGGCCTCCATCAAGGCTTCCCAGGCTATTGGTCGTCACATTCTCGCTTTTGAGGAGGACGAAGCCATATTCAACGCCCTTCTCAAACCGTGCATGGCTGGACCATCCGCCATGGGCCCTCCTAAACATCCTAGGCCGGCAGCAGCAGACGAAGCCCCTCCAAAGAGACCGAGACCTGATAAGTGGTGTAAGTCTTCTATTCTTTGTTCAAATTATCCAAGCATTACTTCTCTTTGCAGCTCTACGTACTCGATCTAACCACAATCGGTTCTCTATTGCAGAGTAGTTTCAGCAACACCGCCACGTGGGCCAAGAGCAGTGTCCACTCCATCGTGGCGTCTTCATTCCAGCCCGATTCAGCCTTTCATACTTCCGGACTACGCAGAGGACTTAGCACAGGCGTTTCAATCTGGAGCCCTCACATATGTTCCTAGTCGGCCAACTACTTTTGATCCCAGGGCTCTTCTATTCGTCGATGACGAGGCGGTAGAAGGAGATTCAGAGTCATCTAGTTCTGAGAGTGAAAGTAGCGACTGTAGCATGTTGTGAGTTTGAAGGAGGCTTCGGTCTATTGTTGTTTTCATTGGATTTGATTTGATTTAATTGGAGTTCATTGCGTAATCCTTCGTCTACTCTACTACCCTGAACCTATACTTGTTACGATTCTCATTTCCAAATCGTCTCCTTGTATGTAGAGGATGAAACGTCTCAACTGTAATGCTCAAAATATAATATGAAGAATGAAATGTTACAAAAGAAATGCTCAAAATTGAAATTGCGCTGTAATTTATATTTTAGTCATTCAAAATCCCACATTTCCATAGCCATGTTACCTATTCTTGACTTGGTGTACATCTTGGTTTCTGCTACTCCATTATTGTACACGAACTCTGAAATATTCCACAAACTTTTAAGACCATTTCTTTTAGTTGGTTTCGAGTTGTCTTATTCCTAGAATTATCTATATTATCTAAAAACATCATGCTGGAATACTCGTATCAAGATCCAATAAGGGACCAAATCTAAAGGAATGTATTCGAACACCCCACTAAACTTCACAGTACTAATCCTTCGAAGGATATACAGTCCAACTCTTGTCCATATCAAACCAGCAAGTTTCGCCATCCGATATGATCACTTCCGGCAGCTGAACAACTGGATTCTCATCGACGTTCGATAGCAAGGGATACGGGATTAGGGATAACTCCATAATACGGAGAAGCTCATTGGTACAAAGCACTGTCCAACGCCATTCACCTTCACCAACATGGAGGCTTCCGATGTGCCTAAACGGTGGCAGGTCCATGCCTTGTTCTCTGGCGCGCTCCACCTCCAACAGCCAGGGCCGCAGCTCTTGATAACTCGCCGCTGCCTTTGGGGGCAAACCTACAGCCGCTCTCGTCCTCTTCGATCTCGCATTACACACCTTCGGCATCGCGCAACAAACTAAATTGTTGTAGTCTTAAAACGTTCCACGCAAGCCTACAGATTGACCCCCCCAAACTCCATCGCTACCTTCGCATACAGCACAGAATGCCAAGGACTGTGTCACTATCCTAATACGCCACCTAGAAACAAGCTAAAGAAACCAAGAGTGACCTCCTTCTCTGGAACCCAGCTTACCAAGTGCTGTTTCGTGATGAAAATCTCCTACTTGTATCACTTAAATGAAGATGCTTCGCTGCCTAGGAAGACAGAGTAATCTTCGATGAAGACAAGGACTCTAACAAGGTATATCTTGGTTTCAGCAGTTCAGATATTATACACGAATTTTGAAATATTCCAGGAAGTTTTCAAACCTTGCCTCCTTTATGTTCTTTCAAATTTGTTTTCTTCCTTGTGCATTTACATAATCCTATGAAAGAATTATTTGTTTGATCTAAAACTTAACGCATGGTCATTGTATCTTGCCTAAACCCATGACAAATCTAACAAAATATATGCATGACGTCATCATGACATCAGCCCTAATTTGTATCTTAGAGAACAAACGTAATAAATTCTTACCAAAGTTAACCCTGATCTCCACGGTAATATACTCTTTTCCTAAAAAAAGTGTCAAAATCAAGCCTTAATTTAGTAATTTTCTACGGTTATAGGGTCTACTTTGCTTTTGAAAATTTTGATAATTGTCAATTCTGTGCTCTCCATTTTGTGCTCTCCGCTCTCCGCTCTACGCTCTCCGCTCACATACGAACTTTCCCCTGGAAGATGCCTGCAAGTTCAGAAGCAAAGAGAAAAGAGGATCAGATGGTATGAAGTTTAGGGTTTAAAACCGACAAGTGCAGGTCTAAAGCACGGACTCATCCTCTTGACACTCACCACAAACTCAGCATCAGCCAATGAAATTCTGCGCAATACATAGAGCAAATGTAATCTTTTACTATGAAAACATCAAACTAAGGGCAAGGTTAAGGGTTCTGAGGAGATAACATTTCACCTACTCACTCATGTGCTGGGCTCCTCAAATTCTTGCTCCCCTCCTCATTAGAATCAGCCATTAGAATCAGAACTCCCCGGAGGTGAGGGGAAAATTGATGTTGGAAGCGGTCATAATCTCCACTTGCTCTAGAGTATGTGCAATAGTCCAATCCCACTCCACACCTGGCTGCATTAGGCGTGTAATGCGGTTCCACGCGAGAATGGCTACGCCGCGACCACGGGCGCGTGCCACCGCCATAAACCACGGACGAAGCTCCTCCACTCCTTGTGGGGAAACAACCACCTCCCACTCGTCTGGCGGGTAACTTGACACCCTAAAACCACCGCCCGCCCTCCTCATCACGGCAAATGAACTAGAAGCAGATGAAACAGAAGAGAAACTGAAGTTGGAACAACGATATCGTCGCGCAAAGGAACTTATGCTTATGAGGGGGCATATTATACTGTGAAGCTGAAATGAAACTCATACAGAAACAAACATCATTGACACGAGGAAGGCAGATATTACACGAGGATGAGAAACGGTCAAGCAGTGATGAGGAGGGCGTTCTTTAATAGAGAATGAGGAAGACAGGTGACTCAGACGTAATCATCGAGGGATCTCACGATGTCGTACCTAAACAACATATAGGATCTTCGATCAAAAAACTTATCTCCAATCAGAAGGAAGAGAATTAACTCAGGAAGAGAATTAACTCAGACGGACTTGTCGTGGGATCTCCCAATGTCGTACCTAAACAGCAGATAGGATCTCCGATCAAAAAACTTTAAACAGTTTTGGTGTCCGACGTTATTTTCTGTGCGATGTTAGTTTGTGTTTTTTGAGGAATTAATTTATTTTAATTTTGCACTCGGTCTATTACGTCCTGCCGATCCAGTGCATTACGATATTCACACATTCAAACCTATTCAACAAATTCAAGTAACCGTGTTCATACAACCACCATTACAGATTGAGAATTTACAATTACGAGAACTTCATGTCATCTATTCAAAATTCTAAACCGGGCTCAATGGCAACTGAAGTCTGTGAAAGTACTTAAACAGAATTGTCCAGAGAACGAGAACAGTAGGAATGTTTTTACAGAAAATCTACTACATGTCCGTTGAAACATAGAATTACAAAAGCTGCCTCAATGGCATCTGAAGTCTCTCACTACAACATATCCGCTACATGAGAAGTAAAATCCTCCTCGTAAAATCCACCACACTTATAAGTCCTTGCGGTTTTCTTCCATTTTGTTGATGGCTGCTCGATATTTGGTGAAAGAATATCCAGTCACTTTCGGAGCTGGCACTGTTGGAGCTGGAGCTTGCTCTGTCTCTATTGTCTCCATGAGGTGGTTCTTGATAGAAATGACCTGATTCTAAATGTAAGTGAGTTGGTTCTTCTTGTTCCTTGGAGGGTGCATCACCCCAGTTGCATTTGCAACGGCCACAAATTGCCTCAAAGCTATGTCGTTCCAAGTTCCATCCCATCCTTCAGAAACCATCCCCGAAACTTTGTCGAATTCAGGTACTTCATACTTTGTTGTCTCCTGCAAGTTGGCCACATCCGTCAGCCAATGTCGTAGGCATGGCAGCTTCACAGGTGTATCTTTCATGAATTGAAACTCATTTCCTCTCCTTTCTGCTGAATCTTTCCAGACTGGAAGCTCTGGTTGCTCGCAATCTCCATTGAAGACCAACTCGGGTTCCTTCTGGAAGGTTGAACCATCCTCAATCTTCATCTTCCCCTTCTTGGTAATCGGATCCTGTTCCATACCTATAACCTGTAGAAAAAAAATGAAAAAAAAAAATATTAGAAAATTCTAGACCCACATGAAGTTCATAAAACCAAATCCGAAAGAACCAATAACCACTATACACTTCAGAGAAACTAAACAACTGATGACAAGATATGTTATCTCAAACCCTTCAACTGAAACACATGATGTATATGAATGTAAATCCACCTCCACAGCCCTAAACCCTAAACCCTAAACACTAAATCCTTCAACTACAATTTCATCGCAGCACTTAGCCAAATTTCCACTTCAACAAAAGTATTCGATCGACATGTGTTATCAGTATTACCCCTCAAACAAACAACCAATTCGTTAACAAGTAGCCCAACAAATGTCTCGAGTACACATCAATCAACTGCGTCTTTACCTCAACAAATGAAACTCGCTCAACTCGTCACGATAACAGTGATAAAACTTAGACAAAAATGCAACAACATACAGTGGGATCAGGCTGTCGACATTGTATGTCCATATATATTAGGAAAACGACGACTCCAGTGGACCAAAACCTAATTACATGCCAACCATATCTGCTGAAACTAATACACTAGCTAATCTCACCTGATACACAACGTCTCAATGACTCGTGTTGCTAATTGCTCAAGAACCCAACAATCTCGATACGCAAAACAACCAAAAACGCAACGATCAGAATTTCAACTAAAAACTCAAGTCGATTGGCCATGGCCCCTGTATGTGTGCATTGCGCTCACCTGCTCGGGAACTTGCCTTGCTGGCGATGCCGCTGCCAAAGTTGCTGCTGAACAGAACGCCCGGGTTCAAGTTTATCGAAACCAAATGAACTAGGCGTATGAATCTGCAGTTTTTCTCCTTCCCCCCTTGTTCTGAAAGCTTCTACTTGCTTCCTCCAGTTTCCCACTACTCCATCTGCTTCCACAATCAGTCTCCACGTTGCGTAGTCATGATCGTGTTGGTTCTTAAAGTGTCACAAATCTCAGAAACAAACATCATTGACACGAGGAAGGATGATATTACACGGGTTGAGAAACGGTCAAGCAGTGATGACTCTTATTTCTTTAATAGAGAATGAGGAAGACAGGTGACTCAGATGTAATCATCAAGGGATGAACCTCTGTCGTTCCTAAGTGGCATACAATATCATGGATCAACTACGTTAGCTCTCTCTAAGTTTGCTAAAGCAGCCTCCATAGCTTTCTTAGGAATGGTTCTAGTAGACGGGTCTTTGATTTTTGACTAACTTTGAAACAAAGCTGCACCAACAGAGACCTACTCCGGAGCACGCGTCTCTACTACCCACTTAGCAGACCAACAGTTACGGTATTTCAATGCAAGGTCTCTTTCCGCGCTACGAGGTTCCCAAAACTAAATTAAAAATTTCCCATGGTTTACATGGCCTTCCTCTCTGCATACAGTAGTCGCTGCTCTTCCCTGCCATACAGGACTAATGAGTGGATCTTCAGGTCTCAAAAGAACCCAGCTGCCAGGCCGAATATCACGCCACGGATTGAAAGGACTCTCTGGAGCTTGGTTTGCTGGGCCACAATACGCTTTTGGTTTCTCATCCTCAGGAGTCACATCCTCAAGTAAAAATTGTAAAAATCTTGGGCGCGGTACTCCGTTGGATACGTCCCTCCAGTCATGGCTTGGCCAGAAACCCTAGAACAATTCAAGATTTGTCACTGGTAGAGGATTATCAAGCTCAGACAACAAACGAGTCCAGTAGTCAACATAAGGCCCAAAAGCTGCTGCAAATCCCTCGCATTTTGCCATTCCATTTTTCTAGTAGTCAATGTACTTTTGGAGTCCGCACTTCATGAATTTCTTGTTCTCAGTAGCTTTGGCTGGGGTCTCTCTCGCCTTCACCTGATTCCCAGTAGATTTACGAACCTCACTTCCCCACATAGGTTTGAACGGAACCGGCTTTGGTGAGCCGTGAGGAAGTTTTGGGCCGCCATCCATGTTTTCATTCCACAATCGAATATGGGGTCTGTTGAGGGGTAGCCATTGTGGGTCGACGGCTGATTTCTTGTACCTCATAACAGGCCAACCATCATTGTCCACATAGAACTTGAAAAGGTGCATCTCTCCAAGTCCAATAAGGCGTGTTGCACCACTACTTTGATAGCCTTTGATGAAAGACTTGAAGTCTGCAACCTCTTGAATGAACTCCGGCATGGATGACAACTCCTGGGACTGCATGAAGGCCTTCATAAGATCCGCTAGAACAAATGTATTCTTGCTTTTAAATGCCTTCGACAAATGGCTAAAATAAGCGTCAATATCTTCGTGCGTATGACCCACTAGTAGAAATCCAGCCTGAATTTCCTTAAAAACACCCCGTGCAGTCAGCAGGGAGAGAAACGCCATCAGATATTGGTTCTTGTTATCTTTGGCGGAGTTATCTAGCTGAAGGTATAACTTCCTCGGTAAAGGTTTCGACCCTTGGACATCGGGGGATCCCTCGATACGCGGTAAAATGTAGAGGCACCTAGACTTCCCCCTCAACAATGTCTCGAACAATGAGTTTTGCGGGGGGTACTCAAATAGTTTCCCAGACTCCCGAAATGAGGGGCCTTCCAGTCGACGGAACAGCCTCGCCAACGACGATATTGTGGCGTTAGAATCTCCTGGCCAACACTGAGGACAGTAATGTGCATAGGCGCCATCCCCGTGCCCATGTGAAACCATACCAATGACGTTCATAGGAAGCTGGCCCAAACCTTGAGTAGCCTTTGTTGTAACCCGCATCCGGGGAAGGGCGGTTTTTGCAGTATCCATCTTGTCATGAATGATGCATAGAATCTCACTGGGATTGCGCTTTGATTCTTCGCGCCATGCACCATACAGACGACGACAAGAGGCTTGGTGAGCAAGATGCTCCTCCCGTTGCTTCACGAAGTCAACATATTCTCGACTTCCGTTAGCTGACTTCAGAATGAATTCTTGAAGTTGGTCACATGTCGAGCATTTCGCAAAAGAACTTCCAACCGGTTTGATTGCGATATTGTTGAAGAGTGAACTTCTAATTCTACTAATTGTAGGCTGGCTCACTGTAGGCAGACCTAATGAAACATTTGTCTGCAAAGCACCGGTACGTTCAAATGGCTGGTGAGGCAAAGAAAGAGACGCACGCAAGCAAACAAGCTCGAAGTATTACACGACAAATTAAGACAAATCACCGAAGACGGGAAAAAGAGTTATATATTGCATGACGTAGGTAGAGTGCAACGATACTATAAGACAGAGAACGGACTGTCAATACGAAAGTAACCTCTATCGGGAGATCTCCCGATGCAATGACACTAGAAGAAACGCGAAGCAAAGACTCATACCTCATTGGCGTCAGCCATCACTCGCTTCCAGTTGTTGCCTGCTGGAAGATATTTCAGAGTGTCCACTCGTCCATTTCCGATTCCTCGCATTTGATGGGGCATTTGATCTGCATTCTCGTCTACAATAGCAGCAATTGTACCCATGACTTGAACTGTTCCGATCCTCGGTCGCTTGTAGCCCTTGTTTCCATGCGCTATTGAGAGAACCCCTTCGTTGTATCTTTGGACATAGCTATGAAAAGTTGACTTGGAAACTTCGTGAATAAGATACCACGCAGTCGCGCAAACTTCCAAACCATGCAGCGTCAAGTACTTCCTCCTACGGTCACCGTCGACTGAATGCATCTGTCCACCCGCCACAATCCCGTATTCCCGTCTTCCCTGAAAGGATTTCGAATAGAATTTCTTACGCACTATTAGTGTGAGCTCCTGGGGAAATGACTGACAGCAATGCTTCGAGCAGCATCGTTCGGAGCTAACCTTCCTCACTTCAGCATCCGCTGTCTTCGTATTGTACAGCAAACGTTTTTCATGTGTTTTAGGTTTCCGCACTATAAACCGGTAAGGTGCCTTCCGTCTGCCTCCAAGGTGCTCTTGTGGATCTACCTCCATTGGGATTCGGGAGAAGTTCTCAACTCTTGCCCGAAGAGAAGGGCCGTTCGGGAATTTGCATTTAGGTATCAACCAATGCTCATTACTCATTATGGCATCAATGTCCCCGACAAAGACGTTGAGGATTGTCACTCCAATGTATCCCTTGCCCAATCTTCCGTCTCGGAAATACTCCTCCGGTTCTGAGCAGAACACTCTACCGGAGGCTATAATCGCACCCGCAAGGTCCAGTTTCTAAACTTCCAGACCAATCCAGGATTGTTGACGAACGTATTCAACATCGTTCATGGGAGGATCCTGCAACAATGCAATCGCATCACCAGCTCTCTAGAGGACTGTTCGATTCAAAGCATCCCTCAAAACGATGCAGCCTCTCTGGCGTAGTTCGAGGAAGAGGTCCTCTGCGTCCGACACGATGCTTGATGGTCGCACAAGAATAAATTCCGACGAGCCAGGTGGAATGCAAACCCCAAGCCACTACCCAGAAGGATTAACGTCGACAACAGATCCGATTCCAACATCTCCGAAACGGGGGACGACAAGCTTCACAGACTGACCGGGTCAAAGCTCATCTGAGCGAGCAGTTGATTCCTGAGAGAAGTTGTAACGGGAAGGTCCCACAGACGGCATCTGGGGACCGTCACTGTCACTGTCAGAGTCCATTCTCACGAGAGCCAAAGAAGTATCGGGGGATCTCTCGATGCGGGTCTAAATTCTATTGGATCGAGGGATCTCTTGATGAGGGTCTAAATTCTATAGGATCAGGGGATCTCCCGATGGGGGTCTCTCGATGAGGGTCTCCAAAGAAGTATTGGGGGATCTCTCGATGAGGGTCTAAATTCTATAGGATCGGGGGATCTCCCGATGAGGGTCTCTCGATGAGGATCTCCAAAGCAGCATCGAGGGATCTCTCGATGAGTGTAGTTGGGTCCACTAAGAAGCAGCCTCCACCTCGCCACCCCTTGTCCGTACAGTAAGATTACAGTCCGTACAGAAAAATTTCTACAACAACACGGAAATCACATAAGTGCAGTTCATTCCACCAATATGCAACATGCAAGGGTTAATCTTAACTAAGAATTCCCCGATAACTTTGCAAATTCTACATAATCCGCGGAGAACTACATGAACAATTCTACTTACTATAGGGGATCCCACGATGGATCACATGATCAGCACATGTAACGTGTACAGGAGATAGAACACACCATTCAAGAGCAATAAAATAAACCCGATTGACAAAAGATCTTCCAAGGAAAGACCGAGATACCTGCACTCCCTGCGAATTTAATCGGCCGCTCTAAACACCCGAGTAGGTGCTCCCTCCGCCTCCTGGAATGATTCTCTGGCACCTCAATCCCATCCTCAGTCCCCCGCAACCCTTCAATCTCAGGTTCTACCACCCGTCTAAGGTTCTACAACCCGTCTACGACATGCAATGTTGCAGGAAACTCATACTCTCAAACGCGCTTATGAAACAACTCTAAGGAGACTGCTCTGAATTCATGTGAATGAATCAGGAGATGGCGGTCCAGCAGAGAATTTAAACGGAGAATCCCCGCCAATTCAGAAGGGGGAAACAAGATCAAGCCCTTCAGGTTTGAATTCAAAGGGAACATACATGTCATGATGCATAAAGCATCCAGTAGTACTTTCGTGAGGGTGGTTTCCATTTCATGATGCATCGCCACTTGATCTGTCCCCCCTACTTCTGTAGGAGTGTCCATATCATCACCTGGTCCACTATTGTACGATAGTCGCTCTCTACAAAGGACCAAGATGTATTTATATGTCAAGATCTGTTACGTAAATAGCCACACCAAGGCATGATTTATTAGAGGCACGTACCACGTCCTTTAAGCAACATATACAATATTTACATACAGTAATGTCCATAGAAAAACTAAATTTGTACTGAATACCATTCAGGTGTACCATATATGCTTCCAATGCGTACACGTTTCTGTTCCCACACTTTTCATCGGAGTGCTGGCGTAATAGGTGCATTTTTGAGTTCAAGCTTGAAGGTTCAGGGTTCAGGGTTTCAGGGTTCAGGATTTAAGGGTTAGGGTTTAGGGTTTAGGGTTTATCTATTTTAGAATTTTCGAGGTCACATAAATCTTTGGAGGGACTATCTAATTTACACACCATTCAAATGTTTTTTTTTTTTTTTTTTTTTTTTTTTGTAGTCACATAAATCTCGTGGGGGTCAATTTAATTTATGGTGTCTTGAAGTAAATGACAAGCAACACCAAATGCCCCCATTTTGCATTTACACACCATTCAAATGTTTTTTGATTTTTTATTTTTTTGTAGTCACATAAATCTCGTGGGGGTCGATTTAATTTATGGTGTCGTGAAGTAAATGACAAGTAACACCAAATGCCCCCATTTTGAATTTACACACCATTCAAATGGTTTTTTTTCTTTTTTTTTGTAGTCACATAAATCTCGTGGTGGTCAATTTAATTTATGGTGTCCCGAATTTAACGTGCTACATAGTTGGTCGGTAACATATGTATTTTTACGGCAGTATCAAATCTAAAACACCTTTCATTTATTTTTTGGATGATGGTAGTACATCGCATTGTTACTTTTTTATATTCATTCATGTGACCTTTCACGTTCTGAAAATGAGTGACTCTTCAAAACGTGACTCTTCAAAAGGTGAATTTTTAATCGTGCCTCTTTGTAATTTTCTAGGGATTTAATGTACTTCCATTTAAAATATGGTGCATCACAAAGTAAAAATTGAATTCAATCTGAATTATGATGTGAATGGTTTATGTATTTAAATCACACATGTAAGTAATTTCTTTAAAAAGCGTCGAAGTAACGTTGTATAAAAATGCTAAATTTTAATTAAGGTATTTTTATATCACCTAACCTTTGTTAATAATGATTTTAATTTATAACGGGAAATTTTCCAGATAATATGGTACTCTAATTTATAACGGGAAATTTTAAGAAGATAATACAAGGGTAAAATGAATGACTTGACAGTTCGCGTGAAACTAATTTCAAAGAAAAATGACTTGCACCATTTTCTTTTTAAAAATAATGATTTCATAATGAATCTTGTTGGATCTACTATGAGTCTGAATTTATCAAGTATGAAAACGTGAGGATGATTTATATCTTGCAATAAATCAATAGTGGTTGCCACTATTTAAGGTATTCAAATGAAAATTATATATATAAAAAAAGTTAATGGTGGTTTCTTGAGAATGGTAGAGTTATAATCCATGCGCGGTACCATGTGGATGACGGTAGGACAACCTATAAGGGGAACTCCATATTAGCTCTTAGAGCTCCAGGTTTATTTATCTGAGAGTATCTATTATTGCATCTTCTAGTATGTGGCATAAATCTCTTGAGGATCTATCTAATTCATGAAATCTCAAAAGGCGTACTCCATATTAGTTGTTTCTAATTTCATTTCTCTTTTATATTTCATTCCAGTCTCTTTTAACATGCCATTCTCTTTTCCACCATATTGCATTCCCTTCTCTTTAAGTTTTCATTCGCTTCTCTTTTATCTATAATTTATTTATCTTTTATTTTTAAATGTGCGTTTTCTTTTATGCCCGAGATGTTATTATTTCTTATTATGAGTTTTGTTTTAATTCTTATTTAATGTAATTCCCCTCTCTTTTATATTTCATTCGGTTCTCTTTTATATTTGATTTCTTATTTTTTATTTTTAGATTTCATAATTTTTAATTCCCACTTACTTTTAAAAGTAATCCCATTAAACTCTTTTGATTCACTTCATTCTATTTTATATATATTTTTTCATTATTCTGAATATCCAATTTAATTTTCTATTTTCTTTGTTCATTTTCCATCGTTCACTAATTTCCAATTAATATCAAGGGGTCACTTCAATTGACCGCATGCACTCATGAGCCAGAGATTGGTGCCCCTTAATGTACGTCGTTCTCCTCCAAGAACGTGCTAACCCGTTTTCTTTTTTATTATGGTACTAAGATTCCACTGTACAGTGCAAAGAGGGCTCCCCATCATCATCGTGAGGGTCGCTCGATTGCTCCTTTGCTCGACCTCGCTTTCACGCCACCTTGCTGTAAGTCGCTCCTCTCCCGCGTTAGTCCGCTTGCGGTAGCTTCCGTATCGAGAGGCTTAGGTCGTCGTGCGAATTCGCAAGCTTCTGTGTCGAGTTGCGAGGAAGGTTTAGGGCGATTGAGAGGTGTTTGGCAGGTTTAGGGCGATTAATTTGTGTTCGGGAGGTTTAGGGCGATTAAGAGGTGTTTGGGAGGCGAGTGAGAGGTGTCTTTTTTGGCATTTGAGAGGTGTTTGGGAGGTGCACTAAGCCGAGATTGAGGCAGAGCTTTTGGATCGGGGGGCGGACAAGGAAATCAGATCGTCAGAGCGTGCTTTGAGGAGGAAGCAAAGCAGCGGACGAGGGGTTTTCCACCTGCGAGTGCATTCACAGGTACTTCTTGCGTACATTCTTGGGTGAATCGGGTCTGTTTCCCGTTGCTGTCTCCTCTTTTGTGTTTGCAGTTGCCAATTCCTCCAACATTGCTCGAGTCTTATGCGTAAGTATGGTTACTTGCATTGTCAGAACGAGTAGAGGGACGTGAACTTAAAATTTGTCACAATGTTTGCTCCTCTAAACTGTTCTTTTATTTCTCATTCTCATTTTTTGTTTGCAATTTCCCGTGCTACGTGCCATCGCCATGCAGAGTTTGCAAGCAGCTATGGCAGGCAGTTCATCCAGAGGGCGAGGGACCGCAAGAATCTGGGAGGACCCGTAAGTTTTTTCTTAATCTCAAATTCTATGCTTACTGACATTTTTCCTTTATCACATTTGGAAATGCAGTAGTTCCAGTCCGTCTTATAATGAAGAGCAACATTAATAGAGGTGCTGTGAGGAGCATTCTCTTGGTATTGTAATTAGTTTCCGTAGAGTATCCACATCCATATAAACCCAGCTCCAGCTCTTATTTACTTTAAACCCTTAGGTTTGAACATAAACTGTACGGACCAGAGAACCTCTCCCAACACAATACACTGTACGGACAGTGTAACAAACTTCAGTGATCCGTTGATGCATGAAAAAAATGTCCTTGGTCCATCGGAGGATCTCTCGATGCGTCTGTATCCCTTTTCCATTCTTTGGGAACGGCATGCCATCGGGGGATCTCCCGATGACCTTTTCACTTGAAATCACCATTGATGCGTCAGTATCCCCTTTCCATTCTGTGAGAACGGCAAGCCATCGAAGTCCTTGGTTTATCGGAGGATGCGTCATGTCCTTGGTCCATCGGAGGATCCCCCGATGTCTTGGTATCCCCTTCCCATCCTGTGGGTATGGCAGAACATCGGGGGATCTCTCGATGACCTCACTGCCCTTTCGTTCCTCTGCTTTTTTCTATGGTACTCCAAGATAGTTGTTGTCCTGTAAGTAATGCGCATAGCCCCCCATGCGTGTGTATGAATCGAAGTCATCGAGAGATCCCCCGATGATCCGATTTTTATAACTGTTAAGTGATTTGGAGGAGGATTTTGACCAACAGTGATGTATGTCTGTTCTGCAGGAATCAACAAATAATGGAACCACCATTGGACCACAAGCCCGTGAAGCTGTTCCCCTTTGTCGATTACTGGATCCATGGCTACAATTTCGAGGGTGAATCAAATCCCTGCGCAGTCTATCGCTGCGATAAGAACGTCACCGCATGGGCCATGTCGTGGAAGGATACGGCAGGAGGCTTGGTCGTCATTGTCCCCCATCTCACCTTTGAAGGGAGGATCCATTCCCCGATCAGATTGAACGTTCTCGAACTGAAAGGCCTTGACGCGGCGACAGCTATCATGGTGGTGGAGGAGAAGATCCCAAAGTCCGATCGTACTGTCACTTATGGACTCATCCTCGACCTCGGCAAGCTCAGCGTGAATCAGTGTGCATCCCTCACTGCCAAGGGGTTCATGTACCCGCCGGAGGATAAGGCGAAGTGGACTCCGGCACAAATTGAAAATCAGTGGGACCTAATCGAGGAGGCGCGAAGTGAGGCTGCAGCTGCTGCTCCTGTTCCATCGCAGGCTCCGACTGCGTCTACTCCTACCAAGACGCGGGGCACAAAACGGAAATCTTCCTTGATCAATGACGGGGAAACTGCGGTGCCGGACACAGGGAAGGGCAAGAAGGAAAAGGGTGATGACAAGCTCACTCTCCAGCCGTGTGTGACAATGTCAGCTTCGGATATTGAGAAGCTGGACAAGACCAAGCAGACGGAGATGAAGAACTTGTACAACGAGGCGTTTGAACCCCTGTACAAGTGGGGCCACGAGAGGCTGAAGGATGAGAACGATGCGCCAATAACTGTGCATTTTTCAAAGCTGCACAGGGCCCCTCCAGGTTCAATCGTCTACCGAGGACTTGTTTCGGACAGGTTAAAAGCCTTGACAAACCAGGCGCGCATTGCTCTGAGGTACAGTGGAACAGATAGAGAAATCACTGTACTTCCACTGAAGAAGGGACCGTATGGACCGGATAAAAGCGTAGAGTTTTTAAAAAAACCTCCGAAGAAGAATGAGATCAAGAGCTCTACGAACTTCTTCATCATTGGGGGCCAGCATACGGTTCAGTGTTACTGAGATCTCGTTGAGAGTGGGGAAATTGATGGGGCTGACAAAGACAAGGCGTCGAAGTTCTCAATCATCCCAGTGTGGGCGCCCAAGCCTGAGCACATCAAGCTCATGCTCCTCTCACGTGTCCTAAACCAGGATATGGCTGGCCCACAGAAGGAGCACACATTCATGATGCAGGTGCTCCACGCCAGAATCAAGTGGAAAGAGTTGAAGTGTCCGATGCCAGCTTTACAGGGACGGCAGCACCCTATAGAGTTTCTGGTAAGTCTGTATTCCCCCCCTCATCGAGAGATCCCCCGATGATCCGAGTTGTATATCTGTATATATGTATCAAAGTCATCGAGAGATCCCCCAATGATCCGAGTTGTAGAAATGTATATGGCCTCCTAGAGTATTCCACGTACTTCCCATCATCGGGGGATCCCTCGATAACAACCTTCTTTGTCGGAGAGCGCTACTAACCCCTCCCCCGACGTGTGGTATGCAGCAATTTACTCAAGCTCTCGCATCGATCTTCACACACGTGAAGGAATCAAAGCTAAGGGACGGCAAGATACCGCTACAGTTTCTTTAAGACAACACGGCCGTTGACCGATGGGTGGAGATTGAGAAACAGTACATGAAGGGGAAGCTGCCAGATGCGCAAGGGAATGTGCAGACGAACTATGACCTCAAGCAAAAGCCCTTTGTCCAGAATGACTTAAAACCGCTATACGGCCTGCGCTCAGAGGATATCCACTACCTTGCTGACTTTGTGGAGAAGAAAGAAATATCTGTGAAGGGATCGAAGGCCACCAAAGGTGATAAAGGGGGGAGATTACCGTCCCTTCAAACAGCAGGGAATAGGGAAAGACTAATCAGAGGTATGAAGAACGAGTTGATGAACAACTATTGTCATTGGGAGCTTCCAAGCCGTAAGAGCACATCCGTAATGTATCCTGCACATGAATGGGACGAGTTTGCCAATTTGAAGGCCATCGGTCGCGCGGAGCTGGAGAGCTGGCTGGATAAGGCGTATGCAACGGCTGCGGGGAAGAAGTGGTTGGACGACCGAAACAGGAACCTCAACAAGAGCAAGCAAGTCACTTATTGCACATCCAGAGGGGGTTCGATCAGAAGTACAAGTGCATGCTTACGGACCGGAGTAGGCCCGACATTTCTGGCATTCTAGGAAGTGAAGAAGTGTATCGTTGGAGAAGAGGGGGAAAAGTACACATATTCATGTACTTCCTGTTTGATGCGATTGCTGACATGCCAGTGAAAGCTCAGGTGCTGGCCAAGAACACGCTGACTCGGATATTTGATCCTCTAGAAGGCCAGGAACTAAACAGCACGCAGGTCTTTGCACGCTCAGGAGCAGTTCTATTCACAGATGCGGCGGGATTCCATGCGACACTATTGCACATTGAAACGCGCACGAGGACAACAAAGAGGAGGTTGTGGAACTGGCATGTGATCCACTACGTTCCTTCCCGCGAGGACGGATTTCCCGAGCCGGAGCTGGGTTCTTCGTATGTTGTCTACATGATTTTCTGCTTCGCTTATTCGCCAACGCAGTCTCCGAAGGAATGCTTCGGGATTTCTTTGCGGGGAAGAGGCCATTCGACACAGTGTACATGGCCAAGGACATTACGGAAACCATCCAGCAATGGAAACGACCTCGTCGACCAACGATTAAGCTGGCCGCACTTTCTAGTCTCTTTCAGCAGCACATCAAAGATAACATGGTACTCGTAAATGTCAACGGCGGGGCTCACTTCACCCACCTTGGACTTGTAAGTACTCTGTCTGCACCCTTCGAATGCTAAAGTCATATTATAAATTTCCCTTTCAGTGACTCGAATGCTTCCACTTTATTTGGTACTTTTGCAAACAGGCTGTTTTTCTTGAGGCTTATTATGCAGATGTTATCCATTTATAGTACTCGCAATATATGCATTTGTTCACTCACGTATATAGAATCTAAGTCAAAGGTCCTTCTCTGTTCTCAGCCTCAGTGTTTCCTGATATGTCTTCACGGATGCAAGATTTATCGGGGGATCCCTCGATGGACGGTTAACGTCTAGATGACGGTATAGGGGTTCTCAAATCATTGAGGGATCCCCCGATAAATCATGCACTTCTGTCCACATTTCCCGACACATCTGAACCCTTCCGCAATGAAATTGAATGTGACATTTGGTTAGAGTGTGCTGTTCGCATTTCATACATGTTCTTATCGCCTGCATGTCTACAAGAAAACGAAGCCATGGTCCTGGAAGTTGTCTTCTGTGACGATGATGAGGAACACGCTCAAAAGACGTCGAAGCAGATATGGGACATACTTTACAAGGATGCAGTTGACCCAGATAAATTGATAACCAATGATGGTGGTGATGATGGTGATGATGAGGCAGCCGATGGAGAGGGTGATGATGAAGATGGTGTGGCTACTGATGAAGATGGCCGCGGACAAGCTCCGCCTGATGATTCCTAATCCAACTCTGACGACGAGGAGACGGCTTGCACCTCGGTAGGTTTGGAACCATAGGCAGGCCTACCCAATTTAAGATACCATGTTGTTTTCTAGAGTGACGAAATCTAGCATGATCACTATCCTTGTATAGGCGTTGTGTAAGAAATTGTACCATTCTGTAAGTATCATAAATTGCATACCATTATGAAAAATGAAGTATTTTATTTTTTGAATAACGCTATTCATCTCCTAACCAATTATTTCATTCCCAAAGATTGTTTCAAGCTTCCTTAACGTAGCTATTCCATATAACATCCCCCTCACGACTAAATTCCCTACTCTTGTGAGCAAGGCACCTCTCTTTCGTTTGCTTAGCACTGCACCTCGGGTTAACTTCCAAGGCATTGTAGTATAGTCGTACCATATACTCGAACCCAATTTATACTCCACTGCAGCTTTTCTTACCACTAATGGTGCCCTGCGCTCATATTGCAGGGACTGATGAACTCCGTGCGCATTTACGGTGGAGCTGCGTCGAGGGATCACACCGTTGACGATTCTCATATGAGGGAGTCCTTGACGCCACAAAGCGATCTTGCCACCGTGTCGGGCAACACGAAGGACGTAGCTCGGTCGCTGCTGGATATGAGGACATTACCAGTGGATCACCAAACTCAGACTACAGATCCTGAAGGTGGCGCAGGAGACGTGGGAGAGGGTGCTGAGGGGCTGGATGACTTGGACTTTAATGTCCTGAACTTTGCTGCGGTTTCGCAAATTACTGACTTCGCACCAGCAAGAGAGGAGGACGCGGGAGTTGATCGGGATAGGGAGGGGACGAATAGGGATGCTGCGGACCCGGAATGGATTTCTCCTCTTCAAGAGCAGGAGACTGAGGGAGGAGTAGCTGATACTCAGCATGAACCGTGCATCCCACCATCGGGAGATATCCCGATGATAGAAGGCACTGCACCTTATCCAAGCCATCACCCCCCCGTAGCTGAGGAGTGCGGTCCTCAGAGTTCGCAGTCCGTCGCTCCTCCTGTGATCCCATCCAGCCCCCCGCCTCCTCTCCCACAGAGTACATCTCCCGGGGAGACCCATCGGTCTCCCCCCGTGGCTCCTAACATGAACGAAGATGTTGTTGACGACACTCTGAAGGATTTAGACGCGTTCAGCCCGGAGAAGACGTTGTGCGACGCAAAAGCCCTGGTGTGCGACAATGTGAAGGCATGTGACGAGGTCAAAGACAAAGACTCGGAAGAGGAAGAGCTAAACTCGGATTTATATGAAGGGCTCCCAGACAAGGCACTGACAGAGGTATCCACTGAGCGAGATCTAGTCGTGGTGGAGAAATCTAAGGACACAGATCGTGAATGTCGCTCACTTGTGCTGGAGAAGGGGTTGAAGCATTTGCAACGATCCCTTCCGCCGGAACTTCCGTTGGCAACAACATCCGGCCCCCCGGCCACACGAGGCAAGGGTAAGACTGGGCCTAGCACCGGAACGGGAGTCAAGGGGAAGGGGAAAGGCACCGGCGATGAGAGAGAGGCTAAGGGAAAAAGTACTCTTGCAGGAATTCGTGATAGTCTGGACGAACAGGTAAGGCAGCACATATCCCAGCGAGGGAATTACACCCCACCCTCTCGCAGCGCTAAGTATAGTGAAGCAGTTAGATAGGCTCACGAGTTCGTTCACAAGGACTATAATGATACAATCCCATTTACTAATAACTTTGAAAAAAAACCTTTACCAGATGCCGACGTCTAAAACGGTGGGCATTTCATCGGAAGCCCAAGATCCGAATTCGGAAGACAGTGCGAAAGGTATCTAGTCGGACTCTAATTGTAGGACTGATAGTTTTCATGTCCTCAGATTGGACATGAGTAGATCGTGTAGTGTCTCCCGTAGATGCTTGAGGACTTTAGTGAACATCTGTATCGAGGGATCTCCCGATGCTGAATTCTGATGAGACATATTTTCAATGGACATCTATATGGAGGGATCTCCCGATGCTGAATTTTGATCAGACCTTTTTTTGTTGCATATTTTAGGGCCCCCTCTTCCATCCTCCGTTCCAGCAAAGGTGATCGGAAAGGTACCCTGTCGAAGGTATTTGGTTGTACTAGACTTAAACGGGGTTCTCGTTCACCGTGGGATTTTTGTCAAGGGAAAAAAGCGCCCTATAATGATCAGACCTGGCTGCCAAGAATTCCTGAACTGGCTTCATAATCAGGCAACGGTAGCCTTTTGGACCAGCATCGCGCCTAGGAATATACCTCAAACTCTTCCTGTTGTTCTTTAGGGCACCTCCTTACAGCTGCCAGATGTGCAGGTTCTTAGCCAGAACGATTGCATACGTTCGTCATACGTGGAGTCGTCAAAACCAGACAAGCCGTTCTTTCTAAAGGATCTCCGTGTCTTTGCTAAGTTGCTGGTATTGGAGTCCGTTGAGAAAGTCCTACTAGTGGATGATAGTCCACAGAAGAACCTTCTCAACGACCCTCATAACGCTGTCCACCCCCCAACCTGGTCCGGGGATCGTGATGATGGGTTTCTTACGATGACACTGAAACCGTGGCTGGAGGGTCTATTCCGATCAGGGGAAGCTGTCCCAGAGTATGTGAAACGGGCCCCGCTTCCGTTTGGTCAGTTACCCATGGACCGGTCGTCGGACTTGGCACTGAAGATATTGAGGGGCGCTTAAGTTTAGTACAAATGACTCTAGATTTTGGAACACTCATTTTTTTCACAGTTCTTTATTGTCAATACTTACATTCTCTCACATGACCATTTAATGAAGCAAAGATTGTAGTTTAGTGCAAATGACTTTGGATTATGGAACACTCATTTCATTCAGAGTTCTTCATTGTCAACACATACATTCTCTCACATGACCATGTAATGAAGCTGTAGCTCCCTCATGTTTGATAGCAAAATGAAACTAACCAAGTTCCTGAAAATTTGCATTTGTCATCCTGAATGCAATGGAGTTCTGGAACTTTGAATTTGTTTTGTTTTAAAATCGCTTTGCTGTGATAATACTCTTTCAAGACATGGTCTGACCACCTCTGTGTGCCATGGCGTTGGGAGGCGCCATCGAGATATCCCCCGATGAACTATGTTAGCGAATTCGTCATTTACAAACATCGGAAGATCCCCCGATGTTTAGTCTCCGATGTAGAAATGTCTTGATATTTTTATTTCAACTGTGCAGAAGGCGATAGTTCTCTCGGTTAATGGCGTCCTGTGCTTTGAGGATTATAAAGGATTCAGCCCGCCGTTGCTGGACTTAGGGAATGTCATTTGCCGTCCTGGAATTTGACCGTTCTTTCGAAAGCTTCTTGAAGATTTCCATGTCGGAATATGGTCATGTATGCCCCCATCCTGCTTGGACCTTGTCTTAGCGCATCTGCTTCCACTGGAGCTTAGATCGCAGTTAATTTTTGTGTATGGTCAAGACAAGTGTGTTTGACAGAAGCCTTATCCATTCTTCCAGAAGTTCCTGCAACGACTTCGTATGAATAAAAAATCTCGCAGGTTTTGCAAACCGGGTAAGGTTCTCATGGTAGATGACTGTGAATGGAAGAATGTAATGAATGGAAATCATTCCTGCTATTTCCCGACTCCTTGGAAGGGTGAAATGCACCTACCTAATCCGCGAAACGTCATACCAGACGTCGGCACAGCCTTACTTCCATTCATTATGGATTTGGTTCATTATGACTCCGTTACTAAGTTCCTTCAGAAAACTCCCATGGATTTCAAGACAATACCTCATATTTATGTAACCTGTTTTTGTAATGTAAATGACTATTTCACCATCATCGGTCTATGTGTATTATTTGTAATGTTATATTACTTAGTTTGTCCATACCATTTCACTTGCGCAATTGTGAGATGGTTGTTGTTCTTCCGGAAGACACCTATAGGGGGAAATCTCCTGATCCATGATTTTGCAAAACACACATTATTCATTACATTACTTTGTCCATACATTTGTTCTTCCGGAACGGCACTATATCGGAAGATCTCCTGATCCATGGACTTGCAAATCATACAATGTTCTATACATTACTTAGTCCACACATTTCCCCCGTCTTGGAACAACTCTATATCGGAAGATCTCCTGATCTAATCATTCAAATAATACACTATTCATAACAATGGGGGAAGGTTTTACTAAGCCCCTTTCATTTTCCTTTGCTTTTTCTGGACGATCCATAGTCCATAAATCAATGAATAGTCCAGAATTAGTTAAATATGGCATACTTGTGTTCTTTGGAAAAGAAAGACATTAGACCTTGGAATATAAAGATACTTTTGGAAAGAACCTTGGATACTCAGTTGCTTAATTTAGTTTTAGAATTATACAAGACTATGCTAATGGTTGAACCTAATTCTAAGTATTGAAAAAATGGTGATAGTAAAGAAGTTCCTACAGAACCATTTACATCAAAATCTTCATATCCAGTAAAAGAACACCTCAGTGAAAATAATTCATAAAAGAAGAAAAAATAAATAAATAAAAATTGGCTCTCAAACTGTGCGGGCGTGTAAGCGTGGTGGGGTGGGTGTCGGATGGTGGATTCGAACCCGGCACTAGAACCCTGGAGCTACCACGACAGTTTGGACTCGAAGTCTGAGATCACCAAGCCACCAAGGCTTTGATTGGGGATGTGCACTTTCTGAACATACTTATATCAAACTTGAAGCCTACATTAGAACTCTAAATCTCTAATTGCTTTAAATGAACAAGGGAGAGGCAGAGGCATGGTCTAAGAAAGAGTAACAAAATGAAGCTAGGGTGGGTCACAACAAAATCTATAATTATTGAAATTTAAAAGAAACTTGAAAGTGAACTAATCCTTTGGTGGATGGATGAAAAGTGGATGGATGCAAGTTTTCGAAGTGCATTGGAAATTGAAATATGATGATTGGAAGAGGTTATAGATTTATTAGCAAAAAATAGGTGTTTCCTATATTACTGTGGGTTCTCAAATATTAAATTGCAATGACATACATGCAAGACGAAAAGTTTTAACATTTTGCCATACTATGCAATAAAAATTGGAATTGCTCAAATAAGCAGTTCAAAGTTACCTTAGATCCAATCACAAATATTCGATGCCTTTACAAATAACTCTAATACAAAGAATGTTAGATCTAATATGAAAAGTGTTGAATGTCTTTACAAAGAACTCTAATCGTACATTTGGATTCTTCCTCCTGGATAATATATCAATCTCCTAATCATTACCAACTGGCAACTTTGGGTATCACTCCAAACTTCGAGTCTCAATCGCCGATGACTCTTTTAACTGGACTCGCCACCTTCTTTAACAAAAATTCAAAAGGATTATACATTTAGAATGCGGCTCCAAGTCAATGTCTTTAAAATAAACGTAGTTCATTGTTGACTAATTCCTTGTTTAATTTGTAATTTAATATCCCTTTTTTTTATTCCTTTTTTTTATTCCATTTTTTTATTCCCTTCTTCTACCTCCCACCCCCCTTCATCTTTCTTTATTTCCTTCTTCGTTCTTTACCCCCTTCATCTTTCTTTATCCCCTTCATCATCTCTTATATTATTTTTAATTTATTTATTCCCCTCATATTTCTTTATTCCTTTTCATCATTCTTTATTTATTTTTTGATTTTATTCCCTTCATCTTTCTTTGAGCCATGGCATCATTCTTATTTGTTTATTTTTTTATTTTATTTTTTGAATTCCCTTCATCTTTCTTCGATATCTTCGTCGTTCCTTTTTTTAATTAATTTTGTTTTAATCCCCTCACCTTTCTTTATTCCCTTTATGCATGTTAGTGATGCTTATGCAAGAGCTTGCTTAAAGCATGGTTTATTTGAAATCTGATGTGCTTAATTTCATGCCCACTGTTTTCCTTCGATTGGTGTAACTTGATGATTCGATTTTCGAATATCGAAATGCTAATTAGTTATGCAAATGCGACTCAATATATCTTAAGATATTGAGGAACAAGGAATCTAGAGAGCATCCCCCAAAAAAACCGTGCAGCATGGCAAGGGCTGAAAGAAATATTAAAGTGAACCAATCTTCCGTGGATGGATGAAGAACAATATGGATGAAAAATGAAGTTTCAGTGATAATTCAATAAGGACTAATTCTTCCTTAATGAGAGTGCACAGAACTAATCCCAATTAGAACCAAATAAAGAAAATGGACTTAAGCTTGGCAAGGGTCAAAACAATATTAATAATTATTGGAAGTTGAAAATCTAAAAGAAATATCAAAAGGATTCAATCTTCCTGTAGGGGTGTGCACAGAACTTGTGAAAATTATTTGGAAAAAAACGTTTGGTCGGACAGAGGGTCTAGTTCCTACCAATTACCGCTGGCAAATAAGAGATCAATTTTGAATATGGAAACTCCGCCCAGAAAACATGGTTTGATTTTCTGTTACGAATGGTTACAACGGATTTGCAGGGATGATTTTCCACGTAACACTGCCCACTCCCTTTCATCCAGCGCCGGTTATCCTCTTTGTATTTCCAAACATTCATTGACTGAAGGTGGACGAATATCTGCTGTCGTCATGGTCAGCAGCCTTTTTTCCAAGTTATGGGTTACACGTACTCAGATTAGACAACATGGAACAAGCATCTTGATGGAGCTGACCGAAGAACCTTCCATCGTAGCATTTAACGGGATGCTTGAGCAATTGCATGTATTCCCCATCAATCAATTTTAGAACGGCTACTTCTCCAAGGAATCCCTTTCTCATTAAATTTTGCACAATGATGGGAGACAAAGGACGCTGGATATTCGAAGATGAGAAGCCAATGCGGTGGCAGAATTCTCCCATGCGCCCGACAATCGTCACCTCCGCCACGCAAAATTGTGCATCTGCTACAGCACGCACCTCACTCCCGCCCACTGCAAAGGTTGACTCTGATTCCATTTGCAATTTGCTGTAGAAGCTCTTGATTTTTTATTAACCTCCTTCTTCTTGCGAAATCACTTCGGCTAACATGTTGCGGTTGTTTGCTTCTCAGCTTGACAGTGTCACCATGGTGCAAGAGAAGAAACGGAAATCCAGGGCCGCTACCACACCAACCAGGAGATTAAGCCGCAATGCGGTGATCGACTTCGACTACAGTGACGAAGGCGAAGGATCCGAGACACCAATGTCACATGCTGAAGCAGATTTGGAAAGCATCGCCCAAGCATTTGACGTGGGAAACTATGAGTGGGATGTCCCACTGGATCTCACGGGAATCCCAGGACCATTGCAAGCATCCATGGTAAAGGTAGCTCCAGCGATTGTTGGCCGCGAAGCTGAGTACAATGCGGAATTCTTCAGTGAGAAGGTTGGTTATCACTTTCTTTGATTCGCATAAGCTTGCTTCCTCCCCACTATGTTTCAATTTATGTTTTCTTCATTTGCTAAAGCTTGCAGTCCATTCTATTTCTTAGCTTGCAGCATAAGTCCACTGTTTCAGTTTGAATTGGACAATTGAAAGTTCATGCTTGCGGTCCAGTTTGTGTCAAGACCCTTTCAGCTTGCTCGAGCCATTTTGTTTGTATTTGATTTTTCTTCATTCGCTAAAGCTTGCGGTCCACTCTATTTCTCAGCTTGCTGCATAAGTCCACTGTTTCAGTTTGAATTGGACAATTGAAAGTTCATGCTTGCGGTCCAGTATGTGTCAAGACTCTTTCAGCTTGCTCGAGCCATTTTGTTTGTATTTGATTTTTCTTCATTTTCTAAAGCTTGCGGCCCATACTATTTCTAGTTTCTTTTAGCGTATTCTCCACTTTGTTTGAATTTGATTTTACTCTAAATTGCCGAATCTTGCGGTCCAGCTTGTTTCAATGAGATTTTTTTTTTTCTTTTCAGGTTGGCTTGTGCAACAAAGGTGCCATGGTCGACGACGTTGGATTTGTTTACCCGCACATTTCTGACAGTGACATCACCAAGATCTGGAGGGTTGGAAATCAAGCAAACCGTTTTGAGATTATCAAGTGCACCGACAAGGAGCAGGCTCGGTTATTCAGCAAACACTGCTACGAAGTCTATGGACACAACCCCGACAACAAGTACTACTCCATGCGGTTTTTGAAGGGTGCCTTTGCGACATTTGTGCGCGGATTGGAGGTCAACTGGGTGGCTGAAGCACTGCATTGTCGGAGCAGACGCATCGCCACGGCATTGAAGAACCCCTGCAAGCTTGGCCCCATCGCACTCCGCCGCCAAGTTGAGGGCCTATGCGGCATCATTCAAAGCTTGTCCAGAGCATCTCCATCTCCACCGACACTGGAAACCTTGGTCGATGCAGCGGAAATGGCGGCGCAGCTTGCGACAGCAGCTTAGATATCCGCAATGGAGGGGCTTCGTGCACTTCAAAAGGAGAAGGATGACGCTAAGGCAGTTATGGGAAGGTGCTCCATCAAGGATTTAGCAGATGCCGAAGCACCGGCTGCCGCGGCCTTGTTGGAGCAGAAAAGGCTCTTCCAATTGGGGACTCCAGCGGATTACAAGGCCTAGGTGGAAGTGGTTCGGTCCACCTCCGAAAACTTGCTGATTTGCAGGAGGCCGTAATGACGGCTCGATTTACCATCAACCGTCTTGCTGAGGAGAATGGGCCACTCTCCATGGCTGCCGCGGTTTTCAAGCAATCCTAGGTGGCACGTGCTGTAGCTGATGCGGCATTCAAGAATGCACGGATGGATAATTTGGTGTCGCGTCCCAAGTCTTTGTTCCAGTATGTGCATCGACAGTTGGTACCACCGGTTGGAGGAGTGAGCTTGAAGGATTGGTGCTCGATGTGCTCAAAGGGATTCATGTCTGGGGCTGCTGTGCTTGGATCATGTAGTTGCCTTTTCCATAACACGTGTGTTGGAGAGATGATTGAATCCAAGTGTCACCGTTGCCTCTTTTGCGATACAGATCTTGACGCATCGTGGATTGCACAGTGGGGCGAGCAGTTGACTCCTGAGCAGGATCGTTGGATGGAGCAAACAGTGGACCTTGTCAAGCATGTTGGAGCAACGTACCCCCCAGCTGCAAGGAACTAGATGAAAGTTGTGGTTCACTTTATATGCTGAAGCCTACATTAGAACTCTAAGTTACTTCTAGAGCCCGTTTATCCCGGAACTTAGTTTCCATCTCCTACTGTGTGTATATAGAATGAAGCCCCTTAAACATTGAGCATGCACATTTTGTGCCTAAATTGGTTGTTGCTAATTTTTCCGTGGAAATTGGTGACAAGTGATTCGGTAATCTCATTGAGTTAGTGGAGCTTACCTCTCTCGGGACTTTAAAGAGCATGATGTGCTTAAAAACTTATATGGTTCTAAATATTTCAGTCGCATGTGTAATTTTAGTTTGATTTGTTTCATTTGCTCAAGCTTGCTGACCAGTTTGTTTCAATCTGACTTGTTTCATTTGCCTAAGCTTGCTGTCCAGATTGTTCAATTTGGTGTCGGCTCTGATTTGCTTACTATGTTCAATTTGGTGTCCACTACTTAATTTAGAATCAAATTTTTTATGCAATCCCGGGTTTGGAATATGGAGATGCAAATTAGTTTTGTAAACGTAAGATTAAGCTTGATTTGCTTAGAAATCTGATTTAACGCCCTTGCCTAATTTGGCGTCCCTTTTAAGCAATTAAAGATTTAGAGCTCTAATGTAGGCTTCAAGTTCGATATAAGTATGTTCAGAAAGTGCACATCTCCAGTCAAAGCCTTGGTGGCTTGGTGATCTCAGACTTCGGGTTCAAACTGTCGTGGCAGCCCCAGGGTTCTAGTGCCGGGTTCGAATCCACCCTCCGACACCCACCCCACCACGCTTACACGCCCGCACAGTTTGAGTGCCAATTTTTATTTTTTTATTTTTTTCTTCTTTTATGAATTATTTTCACTGAGGTGTTCTTTTACTGGATATGAAGATTTTGATGTAAATGGTTCTGTAGGAACTTCTTTACTATCACCATTTTTTCAATACTTAGAATTATGTTCAACCATTAGCATAGTCTTGTATAATTCTAAAACTAAATTAAGCAACTGAGTATCCAAGGTTCTTTCCAGAAGTATCTTTATATTCCAAGGTCTAATGTCTTCCTTTTCCAAAGAACACAAGTATGTTTTAGCAGTTTATTATCTTCAAATACCATTCAATCTGCTATAGATTTCTAAATTCATTATACTTGTGAATTAAATCCTACTACTTTGTTACTTCTTCATTCACAATTAATCATTTTTTCCCCAGTTTCTAGCCCATTTAGTGGTAATATTTTTTCAAGGCACAGAAGTCAATCCAATTAGAACAACTCAAAAAAAAAAAAAAAAAAAAAAAAAAAAAAACACTTAAGCACGGCAAGGGTCAAAACTGTTTTTGTAATTGCTGAAATTTGAAGGAAACATTGAGGTGCACGTGCATCATTTGTGGATGGATGAAAAATAGATGAGTGAAAATTGAAGTTTCAATGAAACATGAATGAGAACTAGTCCTTCCTTAATCGGCTTGCACAGAACTCAATTCAATTTGAAGCATCTAAACCATAGGACGCTGAAGCATGGCAAGGATGAAGAAACATAATAGTGACCTTAACTTTTGTGAACGATAAACGAATGAATGAAGAAGCCAGATTCGATGAAACATGAATAAGAAAGAACACACCTCCAATCATTGTGAACAGAACTGAACCCAATTAGAACCAAATAAAAATAAAAAATAAAGCACTGAAGCATGGAGGCTCGGTCAAAACAGTTCTCGTAATTACTGAAATTTGAAGGAAACATTCATATGTTATCTTTTAAGGGTGGATGAAAAATAGATGAATGAAAATTGGAGTTTCAGTTGAACATGAATATGAATTAATTCCACCTTAATCACTGTGCGAGATATAGCTCCCCAATTAGAACCAAATAAAAGAAAAAGGCACTGAAGCATGACAAGGGTGAAATGGTATCCGTAAATATGAAATTTGAAAGCAACATGGAAGAGAACTTATCTTCTGCGGATGAAAAATGGATGAATGACAAATGAATTTTTAGTGAAACATGAATAAGAACTAATTATTTCTTAATCATTGTGCAAAGAGCTAACCCCAATTACAACCATATTAAAAAGTAAAGTAGTGCAGCATGGCAAGAGTTGAAAACAATATTCAAAATATTCACAATTATTATCTTTTATGAGTGGATGAAAAATAGATGAATGAGAAATGAAGTTTCAGTGAAACGTGAATAATAATTCCTCAATGATCTCTTCACTTGAATTATTCTTCCTCAATGATCTCTTTCACGTGAATTATTCTTCCTCAATGATCTCTTCTTTTTCTGTTTTGGAATTATATTTTTACCCTTCTTGGGCTTCAATTTTTGTTCTTTCATTTATTATTTACTTTTATGCCTTTTGTTTTATATTTTATGGCTACTTTCTGTTTTTTTCATATGTCGTTATTTATCACCAATTGACTCAAATAAAGGCTCCAACATGCCAATAGGCGTCCATCCCCTATCCATTTTCTAAGCTACCGAGGCTACCCATTTTCCTCTTGCTATTGACCCATCCATCCAGCTCTACCTGTGACTGATTCAGACTTCCAAGTTCCCACGAATAATTTCAGAGCCCATGGACCACATCTTTGTTGAAGCACCCTCATCCTACGGCGGATACTAACTTCATTCTCATGTATTGGTACTACTCACTATTTCCTTACAGTAGTGTGACTTCATGTAGACTTAAACGTCCCCTACCCATGCAATGAAGATCATGTAAATATTTGCCATGATACCAAACCGTCGAGTCCCACTAATTCCACATTTGGTATTGGCAGTGATGGAACATTGGTGGCCATGTCCGTCTCTCCACAACACCTTCATCCTTAATCGCCATGTCTGGGTTTTGCTTCAGCCTCATAGTCTGAGCAGGTTCACTTTGCATCCATGCTTCACATCTTGCTTGATTGCTTGGCATCCCCCTTGATTTTTCTCTTTATGTTGCCGCTTGTTGTCACAGATTCACCTAAGCTCACAGAAGTGTCACTCTTACCTTGGATTTCTCTGTTTTCTCGATCCGATGAAGTCGCGTTCCAAGCAGATGGTGAAGCGCACCAAGCAAAAGCCAAGCTGCAGTCCACCCCCGACTCGTCACGGTGCTCCATCGCAGTATGCTTCCGATGACTCCTCTTCAGAGGGCAGTAACATTGAGCCATGGAATGGGCGGGCAGTAACAATAAAGGAGTTCTATGAACCGTTTGATTTGTCTGGAATCCTCCCCGAACTTCGTCAACGCATGCTGGCTGCAGCATTAATGCTGCTTGGGCGTGACGCGCATTATGACCCTGAGTTCTTCATGTCTCAGGTGGGCCTCTGCGCCGAAGGTCCATTGCTGAAACATTTGCCGAAGGCCTATCCCTTCATCACCAAAGAGGAGATTGTAGCCGTGTGGAGGCCAGGTGGTCAACCACATCGGTACGAGATCTCCAGGTGCACAGATCTTGCTAAGAGAAAGCAATTCGCGATACAGTACTTCAAAGTCTACGGGAACAAGCTCGACAATTCGTATTATTCCCTCCGATTCTTGAGGGCCTGCTACGCTACTTTTGGTTATGGTTTACCTGTGAATTGGCTTGCGGAAGCAATGTCCCGAATGGCGCTTCGACTGAAGAATCAGCGCCGCAATCCTCTGAAGCTTGGGCCGGTGGCGACGCGCTGCCAAGTCGAAGGATTGTACAAAATTATTGCACAATTGTCAAGCGGGAGCGCAGCACCGGTGAACCTCGACCCTGGGGCATCCACTTCAGGTTCTTCATGTGCCTTTGCTTTATTCCACTTTGTAATATTCCACTCTCATTTCTAATTTGAGAGGATCTGTTTTGAGTCTTTATGTTGTATGCTTACATGTTTCTTGTTTTTTGTCTTTCCTTTTCCACTCTGTAACGACGATGCTCTTTACTTTTAAGGTTTCGTGAAAGTGTTGTATTCGATGTTTATTGTTTCATCCTTTCACTGCCTCGTCCAGTCTGAACACATTTGAGATTGATTCCTACATAATCAAGATAAATATGCGAGAACAACTTCTCAACAAGTCATTTGATTAGGGATAAGATCAGAATTAACATCCTAGCATTGATTAAATTTGCGGACTGTTTTGTTGATTTGTGCAAGGTGCTGGGGGGTATGAACCGTGAGACCACTCTGATACCCGGATTGGGATTTACTTTTGAAATTTCTCAAAAGTAATACAGAACGTTCAAAAGTTCATGTTGGCGGATTGGAAACTAGTTCTATTTTTTGCACATTAGAAAAGTCCAATTTGTGGAATGAATCAAAAACTGTAGAGTCCACCAGCCTCAGAGTCTTTAGTACTCATCTACTGAATGATACTCAACCAATCCTTGCAATGTTTTTTTAAAAAAAAAAAAAGATAACCACGAGCGTTTGCTTAATCATTTATGACTTCCGCCTTCATATCATTTCAGAAGAGCATTTCATTGTTTCTGATATTTGACGTCTTTGCAATTTGCTAAAAATGAGGGTGGAATTTTGCGAGCTCAAGACTAAAACATTGCCTCTAGTTTATGGGGAGTTTTCTTCTGTGGTGAATCTACGTACTGACCACGCACAATCAATCTATGAAGACCTACTTACCTAAATGTGTGCTTCCTGTTTGCAAAGCAGCGGTTACTTGCAACAAAAGCACGCAGATTCAAGATGCACTTTCTGGCGCAAAGGAGGAGGAGTTAGCGGCAACAAAGGAGGTTGCTAAGACAGTAGCGCTTCTGAAGGAGGCGTGGATGAAGCTCGACTCCGCCTTGGAGAAGTTGCGTAAAGAGGACAACGACGCCGCGTATGCACCTCATGCAGCTTATCTTGCAGCATTGAAGGAGGCAAAGCAACTTCTGCGTGAGGGCACTCCAGCTGCAGACTACGCAAACAAGGCCGCGGAGGTGAAGTCTTTGGCCACTGACCTTGATACTTTGCGAGCATCAGACGCCGCTTTTCGAGAGGAGGTGCAGAGGCTCGAGTCCACATGCGCAACGCAGGGTGAAGCACACCACGAGGCAGTTGATTTGTTGACTCGTGCTCAAGCGAAGGTTGCTGATGCACGCCAGCAGTCACTCGGACTTTCTACACCGAGCCCATTACAGAATGCCATTGTGCTTTATGCAGCCACGCAAACAAGCGGGTAGTACATGTTACTGCGAAAATGGGAAATTCTGAGGACTTCAACGTTTTTAGCTACATACACGCTGTTCACAGACCATAACCTTAAACTCTTCGAATTTCAGACTTACATAATGCTTTCATTTTGGTGATACTGATGGATAAAGACTTTCCTAGGCCTTGAAGTTGCAGACTAACTCAATGTTTTCCTCTTGTAAATAGAGTATTGTTTCTTAATTTGAAGAGCTCTTGCGGAAGTTCTGAACCATACAGAATGTTGTATCAGGTGGTCATCTCTAAGTCTGCTATATTGTATACATCGCTTGGAGGTTTGTTGTGGGCTTGTTATGATTGTTAAGCTTGTTGGTTTCATAGTAGATTTTGTGAACTTAGAACAATGTTCAAAAGTTGTAGCAAGATGTTTGTGACCGCAGCCCAAGCATGCGATGCATTTGATATAAGCATGTCATTGCACACATTGTTATAATCTTTGCGAAAATTTGTATTCAAGGTTGTCAGCACGTAGTTTTGCTACTTATCTATACTCTTGCGGCTGCAACAATGAACACTGCATTTTTGTCGATAAATTAACAAGGCCGGATCAGTGGTGAAGCACCGACGTGTAACCCAACTGTATGTTCCCGCCAATCTATTCCGCGTAATCTATTCAAATCTCTCAGGACAACAAGTTCTAAAATAATGTTCACCACATCAACTAGAGAACAGTTGTTTAATCACGGTACCATCGCTACCGCACACAGCATTTGGTACTCGCAGAATTTCATGCCGAACCTGATTGGCTGTGGTTCTAGTACCTGGGAGCAACGACAATGTCCCAAGCAAAGGTGGCACCCACCTTGCCAGCAAGGTTTTTGTACATTGTAAGTCCTTTCCCGGCCTCAAACTTGCTGCCCCCCTGATCTTCTACAGGGCCCCTTGGAGACTCAAAAACTTTTCTAATGCTTTGTTGACAACATCTCCTTGTTGGCCGATTAACTTCCGGATCTCGTTCAAGATCTACTCCTACATTGTGTCAAACTTCCAAACCTCCTCACTCTTGACCGCCAGATCCGATGTTAGTTCCGCCACCATGATCTCCAACCGTTGCTTCTCTGCTCAGAGTTGAGGCTGCTCCTTCAAAAGCTCGATCTCCTGGAGCAGATCCTCAGATGCGCATCTTCCCGTTGACACGCACACCTTCTTGAGCATGGACTCGATTTGCTCGTAGTTTGCTTGGACGTACCTAGTATCCTTCCGGAGTGCCCAGAAAGGGTCATCCAGGAAGCCTCCTTCAAAGCTGACCGTACTCATCACCACCTTGTCTCAGGCGGTTGAAGGTTCCGCGTGGTGGGAGGTTGCCCTCTAGGACCGTGACTTGGAGTGGGATTTCGCTGGAGCCAGTTCCGGGAGTGGCTCTACTTCTGTGGATCCCGTATCCGTATCGTCCCCGCTTTGTTCCTCTTCCTGGCTGTTCTCATCCTCCTTGAAATCCAGAAGGGCCTTGGCCACCTTCATATTGTTCTCTTTGTCCTCCATCAGACAGCCCTTCTTCTCGTAAAGGTGATATAGGAACGGGGTGATGAGGGTTGGCTTCTTCCCGATCCCAGGCAGTAATTTCAGGACGACGTCTTCGAGGATCCGAGCCCATCATCGCCTCATCCTTCAACATCCATGGTCCGGAGAGTAAGCCTTAGCACTTCATCTGGGTGAGATTGTCTATCAACTCCTGCATCCTCGATTCTGTCTCCGAGATTGCAAGGCTGATTACTTTGAGTGCTATGGGCGTCATGGCTAATCCTTACGTCGCTCACTACTCGACCCAATAGCAAGAAACCCGGCAATCCAACTATCGGTGAATCGGAAAAGACAACTCGCCACTCGTTCACGTTCTACTCACGGTTCGCAAAAAGAACTTCAAACCCTAAACATCCCGTCTTATATACCCAATGAATCATTAATCCACGGTGGCGTTTAATTGCAGCCACCATCGTACCGGCCCGACCATTATCCGATCATGATTACTTCCGCGTCGGATTGGATCCTGAATGCTGTTACTGTAATGGTCAACTTTTGACCGGATCAAATCCAGTTTCTCTATTTGAGAAAAGGTTCCAGGTTAACTGATTTAATTAATTATGAAAATTAATTGAATTCTAACTACGATTGGGGAACATCTAGTTTATTCTTAACTTTCTCGGATTCCACACAACAAAACCCTCATCACTACTCTTCGTGGCTGACCTGGGTCGGTGGAAGGGCTACGTAGGGCTGAAAACGTAGGCGGGGCTCTAACACGGCGGATTCCACCGAGAACTTCAACATTGCGCTTCTGTCAATACCCTAGTGTGTTTGGCTTGTTTAGGATTTTGCATGTTGTTGAATACTATTCAACTTGAAAGCCAGCTGATGCATGCATCTGATTAAGCAAACAGATACGGTGCTATATCATTGCAGTGTGCTCTCTTCATGAGATGAGATTTCGGAATTATGCTGCTGATATTTGTTTCCAGGCATTGTACAGTACCGCACAGTGACTTGTTGTATATCATCCGGTTGAGCAAAGGTAATTCTAGAGCTGTGTTGAATAGTGATCTTGATGCTAGAGTGATTTTGTGGATTAGGATCACAGGGATGACTGTTGGAGCCTTGGCCCTGTTGTTTGCGGGGACTGCTTTTATTGTCATGTGCTACATCTTATTCAAGGACCTGCGAGCGTTCCCGTTCAAGCTTATCTTCTACTTGTCTCTCTCGGTAAAAGCTTCAAATTCTGTGATCTGTGTTCACCAGAATGTTTCCTGATGTTCTTCACTTGAGTATTCTGTCTATGGTGCAGTGGTGAGTGAGCTCATATTTTGTATTGTTTTGTGCTTGTGCAGGACATGCTGGGCAGTCTCTTCAATATGTTAGGGTACGTGTGTCTGCCATTATTTGATGAATTGGGATTTTTTTCCATCTCAAACAATGCTTCTTGTGAGTCAGTACGATGTTATGCTTAAAGGGCATATGGTGGAGTGCTCATCTTAAACTTAAGAGTGGTGTGTGGATATTATGAAATCATTTAGTTCTTCTAAGGGTTTAAGCTGAATTCGAAGTTGCTGGAGGTGACTAAACAGATCAAAGAATGTAGGATGTGTATTGAGAAAAGTTCCTTTGAGGTAGGAACCTGGGAGAGAGATATATGTTCTCAATCCTTTTCCATTGCATCGTTTCTGTGGACAACGACTAAAGGTTGATGTCAAGGGATTTGGCAACATTTTCCATGTCTATGTTTGGGGTATGTACTCATCTCTTTTATGTTTTAATTCTGGTGCTTTTGCCAAGCCTTGGAACATTACCAGAGGCATTCTCCGTCTCTAAGGCATTGTCCATTCATCAGTTCGATCCTTGCTTTGTTCATGTAGTTGGTGAGTACCGTGTTGATGTTAAAAGGAAGACTTCTGTTCCAGATCACATACCTTATAGTGCTAAATATCTAATAGCACATCATCGATCAGTGAATTGCCCACAGTGATTTTTGTGAATTACTAGCCACTTTTGCAACGAATAGTGTGGCCGTTTGTAAATACCATCATGCTATAAAACTTTCTTGTAAAATAACACAATCTTTTTTTGTGAATATATTATTTGAGATTTTGCGTTTCATGAGTTTGAAGATCATGTCCAGCCGGCAGTATCATACAGCATTTGCATAAAACACATGTCAACCAGCAAAAATTCAACCATTAAATACAAAAATTTCATAAACCACTTCATATGAACAGATTGGCAGCACATGAAAGCAACCAAAGGAGTAGAGGAAACCTGAAACATCTCACAAAGCGGCCACTTGTCGAATCCACTTTGTAACTGAGAAACGAGGTAAATGGAGAACTGAGGTAAAGTAAATCTAGAATGTCGCTTACCGTGTTGAAAGTGGGTGGATTGGGGAGCGGCTTCCGGCAAAAACCGGGTATCTCTATGATTATCAACCAATCCTAGGGTATTTGTTTGCCTTGCCGTTTATCAGTGGAAGAAGCAAAAACCCGGATATAGATCGGCGCAAAGGTGTATCAATACTATATATGATACCCTCCACTCACGATGGTAACAATATGTGAACCGGGTACGTTTTTGGGTGTAAATCTGAGGTCTCGATTATGGATACGTCACAGGGTACAGCAATCCGCCAGGTCTTGTCTCGGACATCAACATCCGCACAAATCAGGATCACGGGCATTGCGTGTGCCAAATAGGCGTACCTCTTATACTAAGAATCCTCCAACGTCGATCATGGCTCGTCAGTCTGACATGGTCGACAACTGTGCTCACATCTAATTGGGGCCTGCAAATTATTATGAACTACGTTATTGCATGGACGAGAGGGTTTACGGTGGGTAATGCACTCCCACCTACCTACCGAGTGCGAAGCACGAGGAAGGTAGGTGGGAGTGCATTACCCACCGTAAACCCTCAAGTCTATGCAATAACGTGACGTGGCCCACCGGGGGCCCGTCGAGCGTGCCCACAGTGAGTTACGGACCGCCTTAAATTCTGAAACCAGAGGTCTCGAGTTCGACTCCTGCTTCCGATGCTCGTATCGCAAGGTGACACGTTGCGGACATTGAGTAGGTTGTCATTATACACCCATGCTACCGTGTAGGTCGTCATAATGCACTCTCTTTTGGCCTATCAGGAGTAACGGTGAGATAACGGTGAGTAATTCACTCTCTTTTGGCCAATCAGGAGCCCGAGACGGGCCCCCCGGTGGGTTACGGGTGTTTGTTGTTCCCGAACTGCCCAGCTCTACCCTTGGTTCGCTCAGTCCACCCATGTGGAGTGGCTCTCCCCGGGTGAACTCAAGCGTGGAGAGGCGTCTGGAAGATGTCGCATGTTCGACTAGTGCAACCACAGAATGGTGTTTGTCGCTCATCCATTGTTGATTAAAGGGGACGTCAATGGTGAAGAAAGTAAGTTACTTTGTTTACAAGTCAAAAGTAACTTGATTGTTAAAGAGCTTCAAGTACCGTTCATAAGTCAAAAGTAACTTGATTGGAGCAAAATTAGAGGTACAAATGGGCATAGTCAATCTCCGTTTTATATAAACAACTCCTAGTTTAAGATGAATAAACCAACCTCCTTTTATTGATTCCGACAAACAAACATTGACTTGGACTATGCCATAAAAAAAATTATCTAAATAAATTCATTCAAGAGAAATGTTTTACTATGAAAATTAAACTTGGTATCAAGTATATATAATGGACATAACTTGTTTTTATATCAAAACCTAATTTTATGGATGCTATTTGCCTTATTTTTGCTATTTCTAAGTCAGACTACTTTGACCTACTACATGGAGTAACTTTCCTTTCTCCGCCGCCATAGAATCTAGAATTACCACTACATCTTGGAGAAATTCTCTGCTTAACCAAGAAAAAAGACTTCAATCTCCAAAAACAACTGACGTGAATGAAGTATTTGTTTGTTCCACCGCCATACCTATAAATGATAGACGGATGAACTCACACAAGGAATTCAACTTTGCCACCTCACCTTACTAACTTCTCAACACACGGTATTATTTATTACACCCTTGACTGTGAGAAGGAAATATTCAGCCCAGGCCTAACGGCCCAACGTTTAGAATAATATTCCTGAATATGCATTGATATTATCTATTTCTGCTACTGCACCAAAAACAATAATTATACATCCGACCAGGTCTTCCATTATGCAATTCTAAGGAATGTGTGTTTCAAACGGAGACTCTGTTGAAGCTGTTAGTTGGGCTCTTAAAAACAGGATATTGTAGTACCATGGCAAGTTCGTCCAAAATTAGTGCTAAAAATAAAAAATACAAAAAATAAAAATTATAAAGATAGAAAACCAAAAATAGAACACATTAATTTCTGCAATATTTTTTTATTTTAAGCCATTTAAGGTCATTTTCACTAACTTTTTGTTAAAAAACAAAAATTAAAAATTTTAGTTTTCCAGCGGCAAAAAGTAAATAAAATTCGTTCGCCATGGAGGGAGGCTATGACATGAGCAGTGAACAAAGAGCCGTAAGCTATGAGCGTACTTTATATGCTCATGGCTCATGACATTTTTTTAATTATAGTAAGAACCTTGTAATGAAAATTTGCATTAATGATAACGCCCCGGATGATTTATATCCATTGGATCCAGTGTGTGGTTTCCAACTGTACACAAAGAAGGTGATAGTCAAGAATACCTAGGATATAAAATAAGATATAGATTATAATTGGCTTACAATAAATAATGAATGATGCTTATTTAATTGGCACAAATCCAATCTAATCCAATCTAATCCAATCTAATCCAATCTAATCCAATCCTTACTAATTGCCAATGAATACTAGAATGGAAAATGAAACATATGTATCATTCTTTAAGACATTCCAACGCTATACTTATAGAACTAATGCATCCTTACAGAGCTGTCAAGAGAAAGGTCGCTTTAAATATGATAGGAAATTAGATCGCCAAGTCACATTTGTCTAATAGCATGCCAACTTCATTGAATGTCCAAGCACGCCGGTGAATTAACTTATTATCCATCGTACAACCCATGTACCGCTGTAGAATACAATAAAGGTGCTTGCAGAGAATCCACTTTTTTTGGCCACGACCAAGGGCTGTAGTCTTCATTGTAATAAAATCCAGGCACGTACAGGCAAGAAAATATCCAACAGTAACCTCATAAAGTTGATTCTTGGCAATGGAGCCTGAGGTATGCATAGTATAAACAATCCTAGAGTCTGGGTATGGAACCTTCACATGTTTTACCACAAAGCATTTGATGGTTATCTATTTGACAAATTTGGCAACATCTTCAAATGAAGGTTCAGCCACATTCTTGAATTTCTTACCATCTCTCATTGTCGGACGATAGTCTCTTGATGACTTTGGAGGTCTGGGACGATTGACAGGCTCAGATGGGGCGTAGATAGGATTGTTCCAATGAAAGGCATTGGAAGACTGTTGTTTTTCTATTGTTGCCCGTTGGGCATCATCCTTGCCACCATCATCATCCTTAGAAGAGATAAGAATCCTCCTCTATCATGAAACCTGCAGATTCCAATCCGTCCACCTCTGTTTGTGATAAATTTGTTCCAAGCTTAGCATGCCAGACATTAGGAAGAACAGGATAATGCATAACATACTTGGATCGACTCCCCATCACGCAAGTGTCCAATTTGGAGGGACAAAACCAAAATTGCTTCTGCTGCGTATCTTGAGATTTGAACTTCCTTTGAAGCCCAGTAAATGTGGGTGCAGCAGTAACCCTTCGATACTTTGCAATGCGAGCATTGCATCTCTTTCCTTCTCCGTTAGAGCCTTTGCATTGGTCTTTGGATTGAGGTGAAACCTGTTCAATGTGCTAGTCCAGGGGATTATAACAAGGAGTCTCACGAACAGGAAGGCCATTGCGAGTAACCACACGTCCTTCTTAAGAGCCTACAGCGGGTGAAGTGTTGCTTGTGTCGGAATGTTGCTTCAAAGAATGGCTCTATTGAGGTGTCATGTGTTTCCCCAACTTGGGGATAGTATAATTCACACAGTTGTGACGACGTGAGTCATCATCATCTCCAGGGGCCAGATCTAACTTCCTCTTTGCTGACTCAAAAATGTTCTACCTTCAAGATGAGGCAACCTCGAGTTCAAACTAGTCTCACCCAAAATTTTGACCAACAATTTCAGCCACTTTAACAGGATAACCTTTTCAAGTAGCTAATCAAAGTGCCAACACGTTCCAAGATGGCTCTTGTCCACGAAGATGCCCTTTCAGGTAATTGTGATATTGCATTGACTGCAATGTGGCTCTACAGTAGTCATCAAGTGTGGCGTTGTGGAAATCCACCATATCGTTTCCAGATGCTTGCAACCATTTGTTGTGTACATTCTCTGACAAATTGCACGATGGCATAGAAGCCACTTCTTCAAATGACAGAAACTGCATTCAAAGGCAACAAAACTAATGTTATGATTGCAATGTACAAAAGGGCTGGTATAGAACAAGAAATTACATGGTTTTTAAAAGAGAAGTTAAATAGAAAAATTATGATTTAGAATGAAATATCAAATGTTGTTTTATAAAACCTATCTATCAGAAGAAATAGCGAAATTGAATTCTCAAGATTGAGCCCCATAATGCATGAGAAGAGAGTATTCTGCACATAACACCCTTCGATCATCCAAAATTGGAGCCCCAAAGTTGACCAGATTATAGGCATTCTATGCAAATCACCCCCTTCTACATAGATTGTAACCAAAATTTTAGGGTTTTGGAAAAATTTAGGATTTAGACTCTAACCTCAAAAATGTGAGAGCACCATTGATGATAGCGAAAATGCCAAAAATTTATCTAGTCGTGGAGCTCTTTTAGGAGCTTACAGCTACTGCACCGGATGAACACCACCATGCTTTGATGGTTGCTAAAGCAATATCAACATCAGATTTTTTTTGAGATTTTCGAGTCTCGTGGCACAACTTTAAGTGGGCTTGTTGGAGCTCTGGCTTGATCAGTTGCTTTGTGTGGCAATCTAATGCCATGGTCCAATGGAATTGGCATGTACGCTTCTTACCTTCCATTCGCTCTTGAGGGTTCCTAGACCAAATATGGATTTGATAGCATTAAAGTTTGCTTGGGCAGAATCCGCTATAAAGCCTTTGAAATTCACATTTGTGACCCCATGTTTTTCCATTATATTCAGCATCGATAACCACATTTGTTCTTGTGCCTCTGTTGTCTCGTACTGCATGTCACAAACCGGAATTGTCATGACCTTGCAATAATCAGGGTCATAGTCATGGATCCCGAGGGTCGTCTACTCCTTTACTCGCTTCACGTGGTCAAACATTACCCACTCGTTCTCAAGGTCTCTATCGCGTTGCATCCTTCTAACAAGACCAACACCGCTTCCAACGCCACAAGTAGACATCTTGAATAAATATACTAAATCGCTCCTTTGACTAAGGAATACCCTATCATGTATGTAATCATAAGTTGAAGCTTTCTTCAACTTCAAAATGTTATCAATGTACTGCCCTCGCCACAAAAGCGCCTAGGCTCCGTAATCATCTTGCAGATACTAGGAGTGCTAGGCTTGGCCCATTTGTCAAACACCTAGGATATTTCAGCCTCAGTGAATTTCCGTCCCTCGCCAGTGACATCCACAAGGCCTTTAAGAAGCAACTCCGGACCGACTGCGATTTCTATGGCGATGACCTTAGCGTTTGGTGTATAAGCCACCTAGATCAGAATCTCGTCACGGATAAGATCCAATGCCTCTCTACATTCTCCATTAGCAATTGGATGATCACGCGTGCCTATGTGAAACGCAGGTCTTGACATGCAAGGATTCTCTGAAACAATATAGAACATCTTATACATGCATAATTTCAAACATGTAGGGGCAACTCGACAAAATCAACAAAAAAGTGAACACCTCTTTGATAATAGTGGATAATGAAATTATATTCAGAACCTAGTTATTTTTTAGTCCGACACGGTAAAGACAGGATTAGTCATAATGTCTTGACGACAAGACGTCGTGTTGTGATGTGACTATGACAGAAATGGCCTTTGTCACGACACAATAGACAACTCTAGTTGTATCCGAATATACAACATTTCTAAAATATCTTGAAATGAAAGGAGGTATAAATAATAGAATCATCTAAAAAATAACAATCCAAATGGATATTAAAGGTTGATGGATTTTCTTATATTGTTAGAAAAATAGAAACATGACAAAATAAAGTTTTTTATAATATCTACATGATAAAGAATTAAAGAATATTCTGTCTAAATTATCCATTGGGTGTGGCTCAAAACCCATGTTTTGGAAGAGTGGGGCAAATCTTTGTCCCTATTATTATGTTTGATTGGGGCCCTTTTGATCTCAAGGACCAATTGAGATGTCTAATTTGGAGCATATGGCCCCAAATTTAGAAAAAAAACATCAAAAAAAACTCCAAGACCCCAAAATGGGGGGGGGCCAGCAAAATGGACCCAAGTTACTCAACCCAGCCAGACATCCAAACCACGCTTGTTGCAGAGAAATAAAGAGACCCCTGATGAGCCAATAAGCCTCTGGATTTTACAACATGTGGGGAATAATCCCACCATGACATCACCTCCACCAAAGCCTGTGTCCAGTCACTCCCAAACCTTCAAAGCAACTATTCCAGTGCTTCCTCCAATCTAGAAATGAGTAACAAAACACCTAAAGATGCTAAAAACTTAAAAATCAGGAAAAAAAATAATTAAAAAATGACATCTTTGATAAGAATCTAAACATTAGAATCAGATCTATCTAAATTCCCTCATCGAGCGTAGCATCACAGGCCAGATTGGGGAGGTGGGGGGGGGGGGGGGGGCTTGGAGGGGTGGGGGCAAATTTCTGACCCTATTATTATGCTTCAGTGGGGTACTACTAATCTCAAGAGGAGAGTAAATTTGGAGCTACAGCCCCAAATTTCTAAAAAAAATAAAAATAAAAATAAAAATAAAAATAAATCAAAAAAAAGACCCCAATACCCCAAAACAGGGAGGGGCAACAAAATGGAACCCACTGAATCTGGCAACCGAGCCACCCACTGCAACGCTCGATGGGGAGAAATGAAGAGACCCATTGGAATCCAACCCAAACTGTAAAAATATATGCACTCAGTCGTGTAAAGACTCAACTTTGAAGAGTGTGGCGTCGGTTTGTCAGTCGTCGACGTACGTGCGAGCTCCAGCTGCAACTTCGGAGGATCCGTGTTGGATTCCACTTTGTGCACAAGTTGATCTGATCGTAGTTGTGTGGAAGTTGAGCTCGTCGAGCTAGTTACCGAGCTCGTTGTTTGCGTTTCTGTGAGTTAATATTATTATTGGATGCACCCGATCGATAATTAGCTAGCATGAGAAATACGAGTTGCACCTGCGGTCTGCTCTGTGTTAACTGCGGCGTTGTGGGTCCTTGGAATGATGTGGTTTTATGGTTTGTGATGTGCAGGAAAGGGAGATGATTTGGGTTCAGCTAGTTGCAGGAGGTTCTATGAAAAGTTGCTAGTTTGTTGATTAGTTGCTCTGTTTCGTAGTTCTTGTTGTGTGATAGCATTGTTGCGTGGGGTTTGGGAGGGAGTTTGGTTTTGGTGAGGGTGGGTTGGAGAGAGGTGGAAGATGTATTCGGTGGATACGAAGGGGCCGGCCATAGCGCTGATGCTGGCAGCGCTGTGCTTTCTGGGCACATGGCCGGCGATCATGAACTTGGTGGAGCGGCGGGGACGCCATCTCGTGCACACCTACCTGGACTACAGCATCACCAACTTCCTGGCGGCGCTGCTGTTCGCCTTCACCCTGGGTCAGATCGGCAGCTCCACCCCCGAACAGCCCAATTTCATCACCCAGCTGCACCAGGTGATATGCTAGTGCCTCTTAGACTTACCTGCATCAGAGAAATCCGAGAATTGGTCCGGGGGAGGAATTTACTGAAAGGGTCTGTGATTGTAGGATAATGGACCGTCTGTGGCGTTCGCATTGGCGGGTGGAATGGTGCTGTTCATGGGCAACTTGGCGTGCCAGTATGCGTGGCCATTTGTGGGGTTATGCGTCACCGAAGTGGTGTCCGCAAGCATTACGGTTGTGGCAGGTAATTGGGAGATTCCATGATATGTGCAGGAGATTCGTTTCCGCTCTGCAGTATTGTAATGGGTTTCTCTTGAGTACTACTTGTGGCTGAACGGGGGAGAGGGAGTTGGATTCGGTGCAGGAACGACCATGAATTACTTTTTGGACAACAGGATAAACCGCGCTGAAGTCCTCTTCCCTGGAGTGGGTTGTTTCTTGATAGCTGTGTGGTTGGGCGCGTGGTTGCATAAGTCCAACTCTGCTGACAATCTTGCCAAGATGCAAACCCATTCCAAGTAATTCATCTTCTTCCCAATACTTACTTCCTCTCTATGGCTTATCGTTGCCCATGGAAATCTAATTAGATCAATATCTACGATTATATGGTTTGTTTAACTTTTTGTTCTATTTTATACTTCAGTTTCGTTTCTTTTTTAATTTTCTTTTTCTTCTCCCTCTCCAATCTCGGTACGGTGCACATGAAAGGCTTAAACGAGAACTGCTTTGTGTAATACAGAATTGGGCCGGACGGGCGATCCGATCCTGAGAGTTTAGTGAAGACCCCTTCAGGTAAAGCTGGTTTCATTTCTTGTGCTTTCTTCTTCCACAGAGTATATTGAAGCATAAATATGAGAAAAAAACATGTCTTCTTTCCTACACTCTCCAGTTTTACTAATGGCAACTACTGCTCGCAAGCAAATGAGGTTTCATCTTAATTGTGCATATGCACTGAAAGTGAGGCGACCTTTGCACAGGTGATTTTGCAAAGCAGCGTGCTTTAGAGGATCTCTTGCCAGAAGAGCCAATCAAAGTGCTGCCAGGAAGTGGTGCTTACTTGGAACAGTTAGAAGAACAAAGGGCGTTGAAGGTAGACTCCGTTATCCACTTAGATTCCCACTCTTGGCTTTTGAAGACGAACCTTTCACTCAGGCATTTAACATCAATTAAAATCTGCACTTGAACAGAGTATTTTGTCCATGTAGCAGCCACTGTGTTAATCATCACTATGCAGGCTTTGTTTGAAAAGAAAGGAAGTGTCATCATCTTTAGCTACGAATCGCTGAAGAAGAAATTATATTTATGTTTTGTTCCGTTGGTTTGACGTTTGCAGGCAAAGGGAGCCAGCACAATATTTGGTCTAGCAATTGTGGTGTTCGCAGGGATATGTTTCTCTCTGTTCTCACCAGCCTTTAACGTCGCCACAAACGATCAGTGGCACTTGTTGAAGCCTGGGGTGCCCCATCTGGTGGTGTACACGGCGTTTTTTTGGTTCAGTGTCAGTGCTTTCATTGGAGCCGTTTCGGTGAATGTGTTCTTCATGTACCATCCCATCTTGGGACTCAAGAGGACGTCTCTAAAAGCCTGGTTCAATGATGGGGAGGGCCGAAAGTGGGCATTTTTAGCAGGTTTTCTTTGTGGTCTAGGAAATGGTTTGCAGTTCATGGGAGGTCAAGCTGCAGGCTATGCTGCTGCTGATGCGGTGCAGGTATGTATTGCATGCTTTCCTACATTTTTAATCTTTTTTCACTGCAAAAAAAACGGAGTAGAGCAAATGCAAGTGCTGATTATGAATAGTTTTCTAGCTTTCATTTTCATTTTTTACAGATCTTTGTAAAGAAATCCAGTGCAGTTTAATTTGTAATGTTTCAGTAGTTCAATTTTATTTTATTTTTAGTTTTTTCATTTGACTTATAACGAGACGATCTGCATTTTTGTTGACGGATTCCTGGGTTGGAATATTGAAGCTTAGTATTATTGTTGTTACGTGCAATTAGAAAGCTTCTACTTGGTACCCATCTGACAAGTTGCAACTGTTTGTTATTGACAGGCACTGCCGCTGGTGAGCACATTTTGGGGAATCCTTGTATTCAAAGAATACTACAGATCATCTCGGAAGACGTACATCTTGCTTGTTGCAATGCTTGTGATGTTTGCAGCAGCAGTGGGCATCCTTGCAGGCTCAGCCGGAAAGAGACAAACTTCCTGATCTGGCGGACCAACAACTATCGACAGACTCTATGTCAACTGACTTGGAATCATGTGGGGGAAACTACTGCATTATTCAAATTCTGGAGATCACTTCAAGTCGCAAGTAGTCATATTGTTGTTGATCTCATGTACTTTAGTTGTAAGAATAGAAATCAGTTCTAGCGGTTTAGAATTGAACTGCACCACTTGCAAATGTACAATTGTCATGTATACTTTAGTGAAGCCATTCAGAAGGGAAATAGTCGTTATCCTTCCAGGTTATCAAATCTGACTCGCTCTCAGAAGTAATAATAAGATCCCTTTAAACAAAATCCTATCATTCAAACAGAACCGTCTTCAACTCCGATTACCAGTACATTCTACTTTCTTTTCTACATTGGACAATATACACAGACTCTAAACCATAATCACAAACAAACCATGAACCCACAAGTGTCGATCCTCAGATACGAAGGTCTTGTGATGCTCCATCTCTTCTGTTCCAGCACCTTTCGCTAAACCACAACAATTAACTTATGTCCACATGGTTGCAAGACCATCACCTTTCAATGCCTGATCCTTCAAACCGAAACGAAAGGCATGTTTTCGTGGAACCAATTTAGCTCCGGCCTCACTCCAACGTGATATGCACATATGTTGCAGTCACCTGTATACATGAATCGAGTCTCCATCCACTGAATCAAAAAGCTCAAAACCTTGTCAATTTGCACACAAATTTCCTCCACATCTGTGACATAAAAATCAGAACCTCATCACAATCTTCAACCTTTGGAACCTTGAAACTATGGTTGCATCATTTCTTCTTTTTATCCTTCCCATTGTCTTTGCCCTTGTCTTTCCCTTTATCAATAAGTTTCTCCTTGGCCTTCTCTTTCAGCTTCTCCTTGCCGTCTAGCAGCTTCTCCTTGCCATCTTGTAGCTTCTCCTTGCCAGCATTTAGCTTCTCCTTCGCTGCGTCTTTCATTTTCTCAAACGGCTTCACAGTCTTCTCCTTCACCGTCTCCTTCAGCTTCTCGAAGTGCTTCGGATCCTTGTCTTTCTCCTTCTCCTTGGGCTTCTCCTTGGGCTTGTCTTTGTTATCCTTCGGTTTGTCACCTGGCTTCACCTTTTCCGCGACTTGATTGAGAATGGACTTCCCAGTCGAAGCCAACGTCTCGAGCACGGACTTGCTGCCGGAATGCGGATCAGACTCCGGCACCGGCTTGCTCTGCTTCTCCTTCTTCTCCGCCTTGCATTTCACCGCTAACTCGCGCGTCAGTCGGTTATACCTGCACAGGAACTTCCGCAGCCTCTTCTTCTCCCTGCACAGCTTCTCAAACACATCCGCCTCGCCGACGCGCCACCCCCAGTTCCCGGCCTGCGTCGCCGGGATGTTCATCCTTGAGTTGTTGTCGAGCCCCATGACGTCCTGCATGGGGATGATGGTCGTCTTCGCAACGGAGGCTGTCGCAGCGCGGATGAACTCCCAGTGCACGTCGTCCTCTTTCTTAAACCTCAGGTACTTTTTCGCGGACTCTTTCTCCTTGTCAGTGGCTTTCTTCCACCAGCCCACGCAAGTATCGTTGTCGTGGGTTCCCGGGTAGACGACTTGGTCGAATTCATGGTTATGTAGGAGATGAGGATTCCGGGAGTTGTTGCCATATGCGAACTGCAGCACTGCCATGCCAGGCGCGTGCAAGGTCTTTCGCAGCGAGATCACATCACTCGTGATAACGCCGAGGTCTTCCGCGATGATGTCGATCTTCTTCCCGACCGCTTCTTTCATGGCCGTGAAGAAGGCCTTCCCGGGACCTGCTTTCCATTTTCCGCTCAATGCGTTCTTCGCGGTCGCGGGGACGGCCCAGTAGCCGGCGAATCCTCGGAAGTGGTCGATGCGGAACTCGTCGTAGAGCTCGTATGCGCGGCGGAGCCGCGTCGCCCACCAGGAGTATTTGTCTCTCGCCATCTCCTTCCAGTTGTACAGCGGGCTTCCCCAGAGCTGGCCCGTGGCGCTGAAAGCGTCGGGCGGGACGCCGCTCACTTGGGTCGGAGCGCCAGATTTCGGGTCGAGTTCGAAGAGTGACCTGTGCGCCCAGACATCCGCGGAGTGGCCGCCGACGTAGAACGGCATGTCGCCGAGAATCCTGATGCCTGCGTCGTTGGCGTATTTGTGGAGCGCTTGCCATTGGCGCTGGAACAGGAACTGAGCTGCGACGAAGTTGTCGATGAAGCCCTTGTGTTCGTTGCGAGCTGCCTTCATCGCCTTCGGATCCCTGTCACGAAGATGGCTCGGCCATGTCCACCATGTCGTTGCTTTGGTGGCTTGATCTATAGCTGCAAAGAGCGCCGCTTCTTCCAACCATGTCGAAATGTTGGGATCGTTTCGGAACTTCGCGAGCTCCTCGTTTAATTTCCCGGAGCTCATGCTGACGAGTTTCGCAGCGGCTTTCATTATTAGCGGGTCTTTGGCAGCGGCCACTTTTGCACAGTTCATGCGCTTGACGGGCACTGGCTTCGGCAAGTCTGCCTTATCGAGTAGACCATCATGCACAAGGCAATCCAGAGAGATGAGCAATGTGTTTCCGCAGTTGGCGTCCGCTCCAGCGTAAGGGGATCCATCTTCTCCCCCTCTCCTTCCAGGCGGCACCAAAGGCAAGACCTGCCATACTGTGCACCCTGTCTCCTTCAACCATTCGATAAACTTGTAAGCGTCTTTACCAAGATCTCCGATTCCATGAGGACCTGGCAACGATGTCGGGTGCAGGAGAATGCCACACCTTCTTTGCGGGAGTTCCTTCGACGGATCATTCTCTTGATACTTTGCAGGTAAATCTTCTCCTACTCCTACTCCCAATTCCCACTTCTTTAGTTTGTTGTTACTGCTTCCAGGGATCGTCAGAGGCAACGGGATGTGATTCATCGACCGCTTGAGGTTTATTAAATCGCTAATTGAATACCATGAGTTGTAGAAAGGTTGAAGTCCGGGGATCATTCTTGCGGTGTGGTTGTCCTTGGGTGACAACACCGAATGGAGAGCAACATCCGCATCTCGAGTGAGAAAAAAGTTGACCCGCTTTAGATTCTTCAAACTCAAACTCTTTAATTTTCTTTGAACATCACTCTTGTAACACAAAGCATTTTCTTCTGTTGCACAATTACTGTGAAGAAATTCGGGTTGATCGTGGTGTGATTGTTTCCAAATATTTGATATGGTCGTAGGCTTTCCAAACTCTGAGTATCGTACTTGTTGGATCCCAGTGATTGCAACAAGCACATTGCTTGTAGCATTGATTTGACTCCGAAGCTGGTAGTTGTGGGGCTTGGTAAATTCCTGCTTCCATGATCCACAATGCACCAACAGTATCTGCTTTGCAGATGAAATCGATGTGTTTCTCACTTTCAATGAAGAGGGCCTCTCAACATTTTCGTAGCATTCGAAACCAGTTTTCGTAGGATTCAACCATGAGCTTCCCTTACATAGCGCCGTTGATAGCGTCGACATGGTTAGTGGTCGATGAAATTTGGTTTATATCCTCAAGTTAATGTGTAGAATTGAGAACAATACCTAGTCTTGCTAAGCTAACATCTTGCTACATCTAAAAATGCTACTTAAATCGAGCTCTATATCGTTGAATACCTACATTATGAAACTGGAATTCTTTAGGATTGACTTCCTGATGTCTATGTGTTTCAATTTCTAAAAATTGGTCAAGAAAACGCACGTGTATTAATTTGAATCGGCTCAAATCTTGCTACGTCGAAACCAGAGATGAGAGTTGATATTGAGTTTTAAGCAAACCGTTATGTGTACTACTACAACCAATGCAACTCTTCGTCATGTCTATTGCCATCTGCACTCACCCTTACAGCTTGATAGGCATTTTTCAATCAACTAGGAAATGAGCAGCCTTTCCAAAATTATCAACCCAACCATGGTTACACCAAACTTCGAGTTAATGGCATGTTTTTGAAATTTGCAACTTTAATTGCCACCAACTTCTGTGCGTTAGAGGCGGCCTCTCCATTTAGAGACGTATAGAACACTTGGCTGTTCACACGGCATAAAATCTGTTAGCCATGCACAGGAGTGATGTTTTAAACCCAGAATCTTGAAAGAAGTTCACATGAAGTTTTGCACGCCACCAAGAATTACCCAATTATCAATAGCTTATTGAGCGATTGGAGGTGCTCAATTCTCAAGAGAACATTGAGAAAAATTACCTCTTCCATGCGGGAACCTTTCTCTGCGAAACCGGAGCGTACTCACACACAGAAGTGCAAAAATGCTTTAGTGGGAATGGGCCTTGAAAACTATGCCGCTGGATGTGAGTGAAAAAGACGACGAAGTCATGGGGTGTGCTTAGAGAAGGATTATGGCAAATTCTTGAGCAGATCCAAGACTGCCTAATAGATTTCATGCCTCTCTCATCTCCTTCGCTGTATCGCCCCTTTACCTTCACAAAGCGAATTCTGGTGTCTTTTTGAAGAATCTCATCACTGAAAACTCTGGAGTCTGAATGTTACATGTTGCCAACTACAGCTCAAGATAAGAGAAATGGGATATGATGTCAAGTTTTGTCAACGTCGGTCGCTCGGAGTCTCCCGAGTTAGGTGAAGCAAGGAAACTTCTAGTTGACCTGAATCATCCGCGTTAAGGTATACTGACTTAAATTTTCGGAACACAGCATTTAGTTCTTCAGATCCAACGGATTTCAATACTGTAACTGTAACCGGTAATCCTTCAACGAATTTCCCGTTTCAACAACTGGTACCGGTAATCTAAAAAATTATTATACACAACATAGGTTCGTACAGGATGACCACTATTTCTGAACATGTCTCCGGTGCAGATGGGCCATTGCGGTTGGTGGTGGCCAGAAAAGGTGAAGTACGCATGTCGACATTGTTGGAAACATACGCAACAAGAAGCAACAAAATATGACAATCTTGCTGAAGACAACTTCAAAAGATGAATCAGCAGCGATCACAACAGAATGTACCTTGGAAATGGGTTTTAAATGAGGATTTGTGCAAACCACAGGTGGCAACGGGCGCACTGGACATGTGTGGGTTTGAATTCTTCTCCTGCCACCACCGTGAACGATTGCTAAGCTACGATGGTGGCAGAAGAAGAATTCAAACTCACACATGTCCAGTGCGCCTCGAAAAACAAGTCTCTGCGAAGTCAAAGGCCATGCATAGCCAGCGAAATACAGATCACTCATCCGTCATGTGTAAGAAATATGGAAGCAAAACCCCAGGCCCATCCATACCACAATGCAAGGTTCCTTCTTGGCAGTACCACAACAAATGACACAAATCTGAAATGTGAATCAAAGCGTGTAAATTATTTGGTACAATTGCAAAAGAAGGAAGAGATAAAAATAATAATAAATAATAAATTAAATAAATAAATTAATTAAATAAAAATAAAAATAAAATAAAAATAAAAACTGGAAGCTGACCAACAATTGTAGTGCGCAAGTGAATGTTCAATTTAATGAAGTAAGCAAATGCTCCACTGCCTATGCACATGCTGCGTAAAATGCAAAGGCGCAGTTTCAAACCTTTGGGACATTAACAACGTAGCCATTATCACCTCGTAATTTACACATCCGAAGCCAAGTAGACCCGATTTTCAGGCCTCATGGAATAAAATTCTCTACAAAACATCTCGAACCCCTGCTTGAAGCAAGTTTGGAGACGGACACAATGTGAGCCCACTCGTCTATGAGATCTCTACAAGCAATTGAGAATTGCGACCAAGGTAATGCCTGAATAGTCTATTCCTAAACTTGATTCTCATCTCTCTGATACCACACTCCCCAGCCCTGCCTGTTGTGCACGGCTAAAATCATACCATGAAAGGTAAACGAAACTCCAAATTTACATAGACGCCATGCATGTAAGAAGCTTGTTGTAAAGCCAAACGAGTAGCAAAAAACAACAGCAACGATCATCTGAGATCAACTCGCAAGCTCTTGTCAATCTGAAGTCCTCGGTAGGTTTTTGACAAAGCCGCCACAACCACCGCTCTTTGACTGACTCTGCTCGATCAGTAAAACAGAAACACGCCCAGAAGCGAAACACTCAGTCACTAGACCACACGGTAAGCTTGGACATGCCCCTGTCACCCGAAGAAGACAGCGACAGAGCACAGCTATGAACCGCCTTCCCCTGCACCTTCACCTGCGAACCGCCATGACCCGACCCCTTAAATCCATTCGCCAGAATGTGGATAGCACACCCACAGTGCCGGTGGTACGGATGCTTCGAGCTTGACGACGACGAACACGCACTGCATCCCAGCATCGACGACATGAACTGTCCTCCACACCCCACGTTCCGACTCGCCTCCATCTCTCCAACCCAAGTGCTCAAAACCAGAAACAACACCAAATCGAATCATCTCACACCAAAACAAGCTCTTGCCTAACTCCAACACCACACCACCTCCCTGTACCTTCTACTCCTGAGCTTCAAACACACACACATGATCCTCCAAGGACCAAAACTACAAAAAAACGCTGCAACTTGCATCAGAAAGGACGCCCAACTGTGATCTCAAAACCGCAATGCACCACCTCCTCGTCCTCAACCTCTACAACCAGCTTCTCCCACAACTCATTCCCATACTAGAGCGGAAGTGCTGTATACCCACTTCGATCGATATAATATTGTATCTATTCCGAATTTTGTCCAGGAATGTCGTGTTTTCTTTCCCAAAAAAATGTGTTTAGGAAGGGTTAGGGGCGGGGAGTAAAAGACGGCCGCCTCGCCGACAGTTCCCTGGAGTTCCCTCCGACCGGGGACGCGTTCCATTCTAGTTCCCTTCTTGGGAGCGGTGGAGGTGTAACGTAGACCGCTGGACGGTGCTTAATCATCCCTTCCCGGGTGGTATTAAAAACAGAACAAGTTACACGGCCAAGGGCTAGGGTGCCCACCGAGGGAGCTAGAGAACCGCAAGCCCTAGAGAGGGGCCCGGAGGGAGCCCCTCGCCACTAAGGGCGGGGCAAAAGAGAGGGTCCGCGGAGCTGCCCCGCCCCTGGCCCTGCCCGCACCCTCTGCCAAGCCCACCCTGTCCCTCGACCGGGCTCCGCTCCCGTCCCGCTCCCCGCTGCCGTTTTGCTCCCCGATGCTGTCCCGCTCCCCGCTCATGTCCCGCTCCCAAGCTGGGGCTCGTGGCTTTCGCCCCCTTCGTGGGCCCTTCCCGTTCCCAAGCACATACCCGCGTTCCCAAGCACATTCCCATGTTCCCGAGTACATACCCGTACGCAAAAAAAAATAAAAAAATAAACTGAATTTAATTGTACTATCCTGTCCCTGCGGCGTAGCCGTAGTAGTTCCCTACGCCGGAACGGCGTCTTAGGGTTGATGACTCCTTTGTCAAATATTCTCCATCCTCTTTGGGTTTATGACATGTTTTGGTTAGTATTTTGGGAACTAAACCCGAAACCCTAAACCCTAAAACCCTAAACCCTAAACCCTAAACCTAAAACCCAAAACATGTTATAAACCCAAAGAGGATGAAGAATATTCGACAAAGGAGTCATCAACCCTAAGACGCCGTTCCGGCGTAGGGAACTACTACGGCTACGCCGCAGGGACAGGATAGTACAATTAAATTCAGTTTATTTTTTTATTTTTTTTGCGTACGGGTATGTACTCGGGAACATGGGAATGTGCTTGGGAACGCGGGTATGTGCTTGGGAACGGGAAGGGCCCACGAAGGGGGCGAAAGCCACGAGCCCCAGCTTGGGAGCGGGACATGAGCGGGGAGCGGGACAGCATCGGGGAGCAAAACGGCAGCAGGGAGCGGGACGGGAGCGGAGCCCGGTCGTGGGACAGGGCGGGCCTAGCAGAGGGTGCGGGCAGGGCCAGGGGCGGGGCAGCTCCGCGGACCCTCTCTTTTGCCCCGCCCTTAGTGGCGAGGGGAGCCCCCGAAGGGGCTGAAAGCCAGGCACAGGGGGAGAGAACGGGGGGGGGGGGGGGGGGGGGGGGGGGCACGAGGGACCGACCCCAAGGACCGGACACACCCGGGGGGCGTATCAAAGGAGACCCGGGACCGGCGAGGTCCCGCAGAAGCCCGCCACCAAGGGCAGCAGGGCTGAGGCTCGAGACCCTAGGGGTCCTCAAGAGAATTGCCGCCACTGGGGTCAGCACTAAAGAGCTAAATCTAACCTAGTGAAACCCTAGACTATCACTATCTATGCTAGTATCACCACCTTCGCTGAGAAGGTCTTCTTGGTCGTCGTTCAAGAGGGTTGCCGGGACCAGTGGACGGTGCATACGATGCGGGAGGTGGTAGTTCCCGGCGGTGGGAGCGGGGGTGTTGAGATGGCGTGCAGAGGTCGGATGGACTCCCGAAATGCGTCGTTGGCAAAGTGAAACCGGCTTTTCGTTGGCGAAATCAATGAAGTTGGTGTGGGGGGTGGGATGTACGGGTTGGGTAGACGGGTGCAGTGGGGTGTACGGAGCGAGTAGATTTGGGTAGGGTGAAGTGAACGAGGGCGAACGGAAGGCGAGGAGGGGAGAAGGGGGTCGGTGGACAATGCGTCCGAACGCGTTGCGCATTTAAAGGGGGAGATGGGAGCCTAAGGCCGTGGGTAGATCCGCGTTGTAGGGATGACCTATAGCTGTAGGGGTTTTTGGAGAACAAGTATTTAGGCTTTCAGTACATGTCAATACAGGTTATACCGTACTCAAGGGTCAGTTTCGGCAGAAAATAATTCCAAAAATAGATGTCAAAAATTTTAGAAAATTATTGGCAGTTTTTGTCAAATATAATATCAATTATTTTTCAAAATTGCTGGAATGTAAAGAAATTTCACTTCACACTAAACATTTACTTGTATTTGAAGCATGTGCAAGTTAGAGTGGAGAGAATGTGCTCCTTTTTGTAATCAAGCTCACACATATTAGTTTACAAAGAATATGGGTTAAGAAGTAGCAAGAGTCTTGGTGAGGCTTTTCAAATGTGTTGTATAGAGATTTTAGAGTCTAATTGAGCATAAAAGATGAAGTTTTAAAGAATTGTGATTAACTAACAAAAGTTGATAAATCAATTCTTCTTCCAGCTCCAACAAATTTTGTTTTAAAATAAGTCTTTATGCAAAAGATATGAACAAATCATTGCACCCTTGTAAAGATTAGAAAAGATAGAATGGGTTTAAAACAGTTTTTTGGAAGTCATATGTGCATAGAAGATTAACTTTTTGGAAATTTTTTTGGTCAAAGAAAAGTTTATAAATCAAGTAATCTTTCACCTCCAACAAATTTTATGTCATTTAAAGACTATATGCAAAAGTTATGTGCATTATAAAAAAGAAGAGTAACTAAGTGCTTCACCTCAAAGTTATATAAGTACTTATATGGGGTACATACCATATAAGTACCCCATCGGGTGAAGTAAGTCATCGGGTTTGTCATTGGGTGAAGTAAGTCACGGAAGATCGTCAGTTCTGGGGTTTTCTGGAAGAAGTTGTTTGATGTGTCAATGTCAAACGTGGTGGGGATATTGTACAGTAAGAGTCCCCGCCTCGAGGGCCTCACGGGATGTGAGGGCCCTGACGAGGAGGGGTAGGGCGTTAGCCCAATCCGACAAAGAAGGGACCTCACATCCCGTGAGGCCCATCGAGGCGGTGCCTCTTATGGCGTAAATCCCGTGGATCAGGGTTTGGGTATTTGGATCTGATGGTCAGGCTATCAGGATTTCGTGAGTCCCTTCTGCGGCACACCTTTTGCTGTGAGATTTCGTGAGTCCCTCCTGCGACACCCCTCACGCGATGAGAGGGGACGTCGCAGGCTACAGAAATTAAATCCAAAGGAATTTACGCATTCCATTATGATTGAGGGTAGAATTCACAAACGGGGGAGGGTTGACAAGAGCAGTTATTTAGGGTAACAGGCCCCTCCAGATCCTTCTAAGCGATTGTAGTTGATACATATTGATTGGGAGTATATGGTGCTTTTCAGGTGCGCGAAGTATAGCCGAGAGTTGTTCGCTTTACAATGTCTTCTTCGGAAAGCTTTATGTCAATATCCCCCTTGGCAAATTCGCCTGCGAGACCAAACAGTGAGTACTCATAACCGGCCTTGCCTTCTGTCTCGCCTATGTGTCATCGTTTCATTGGTTAGCAGGAGCACCATTCTCAATTGATAACGGAGCCTCTGGAACGATTATGAAAAGGTAAAATTGACAAGGGCGCTCGTTGCCATACGTCCGGTAACCATTTCTTGGAACGGGTCATTGACCGCGACTGTCCACATTCAAATCAATGGACACCATCCTGATCGCAGCACCACCAAGACGAAAGCAGCTGACAATTCAATACTCAGACCATTGTGTAAACAAACAGAATCTCAATTCACAAGCCCTTTACCCAATGCTCATATTAGCATCTGTATGGACACCGTCATTAGAAAGTAATGTGAAATTCCTGTGGTGACTCGCTGATTGTATACACATTCATGCAACTCATTTCTATGACTCAGAAGCGACATCGTTGCCCTGTCTCAACATCCCCATCGTTACATGATGTTGAAAAGCTTTGATTTATTGGTTGGAAATAGGATAATGTGCGGCGCGTATGCTCTAAGTAAATGTGCGCAGGGCGTGATTCTGGATCGGTAATCATGCGTGTGCATATGCTCAAATTTCTTCAATATTTCTGGTCGAAGGTTGAAGCGTTTCACTTCTCCAGACTCTCGGAAGCTCCGGCCTCCAGCCTCCAAGGCGAAGGTTGTGGTAGTAACGTCGTAGGTGCAAGTTTTGCATCGATCCATGTATATATAACTTCCACGCCTTTGGGTAGCTGTCACCATGTTGAATGCTGCGCCTTGCAACTATGTTTAGGGCGGAATTCTAAGGTGGGACTGCTTCAATCTGCCCACGACACCTCTCCCTCTAGGTAAACTTCTTTGAATCTACAAATTCGGCGAACCATCTCTGAACAACTGCAGAAATCTTCCATTCCATCATCCAAAGACCATCCCACACAAATCCATGCAACCGAAGAGCACAATATTCAAGCATAATATAATGCAAATGTGGCGCTCAATTCAAACACGACGCTCAGATTGACAAGCGCGCACTCACAGATTTTCATGAAATGCTGACTTTGGCAGGCCGCATGCCACACTTTCAAATCAAAGGCTGATGGGCCGGCTCGATAGAAGGTGTCGACCGGTTATGTCCGGTAACCATTTCTGTGCAGCCGGTCATCGAGCGTGATCCGTCCACATCAGGCAGGGTTCGCCCTACGGGCTCACCCTTCCTGATGCGGCCGGTTCAGGATCGACAACCAGCTACACAGAAACGGTTACCTAATACATATTCTATTTTATTTAAGTACTTGTAAGCAGTAATCCATCTAGATGTGCAACCTAATTGTTCTTACGGCGTTACCCATTAAAACCTACACTTGACCGGAACCAAATACAAGATGCCGAAATACCTATTGGTCAATTGTGCATGTGAGCCGTTGCAGTTTTGTTACAATAGGTTTTGAGAAGACAGTCACTTTCAATCAAACATTTTTGAAGATTTATTGCGTGTTGTGAATGAAAGTAACTTAATTGATCATCTAAATATACTGCGCTGCGCAGATCCTTCTGGAGCGATGGGCGTGTCATTGTCGGATGACTCCGATGTCACTGTTCCTCACAGTTTCAACAACTTCAGTGAAGGTGGCCAGGACAGTGGAGTGCAAGACATGGACGAGGACCATAACCAACCCAACACCGAGATCGCACTACACGTGACGACACACGGAGTAACTGGAGCTGCTACAACGGACCTTCCGGACTGCCCAATTACCGCAACAGCGAGTCAGACACATCAGGGTAGAGCTAGTGCAGGCTATGTCGTTACTTATGTGGGCGTTTTGCCACCACCCACACGGACAGCAGCAGGGGTACAATTGGTCGTAACAACCCCAGGAGAAGTGGCAATCGCATCATCACCAAACAACAACTTCACTGGAGAAGACACTAGGGAGAATCATAGCACAGAGAACGCTTCGACGGAGGTATAGGTTGGTTCCGATGCTGACAGCGTTGTCGCTGACTGCGTTTCTGATAAGGGCTTGAAGGTTCAATCGGACGTCGGTTCCTTAACTCCAAACGAAACACGACCAGGGTTTAAGCCTCCGGAAAGTGAAGATGATTTTTGCGGATGCGAAGATGTGAACCGGGAGAACGGAGGAGTAATTGGAGTCCACGGCGGAAGCACGAGGGGTAATCGAGGAAGACCAACTCCAGAAGAGCGTTCGAGGAACGTCAAGCAGGCAATTGCCACACAAGTAATTGACCTGACGGTTGACAAATTGGACGATCTGGCAAATTATGAAAAACCAATTACAAAACCTACTGTGAAAGAAACAGACAACCGCAAAAAACCAAACACAGATATTTCACCAGATGTTGGAGAACAGAAGAAGACAACGACTGCAAACCCTCTGGTTATAATTGCAAGTAACCTTCAGTGGAGAAACATGAGGTTGTTAACTCCATTACAGAAGTGGCAGTACGAAATGGGTCTTCCCGTTGAAGGCGTCTGGAACAGTAGGAGATGGGCTGAAGGTGTTGGGTTGGTCAGCCGATGCAAGGATGAGTCTACCCTAACCAAAAAACCGAGGGTGAGACAGGACGAGGAGCCCTCTAAATTTGGTGGAAGATCATCGATCAATCCGGTGCATGAAGAGGACATGAATGAGTCTCTATCAGAGGAGGAGGATGAAGCAGACGACGATGGTGAAGTCAAAAATTCACTTCCAAGCCGAAAGGGAAAGAACCAATGGTAGACCAATGAGGTACACAAAGGAAACGAGTCTGTTTTAGTTGGTTTATCTTTTTTATATATGTATCTTTTTTTAATGTATGCATTGTTTAAAGACTGGTCACTATCTCAAAGCTTTTAGCTGAAAATGACGCAGACAACATAACTGCATCAGACAGGTAGTTATGTCAATGCTGATTCCACAAACATTTTGTTGCAATGTTAATCTCCTCCTAAATTGCTCTCGTTTGATCATTACAATTGCTTGTAATGTCGTAGGGGTTCTGTAATTTTGGAGAACAAAACCTATGTATTGAAGGAGAATACTCTATGGCTATAATTGGTGCAATTAAACTAACTTGCTCACAAATCATCATGTTTATTCTCAAGGCTTGGAATGTAAGAGGAGCTATTACAGTTCTTTGTGGTGATGAAGGTGTGTTGTTTTAGACAGTTTTTGCCGCCGGTACAACATCGAGTGGAAGAACAGAAGGGTTCGCATGGAAGAAGAAAGTGGTACAAGGGTCAACATACTTACCGGTGATATGTGCAAATGAAGTATCGGACATATTTACTATTACAAAGACGCATTGTATATACAGCGCGCTTTAAGTTTTTGTACTTGGAATTACATTTCATACTGTTATAACCTCGAGATATATTGAACAGGATACTACGTTGTAAGGTTCAGATTTCCTAATTTCTGTTTTAACACAGGATAGGTCTTCCTGTACATATAAATACATAGCGTTCTTTATAAGAATTCAAATATGTGTCAGTTACGTTGTTTATTCGTTTAGTTGTTATGGTTTGATGTAACGACCAATGTCAATGGTATGGTAAACCAAAATGTCTTAATGAGTTTTGAATTGTTCTTACTTTGGAAATGTATTTCGAACTGTGGTAATCTAACTCGCCTCAGCCGTTGCTACAGCTTTGAAATAGTGATGCATTATTAGTCTTCCATACCTATCTGTATGATTAAACGTTATCGAGCTATCTTTGCAGCGGATGTTTGAAATGAACTGATCTGGGTGTTTTTCCTCTTTGTAAAAAAACACAGAGAACAGAATGAATGGAATACGTGATTTGATTACCACAAAGGAATGAATTAGGGAAGCACAATCTAATGTGTGAACAGGAAACGTTAGTGTATTGGACCATGACATCTATCCATGTAAAGTTCACTTCTCCTGGGCAGATTGGGCGTACACGTAACATGGGCAGGTAATGTGTAACTACCAGTCCTCTTGAGTTATAAGAGATTGTGAGGCTGAGTAATTCTCTTTCCTTGTTCTTACTATGCAAGTCCCTTTCGTCTCTACGCTTTCCTTCTTTGAAGTAAGTTATATCAGTGATGGTGATTCAGAACTCCACCGGGATCTGGACATTGTCAGAAGAGTCTGAGTGATGGACGATTTGGTCAAGAGTGTAGATCGGTTGTTGCACGCCGAGACAGGAACTATGGTTTGCAGACTTGAACCGAACAATTCGAAATATGAGTTGCGGTACATAGACGTACCTGCTCTCCGAGAAGCATTGAGGGATGCGCAGGAATAGTACGAGAACGAGCTAGAAGTTTTAGGTAACCTCCTACAGATGTTTGCGCCCACACGTTACGGGCGTGGGGTAATTGACGTTGACAGGAGGATTGGGAGGCAGCTTCAAGACGTGGGGTAATTGACGTTGACAGGAGGATTGGGAGGCAGCTTCAAGACGTGACGAATGCAAAAACGGAGAAGGAAGAAGCGTTCAGCCGGTGGTGGCGTGCTCATAAAAGAGCTGAGACTATACGGAACTTGATTACTGTTTCCGAGGCAGAGCTTGTGAGCCTTGAAGCAGTGGAGCAGATGACAAGGGAAGACTGCTATGCACCCATAGTTAAATTGGCCAGAGTGTGGACGGACTCTAGGCCCAGAGTCAACAACCGGGGATGAGGCTACTTGTGTAGAATGTAGTCATTTGTACGTTGTCTTCATGCCAATGAGTGAGGGTTATTGGTGGAGGATTAACAAGCAGGGTGACCGAATAGTAGACATTTTGTGTAGAATATACATAGAATGTTTGGATATGCCCTGGTAGTGATGGAACATAACTTGTTTTGGATGTTTACTAAGAATAAAGGGTTGATGTACGCTAGATGTAGTGCAGTTTTGGCAAAACAATTGTGTACTGTTGGGACCTAATAGTACAAATAGTACTTCTTGTACACTATCATTGTCGATCGTAGCTGTTCATTGGATTTCTTGGTAGCTGGGTTTCGCAATTAAGATCAGCCAATGGCGATGGCCAAAATTGACACAAATGGATTTGTCGTGATCTGGGAAGCCCGTGATCCAGCTCGATGGAAGTTGGCGCCGGCCAAATTTAAAGACTGTGGCTTGGCGGGAGGGGAGTTAGAGCCTTGGTGGTGGGATCAGATTTGAATGGGGTTGCAAGCATCCTAGATTTTCCATACCACACTTGAATGTGCTCAGTTTGCAATTGGGCTCTACTTAGAGGCCAGCGGTCTAGTCGCAGCTGCTGCAGCACTTTTCATACTGGCTTGTGCTTTTTCTTTCTTTGATTACATGTGTATAAACAATTTTTTAAGGCACATTTCATGTCACACATGGGAATCTCTTCCCTTCTTCTCTGTGTCTGTTGAGTTCTCTTGCCCAAAATGGACTGGTGTCACTGTACTCTTATCCTACACAATCATCCCCCGCATAATGTATTCTCATCCTACTTCTAAAAACAATGGATTCAATAAACATCTTAGAGGTATGGATAAGTGACACCTTCACCATTTTTCTAAGATGCATTTGGGATGAAAAATATTTTGGTAGAGTGATTGGATTTAAAAAGTATTATGGAGGTAAGAATAGATATAAATTATATTAGAGCAATATAATGTAATGTAAATGAATTTTGAAAAGGAATTTGGGGATCAATATGGACATTCTATTGTAATAATTAGTAATGTAGTAAATGTCTTGGTTATTAGTGATAGAAGAAAAGGCATTCTAAAGAATTATATGAAGCAATTTAATTATTCTATATTTGTATTAATATTCTATATTTGTATAATTGGTTATTTTCTATACGTGAGGTATATATGACAAAAAGAGTTTTCTTTTCCGATCAAAAATTAAGTGCATGATTAATTGAAGCATTCTATTGTTTACAGTTTATGCTAAAAAAATGCATTTAAAAAAACTATATTCATCAATATGAAAAAAAAAACTATATTCACCAAACTATATTCATCAATATTCATCTACACAAGGGGTTGGAAAAAAAAAATTAAAAAAAAAAAATAAAAAAACCAAAAAAACAATAAGCTAACAAAATCAAATATATAGGGGGTTGATTTTTTTAAAAAAAAACAAAAAAAGAAATAGAAAAAGCTATCAAAGTGAAATATATAGGGGGTTGAATTAAAAAAAAAAAATTAAAAATTTTTTTTAAAAAAAATTTTAAATACCCGAGTAAGCTATCAAAGTGAAATACGAAAGGAGTTGAAAAGAAATGAAGAAATAAAATAAGATAAAGTAAGATGAAATGAAAAATAAGCTATCAAAATGAAATACGTAAGGGGTTGGAAAAAAAAAAAAACATTCCAAAAATACAAATACAAATACAAATAGGAAAAGCCATTAAAATCAAGTACAGAAGGGGTTGGAAATTAATTTTAACATGATAAAAAGAAAAAGCTATCAAAATCAAATACTTAAGCAGTTGAATAAAAAAATGAAAAAATAAAAATGCTTCCACACCTTGGTGTCTTTTATTCCAATGAATAATGATACCTTTGTTTTTTTTGGAAATAAGTAGACATGGTTAACATGTATCATTTAGAAGTAAATAAGCTATGGTATTTTTAAAAATTAAATAAGTCCTATAGAATGTCAACTTTGGGCATCAAAAAATGAAGCAACGAAATATTTGACCCTTCGTGCTATAACTAAATGTATATACAACTTTAAAATTTTTACATGGTACGAATTGTTTGGATAAAATTTAGGTAAATTATTTGTAGTTTTATGTGGAAGGTTTTGCCACATGTACATTTTTTAAATAAGGGGTTTGAAGGAGACTTTGACGATGATTTAGTCAATTTTATTGCACTCTCTAAAATATTTTCTTTGAAGAATCTTTAGACAAGGAAATATCCTCACTGAACATCTAGTTTTTTTCCTTTCTAGTGTACTCTTTATAAACCTTTTCTTTCATGGTATATTTAAGTAATTATTGACAAAACGCTCAATTATGGACTACTTTGCATCATCAATAAACGTCCATTTGATGTGTTTTCCCTCAAGTTTCAACAAGAAGAAGTGAAATCTTTATGAAAAAGTGCATTCCTCGTACAAGGGATAAAGTATTATAAGTGAATTTTAATATAATATTCAAATCTCGACATCCATGTCCCACTATCATGGCCGATCCCCTCAGTAGGCGGCTGACTGAAACCCTAAACCGTAGAAATCCTTAACCCTAGAAACCCTATCCTTAGAAATCTACATTTTCTAATTAAAGGAAATACATCCTCTGCAAAATCCGGATCTGTGAAGTAAAGCGGGTGAAGGGAAGATCGTCGGCGACCCGCTGAGTGGACACCACTGCCACGCTTTCCTCATTGAGGAGTATGTCTGTGAGGACTCCAGAGTCGTCCTTTAGAACGGAACAATATTCTTGGTTACGACGTTCAAAGTCCAATCTAGTCGGCTGGCCGCCGACTAGGAGAGCCAATCTCTTGCTTACTAAACCGACCTATGGAATTTGAAATACATATAAAAATGACAAGAAATTGTCAGATAATGTGGAATTAAAAATACATCAAAAAGAAAAGTTATCCATATGGTTTAATTTCTATTGTTCGTCTAGAACAACATTCGAAGGAGACCCTGCCCGGTCCTGATTTTAGAAATTGGGATAAGTTGTCATATGCTTGCGCGAGGCGTGGCAAGGTAGGAAAATTGTCTCCTTCAAAGTGGGGAAAGTTCGTACGTGAGCGGAGAGCGTAGAGCGGAGAGCGGTGAGCGCAGAATGGAGAGCACAGAATTGACAATTAGGAAAATTTTCAAAAGCAAAGTAGACCCTATAACCGTGGAAAATTACTAAATTAAGGCTTAATTTTGACACTTTTTTTAGAAAAAGAGTATATTACCGTGGAAATTAGGATTATCTCTGGTAAGAATTTATTACGTTTGTTCTCAAAGATACAAATTAGGGCTGATGTCATGATGACGTCATGCATACATTCCTTTAGATTTATCATGGGTTTGGGCAAGATACAATGATCAGGCGTTGAGTTTTAGATCAAACAAATAATTCTTTCATAGAATTATGTAAATGCACGAGGAAAAAAACAACTTTCACAAAACATAAAGGAGGCAAGGTATACACGAGTATAAACTGGAAATGAGAATCATGAATATTTTACTGCTTTGCAATAGAGTAGACGATGCAGTATGTAATCAACTCCACTGAAATCGAATCAAATTAAATGGAAACAATGATAGAGCGAGGCCTCTTTCAAACTTCGAAGATGCTACAGTCGCTACTTCCACTCTCAGAACCCGATGACTCAGACTCTCCTTCTACAGCCTCGTCATCGACAAATAGAAGGGCCCTGGGATCAAAATTAGTGGGCCGACTAGGAACATATCTAAGTGCACCACATTGAAGCGCTTGTGCTAAGCCCTCTGCATAGTCCGGAAGAATAAAAGGCTGAACCGGGCTGGAATTAAGACGCCACGATGGAGTGAACACGGCTCTATGCCCACTTGGCGGTGTTGTCACAACTACTCTGCAATAGAAAGCCAGAAGTGGTTAGAACGAATAGGTAAATTTGCGTACAGAACTAATACTAGATCCATTGCACGAAACCTACAAATTCTAGAGTAAGACTTACAATACTTAGTGGGTCTTTGTTTCTTTGCTGGTGCTTCCTCTGCTGCTGCCGGTCTAGGATGTTTAGGGGGGCCCATGGGAGATTTTGCTGCCATATACGGTTTGAGAAGGGCGTTGAATATGGCTTCGTCATCCTCAAAAGCTATAATATGACGACCAATAGCCTGGCAAGCCTTGACAGAGGCCCCTGCAAGTCAAAGCAAGGTGAAGACGTGAGAAACTGAGGAAGGAATCAGAGAAATAATTCTGGGGAAACATGTAAGAACGGTTACCTGTTCCTGCCTTCCAGTCCAGGACTATGTCGCCGGGCTTCGAGAGCTCTCCAATTATGCTCTGCATCATCCCAGGGGATTTTTCCCTTGGCCCTCTCCATGGAACATCCCCATTCATTTGCTGAGAATCAACGTCGATAAAGTTGAAAATCGCATCACTCTCGGTAATGTTGAGGTCGCCGTGTATGACATCGGATTTCTTCGTTTGAAAGGAGAACTTAGATGGCGGCTCGCCACCACGAACGAAGACCCGGATCCAGAACCGATTAGTCTGCAATCAACCAAATTATGTCAGAATGAATAAACGGAAGGGATAGTACTAAGTAAACTGAAGGAAAGGAAAGGATGAAATTACCAGGTTTCCGGGGTTCGTAGGAGAAGTGAGGCCGAGCTCATTGAAGCCCCACCAGTCTTTGTAAAGGACGAACTTAGTGGCGCTAGCTTCTTCAAGAATCTCCGTTGCCAACGCTTGATCATTGTTGTAGATGATGCACAGAGCGCCATCATTTTGCAAGTAAAGACTTGCAAAATAGAAAATGTCGTACACATAATCCTTTTCACGGGAGTTCCAAGGAGGAATCACGGTAGGGGGATCGGAAACGAGAGGGACAGGAAGATTCTCAGGGATGTCAACGATGATCAAGTCGACTCCCAGATGATTCTCAACCTGGCACCGCTCAGGAACTTCGTTCTGGCGGCCACTTCCAAACTGGAGAAACAACGCTATAGGGTTAGACAATATGAAATTAATTGAAGTGTATGTAATATCGAATTGTTTAAGAAGTGACTCATACCTTGCGCACGAAGTCTAGAGTTTTCACCCAATCCGGATGGCCACCTTTGTCTTTGAGCTCCATGTTACGAACCAGTAACGGGGTCACGGATGACTTGATGATAGAAACACCAGTGGAATGGAGAGTTCCTGCGTAGGAGGTGCTTGCCGGGAGAAGTCTGGCCTTCCTTTGCTCCAGAAGACCTCTGGTGATAGCGGATGCACTGACCGATGAAGGCGCAGGAGTAGGGGACGGATTGGGAACGACAATCACAGGGAGTGGAATGGCAGCGCCCTTCTCCGGTGCGGAGGACTCTGCACCAGTCTCCTGAGAGCCCTGGGACGTAGCACCCAGCTTTCGCAGTCGCCGCCCCCGCCCTTTCTTCGGTGGAGGTGCAGATGATTGATCCTGGAGGCCTTCGGCCTCATCAGAACCGTCTCCAGAATCGTCGATGGCTATTGATCCCGCGTCAAGCTCAGCTTTGAGCTCCGCTTCAGACTCAACAACGAAACCTCGAATGCAATCGAGGTACCAACAACCAGCGGCTAGGTGCGGAGAGCTGAACCTCTTCAGCTGCAGAGGAGTATAGATACACTGATCAGAGCCTCTCTGAATCCACGAGGCGAAGTATGAAGGCAACTTCTCAGGGTCAATTACACCTTTTGGAAGCAGCTCTCTCGTGAAGTACCTAATGAAAATCATGTGCCATATTAATCAGAATCATAGTATTGACAGTAAATAAAAGCGAAAAAGAAAAAAAGATAAAAATTCGAAGTGCATAAAAGTCATACCGGTATGTCACACGCTTAACAACATCTGCTGCTCCCGGATAAGTGGAAAAATCAGACTTCTTATCAAAAGGCTTTTCTGCGCGAGTACTTATAAATGCGGGGAAAGCCTTTTCCCAAAGGAGAATACGCCAACTCTCCACATATGCGTCTGGCCGCAACAGTCCCGGGAAGGACTTCCACTTGATGACAACGTTCTCGGTCTTGCAGATGTCATCAAACTCCCGGGAAACAGCATCCTCTATCTGCGATTGAAAGGTAAAGTCATTGAGGTAAATATTGACATGGGACAAAGAAGAAGTAGTATCTGTAATTATTTCGAAGTTTGAAGGTACTATACCCCAGCCCAGAATGTTGCCTTGTTCAACCAAGGGTCGAAGTCGGCCTCCTTAAACTCCTGGGGCAAAAATCTGTAAGATTGTCGTGCACTTGCTGAAGAGTTCCACCACCTCAGCCAACGCGCCTTGAACTTTGCATCAACAGCTGCAGGAACAATCTTCTGAAGCTTGTCCACTGTCATCTCCGGCTTGGAGAATTCACTGTAATGCCGATTGATCTGGGAAGTGAACATTACATGAACGGGAAGGTTAGTGTTTAAATTACTTATTCAAAAGTAAAGTAGAGATGTGAAGAAACTAACCTCCGCGAGGAAGTCATCACCGTTTTTGGGATTGGCAATGGCGAGGTACTTGGTGAAGTCCTTCCTCTTAATGTAGTCGACCATGTTGGTCGAAGCGGCAGACATGGCATCCCATACACCCGCCGCCGTTTGCTCTGTTATGGGTGTTTTCTCCTTGTAGGCCCGGGCAGCTTCGTCAGAAGCAGCCACGATTTCTCTCTGGAAAATAAAATTATCAACTTCTGAGTATAAACAGCATGGCAATTCATGACATTTAGAAGCGGGAGGGGAGGGGGGGGGGAGAAAGTTCTTACACGATAAAGAAATGTGATGAAGATTTTGGTTGGCAAAGTAAACCATCCTGGAATTGATGGTTTGTGATTCAAACATATTTGATACTCCGCTGGTGAGAGAAGATCCTTGAATTCCTCCAATTTCATCACACCAAAAGAGCGAATACGAAAGAGTTTTGCAGGAAGATTACTCTTCACGTAATCATTCTCTGTGGACCTGCTCGAAGATATGGTAGGTAGTTAAAGCCGTGTAGTGAAAGTTCAAGCAGCTTTCAAAAAGTGAGGACAAGAAGTAGGGAAAAAATGCTTACCAGTTGATGTCGTGCATGGCATGAAGAAGGTTTCCCACATGACCACGTGGGTCGAGAACAATGCAATGCACGGAGATGTGCCAAGCTGGATCATCATAGTGATGGTTGTTGATATGTCTGTACCATGCGGCAAGGCGATGGTTACCTTCCCAGACATAGAACATCTTCCCGGAGAACTCCTTCAAGTCAGGATCGGCCAAGAGCTCATCCTCGAAAGCATCGTTGACTTTCTGCCAACAAGGGCTCCAGTCAGCCTTGATCTCAGGCGTGACTTCCGCTGTCATCTCCTCGTGGTTGTACATGGAAATGTACATGACCCGGTCACCATCTCTATATCCATTGACGAACTCTCGCTCCAAATGTTGAACTCCCATTTCTCCTACAGGTCGCACTCTTGCCATTGACTGCATCCTGCAGAGGGGTACGAGCATACGGGACTTCGTCTTTGGGAGTATTCGGAGGTCGTTGATGACGGTTGTAGAGTCCAATTTGAATTGTTTTCTGTGTTCCAATTCACTGTCCACTGCATTCGTCAATTCAGTAGGACAAGATGGCGCTGGCAACTGATCCTGTGTTTGTGTTTGAGTTACCTGTCAAACGTCATACGTATTTAGAGTTGCTTAATAGATAAAGAACGTAAGCAAATCGAAAACAATAATGTAGAATATAAGAATTACTTCGCAGACTGGTACATCTCAGACTGCAGCAGAAATAAGTAGAGCTTAGGCCACTATGTGCGTCGTGCACGACTATAATACTCCCTAGCCTGTCTACAGTTCCAGTGACGGCGCCTCTTCCAAAATCGCCTAGTCTGCTGGACAGGGCATGGCAGTATCGCCGGGAGGGCGAAGACAACATGGGCTGGCCTCCTCACTCTAATAGGCGAGGATGGAGAAGGTGGAGACATAGGCGGGGTCCCAAGTCTTGGAGAGGTAGGCATGTAGCCCGGGGATGTAGGCTCATAGACAGGAGACGTAGGCATGTACTGAGGAGAGTGGACCTCGAGAGGTCCACTACCTAAACCTACAGGGTTGCCCGAATCACATCTACATAAATAATGCTGATCAAACGAATCCGAGAGGTCGGAGACATTGATCACTGAAATCGGCGAACTGATGGACAAGGGTGCATCTGAGAATACCTAGAGAAAAAGAACAAAGACATTGTCAGATTCCCAACTAAGCTTTCAAAAGAAAATTAGAAAGGACTATGGAGGTTGAATATACTATGCTATTCTTAATTGAGAAACCAAAATCCAACAACTTACCTCAGTTTCAGCTGGAGTTGGGCCATCAAAGTCACTTGCAGTGAATTGCTCTGTGACCTCCTATAATACAAAGGGAAAACAAATAATAAGAAATCAACAGAAAACAGCGAACAACAAGAAGAAAGCAACAGTTGACATTTAAACATATTCATTCCCCAGATATAATTCTTCTTGTTTTTAAAATAAGCCCCCTTCTCCCCCTCCTCCTCCCCCACATCCACCCCCTCCTTGTGAGGGAGTGTCACCCCCGAATGCGCCTTGGCGAGCACCTCTGCCCCCGGGGCAAGTGCCGCAAGGTGGCTCCTCCAAGCTGCAGCTGCAGGCTCTCGGGCCGCAGACATGGCCTCCGCAAAGCCCCCAATTTCTCCATAGCCCCCCTCCCCCCAATCCAGCCCAACCTCAACTGCGGATGTCCGCTCCGAATGCGCCTTGGCGGGCACCTCTGCCCCCGGGGCAAGTGCCGCAAGGTGGCTCCTCCAAGCTGCAGCTGCAGGCTCTCGGGCCGCAGCCATGGCCTCCGCAAAGCCCCCAATTTCTCCACAGCCCCCCTCCCCCCAATCCAGCCCAACCTCAACTGCGGATGTCCGCTCCGAATGCGCCTTGGCGGGCACCTCTGCCCCCGGGGCAAGTGCCGCAAGGTGGCTCCTCCAAGCTGCAGCTGCAGGCTCTCGGGCCGCGGCCATGGCCTCCGCAAAGCCCCCAATTTCTCCATAGCCCCCCTCCCCCCAATCCAGCCCAACCTCAACTGCGGATGTCCGCTCCGAATGCGCCTTGGCGGGCACCTCTGCCCCCGGGGCAAGTGCCGCAAGGTGGCTCCTCCAAGCTGCAGCTGCAGGCTCTCGGGCCGCAGCCATGGCCTCCGCAAAGCCCCCAATTTCTCCACAGCCCCCCTCCCCCCAATCCAGCCCAACCTCAACTGCGGATGTCCGCTCCGAATGCGCCTTGGCGGGCACCTCTGCCCCCGGGGCAAGTGCCGCAAGGTGGCTCCTCCAAGCTGCAGCTGCAGGCTCTCGGGCCGCAGCCATGGCCTCCGCAAAGCCCCCAATTTCTCCACAGCCCCCCTCCCCCCAATCCAGCCCAACCTCAACTGCGGATGTCCGCTCCGAATGCGCCTTGGCGGGCACCTCTGCCCCCGGGGCAAGTGCCGCAAGGTGGCTCCTCCAAGCTGCAGCTGCAGGCTCTCGGGCCGCGGCCATGGCCTCCGCAAAGCCCCCAATTTCTCCATAGCCCCCCTCCCCCCAATCCAGCCCAACCTCAACTGCGGATGTCCGCTCCGAATGCGCCTTGGCTGGCACCTCTGCCCCCGGGGCAAGTGCCGCAAGGTGGCTCCTCCAAGCTGCAGCTGCAGGCTCTCGGGCCGCGGCCATGGCCTCCGCAAAGCCCCCAATTTCTCCATAGCCCCCCTCCCCCCAATCCAGCCCAACCTCAACTGCGGATGTCCGCTCCGAATGCGCCTTGGCGCGCACCTCTGCCCCCGGGGCAAGTGCCGCAAGGTGGCTCCTCCAAGCTGCAGCTGCAGGCTCTCGGGCCGCGGCCATGGCCTCCGCAAAGCCCCCAATTTCTCCATAGCCCCCCTCCCCCCAATCCAGCCCAACCTCAACTGCGGATGTCCGCTCCGAATGCGCCTTGGCGGGCACCTCTGCCCCCGGGGCAAGTGCCGCAAGGTGGCTCCTCCAAGCTGCAGCTGCAGGCTCTCAGGCCGCAGCCATGGCCTCCGCAAAGCCCCCAATTTCTCCACAGCCCCCCTCCCCCCAATCCAGCCCAACCTCAACTGCGGATGTCCGCTCCGAATGCGCCTTGGCGGGCACCTCTGCCCCCGGGGCAAGTGCCGCAAGGTGGCTCCTCCAAGCTGCAGCTGCAGGCTCTCGGGCCGCAGCCATGGCCTCCGCAAAGCCCCCAATTTCTCCACAGCCCCCCTCCCCCCAATCCAGCCCAACCTCAACTGCGGATGTCCGCTCCGAATGCGCCTTGGCGGGCACCTCTGCCCCCGGGGCAAGTGCCGCAAGGTGGCTCCTCCAAGCTGCAGCTGCAGGCTCTCGGGCCGCGGCCATGGCCTCCGCAAAGCCCCCAATTTCTCCATAGCCCCCCTCCCCCCAATCCAGCCCAACCTCAACTGCGGATGTCCGCTCCGAATGCGCCTTGGCGGGCACCTCTGCCCCCGGGGCAAGTGCCGCAAGGTGGCTCCTCCAAGCTGCAGCTGCAGGCTCTCGGGCCGCAGCCATGGCCTCCGCAAAGCCCCCAATTTCTCCACAGCCCCCCTCCCCCCAATCCAGCCCAACCTCAACTGCGGATGTCCGCTCCGAATGCGCCTTGGCGGGCACCTCTGCCCCCGGGGCAAGTGCCGCAAGGTGGCTCCTCCAAGCTGCAGCTGCAGGCTCTCGGGCCGCAGCCATGGCCTCCGCAAAGCCCCCAATTTCTCCACAGCCCCCCTCCCCCCAATCCAGCCCAACCTCAACTGCGGATGTCCGCTCCGAATGCGCCTTGGCGGGCACCTCTGCCCCCGGGGCAAGTGCCGCAAGGTGGCTCCTCCAAGCTGCAGCTGCAGGCTCTCGGGCCGCGGCCATGGCCTCCGCAAAGCCCCCAATTTCTCCATAGCCCCCCTCCCCCCAATCCAGCCCAACCTCAACTGCGGATGTCCGCTCCGAATGCGCCTTGGCGGGCACCTCTGCCCCCGGGGCAAGTGCCGCAAGGTGGCTCCTCCAAGCTGCAGCTGCAGGCTCTCGGGCCGCGGCCATGGCCTCCGCAAAGCCCCCAATTTCTCCATAGCCCCCCTCCCCCCAATCCAGCCCAACCTCAACTGCGGATGTCCGCTCCGAATGCGCCTTGGCGGGCACCTCTGCCCCCGGGGCAAGTGCCGCAAGGTGGCTCCTCCAAGCTGCAGCTGCAGGCTCTCGGGCCGCAGCCATGGCCTCCGCAAAGCCCCCAATTTCTCCACAGCCCCCCTCCCCCCAATCCAGCCCAACCTCAACTGCGGATGTCCGCTCCGAATGCGCCTTGGCGGGCACCTCTGCCCCCGGGGCAAGTGCCGCAAGGTGGCTCCTCCTAGCTGCAGCTGCAGGCTCTTGGGCCGCGGCCATGGCCTCCGCAAAGCCCCCAATTTCTCCATAGCCCCCCTCCCCCCAATCCAGCCCAACCTCAACTGCGGATGTCCGCTCCGAATGCGCCTTGGCTGGCACCTCTGCCCCCGGGGCAAGTGCCGCAAGGTGGCTCCTCCGAGCTGCAGCTGCAGGCTCTCGGGCCGCAGCCATGGCCTCCGCAAAGCCCCCAATTTCAACATAGCCCCCCTCCCCCCAATCCTCCCCCACAAATCTAAACACCCACAAATCATCAAAACCCAATACCCGAACTTCGATTCTCACCTCCTCGGTGGCAGGGCCGCGGTCTGACCTGCCTTCCTCACTCGCAGTGACCTCCTCCAGACGCTCCTCTCCATGCTCCTCTCCACGATCCGCCATCTCCTCAGCTCTTCTCTCCTGTAACGTGGCCGCGGCTGTTTGTTGCGATGGGGCTTGCAAAGAGGCCTTCCCTCTCCCACCTCGACCCTTACCCCTCCCTCGACCCCTCACCTCGGACTTTCGACCTCTTCCTCGGGCCGACCCCTCATCCATGTCCACATCTGGACCTGGACTTCCCGCAATGTCAAGCGAATGATCATCCTCCCCACTAGTTTCAGTAGGACTTCCAGGGTGCCCTCGCCCCGCTCGTGTAGCAGCAAGTAGTTCCCCACCTTCGCCCGCCTCCATAATTTGGCGTCTCGCTCTCCTAGCGACTTTTCTCAACGTCTCATGATCTGACTCCTCGCCCGTAACCACTTCTGGCGTCTTCTCCTCTTCAACGTCTTGCTCAATCCTAAACAAGTCGCCAATCTGCGCAAATGTTTAGGACTATGACGAAATTTACTACTCCACTTTTATTTTGAACAACCGTTCAGATTCATGCAGCTTCACTATTCTAAACAGTAAAACAACGAACCCGCAGCAAAGACAATACTTCAAACGAACTATAATTCACATTTAATATCTTTTTATTGATGGATTCTGAAACTTACCACATCGATATTACCATGGTCGCCCGACTGAGAATCCGTCCCTCCTGTCGAACACTCCTTGAATCCGAAAGAAGGTTGCGGTGTCTCCAAAGTCGGACTACAATTCAGTCCTAGCTCTTCCGTCATCTCCAGATGTTTCTCTCCGCTACTTATTACTTCATGCTCCTCATGCTCAACTGCGGTATCCTCTAAAACCTCATCTTCCGCCTCTACTATGGACTCTAGAATGAGTTTACGGATGCTACAAAATTTAATTGCCACAGGCAGCCCAGCTCCTCGAACCTTCAGAGGTGCACTCAAGAGGTTGCCTTTCGACTTTGACTTCCTACTTAATTCTCTCCTCTTCCTCGATCTCCTGTTAGTAAAATCTGTACCACCTGGTTTTCTTCTACGCCTAGGAGTGACATAAGTGGAGGGAGCTGACCCTCCACTGTCCTTCATATGTCTAACTAACGAGAGAAGTCTCTTCACAATATAGCTCTCCTCCTAACTTCCCTCTAACTTATGTATCCCAAACCTGCAACCCCCCTGACTCAGCCCTAAATACTTCCCATATTCTAAACCTACTTGAATTAATGAAAACTATAAATAAATTGCAATTTGAATTAAAGCTGATGGGATCTATCTATATTGGAAGAGAATAAACAAAGCCCACATAATATTAAAAGGTTTGAATTAAGCACAGAAATACTTGTATCAAATATGGATGCAAGTGACGGCTCACTCTAATCTCACTCACAGTCTGTCTGTCCAGTAATTTATTATGAAAATTGAGGAACTCAAACACTGAATAAAATATAGAATTTGAATAAATCATATGCTTGCATTAGTCTTATAAATATATAACTAATGCATGAATTTGATTAATTCAAATTCTATATATTTATTGTTTTAAATGCAAAAGGAATAGACGGCTCTTTTTAATCCGATCACACCCCATAAAAAATAGAATCTGCTCCACCATTCAAATACGCGACGCAATATTCTAAAAATCTTACTACATATTTATGGGCCTGCAAAAAGCAACATCATAATTAGTTAGCGCCGTCTCTCTTTAATCATACATTCGTTACGTAGCAGAATGAATCATTATCTAGTCGTCCACATGGACATTCCAATTTGAATAAAATGATCAACAGCGATGCATCATTCCTCTCACTTCGCTCTCGCGATACTGCTTTGCTACTACACTCACTCTTCTTCCTTCTTCCTCTAGTATATTTGTGTTGCCTGCGAATATGGGGATGGTCTGTCTGTACGCCCAAGGCATGGGCATCCCTCTTAGGTTTCGCGTAGATGACGATGGTCTAGCTACGGTGTCCTCTCTTCGCCTCAGTCTCAGATTCCATTTTCGTGAGGATTCCATCAGTATAGAGGAGGAGATCTTTGATGACGTTACTGCCGAGGTTACCCACACCCTCGGACAACCTTCAATGAGAGATGAGAACAACATGTTGCAGTGGAGACTCCTCCCTGGATCCTATAGAGTCTATGGTCTTACTGATTCTCTTATGGCTGCATCCACTGAGATCCTCACCCCCCGTCGCTCATCTACTTGCACAATTCAGACTCCCTTACCTCATGATGTCAAAGTCAAAGTCGAGCCTGGTACCGAGACTTCAGATGTAGAGAAACCTCCTCCGACCGTCATATCTCTCTCTTCTGACGACGAAGTCAGTCCCGTCAAGTTGGTGCCTAAGGTCCACGCAGATGCTCCTCCTTCCAATGTGTCTCCTCCATTGTCCCAGGTCACAGTTAGCATTGTTCCGCTCCTTAAAGAGATTGCTAAGACGCGTGGGTCCAAAAACATTTTGAAGAAGATAGACTATTCCACTATTAGACACGAGAGAGTAGAGTACTTGCCTGCGAAGTTTGATGGTCCGGTTCTTTTTGAGTTGCCCCCAGCTGCTGCAGGTTCCTCTAAGCTCGCCGCCAAGTCTATGCAGGGAATGGACAAACGATACGACGGACACTTGTGGACCAAGACCATCACAACAAACATCAAAAACGACTTCGGACTCTCTTTTCGAAGTTCCACCTGCGTCGGATGGCTCCGGTGCAGCAACCAGGAGTGTGACTTTCTCAAGCGTGTTCCCAAGATCTTCGAGGTCAACGAGACTGAGTTCGAAGGCTGTACCCTGCAAGCTTTTGTCATGGACCAGCCTCCTCCATCCGACTCCACGCTAGTGTGCAAGGTATGTAAAGAACCTCCATCATGTGTAGCTACATGCGAGGCTAAGATTTATTACGTTGTGGGCAAACCGAATCAGACTAGAGCGTGTATTCACATAGGAACACATGATCATCCAGTGAAAGTAGGAGACTACAGAGACTCTAAAGCAGAGATTAGTAGCTTAATAGAAGAGCAGGTAGAGATGAACAACAAAGCAACGAAGAGCGCCGTTGTCCTGGAGGCGAGCAAACTCCTCATCGGGAGCTACCTTCTACAGCCCGAGGATGCTCCACCGAGGAAGCTGACGATGGAGGAGCTGGTTCCTGTTCTGGATCGATGCAAAGACATGGCGTCGCCCAACATCCGCAACAAAGTCGCCACCTTCAAAAAATTCGTAAGGTACGGAATCATGGACGGTATCACCAAGCTCCGTGGAAACAGTCTCTGGGCGTATGTCCAGGAGAATAGGTTTCCTGGTCAGGGATCCATGCGTGATAAAGTCTTTGTCTTCAAGATGTCGGAGGTCGGGCCGGGCAGTGGTGTCGACTTGGTCAGCCGTATGCAAGCTGGTGGCGACTTGGAGAACGCATGGATCATGTTCGACCATGTCAAACGCGTCAAAGATTGGTCGACGATGGCGTGCCATGTGTACGACGCCACCTACTGCCGCGTGATGACAATTGCCACTTGCGACATGCAGTCCGAGGACACGGACGCCCAGCTCGTCTTCTGGAAAAACCTGAACCTGGTCATGGAGATCAATGGCGTTGCAGCGCCGAACTTCAAGGGGTTCATGGCGGATAACGCACAGGCCAATTGGAATGCAGTGCGGATCCTTTACGGCAATGGCAACAAAGAGGACCCAATGGAGGACCGGGAGCGGTCGTGCTTATTCCACTGGACTCAGAACATGGTGGCGTATACGCAGAAGCACTTCCCCGAAGAACTCTGGGAACAGCACAAGAAGATGTGCACTCAGTACAAGAATGCGACCAGCATGGCAGAGGCGGAAACTCTGTACCACGCGTTGCGAGCATGGTGGGCATCCACCGGGGTCGTTGGCGAGAGCGGGCTCATCAAACTCGATCAGTGGCTGTCATTCTGGCACCACCGCTTCCGCCAGTGGGGGGGATTCATGACCGAGGTACGATCTCTGCACTCTGTTTTTATGTTTTTCATACTGGTTTCCTAGCCCTAACCTACAAAACTCTAATCCGTGAATCTAACGGCACCTACTGTCAAACCTGCAGAAATTCACAAAAGAAGAACTTACAGAGATGCCTACCTGTAACCTCGCCGAAACAGTTCACAACAAGTGGCTCCAAGCTTCAGGAAACAACGGGAACGACCTGTACGTTGCTACCGTGGACGATTTCGTTCGGGCATTTCTACAGGTCGTCAACTACTACCAGTTCCTCAAAGGTGACGTCGGCGGAACAGGACCATCCAAGAAGGAACTCAGGCTTCGGATGGCTGAACGCAACGCGAAGAAATGGGGAAATCCTACACTGCTCGACAAGCCCATGCTCGATATGCCAGGCGCTGATGAGTTCTGCACCCGTCAGCCTATTATGCCAGGAGCGGAAGTCTTCGGTTCACAGAAGCGAAAGGCCGACGTCCTTATCGGAGGTGACGAAGAGTCTCATCGCCCGGATAAGACCAACTTCTCACGCCCAAGAGGCCCAAGACGTGCCGTCAGGGCTCGCCCTATGCAGATGCCCGTCATTGTGGAAGACGACTCCGAACAGGACACCGAGGTACAATGTACCCAACCTCCTGCCCAGGAAGTTGATTCCCCTTTACCTTCACCTGTGAACAAGGGCGGCATTCGCCATGTCAACGCGGTTGAAGAAACCAAGGTGGACGTGAAGGAGTGGCACATTTCGAGACTGCACAAACTTTCTGCGAAGTGCTGCTGGGCCCAAAGAGCTGAAACGAAGAAGAAGTGCACTGAGAGAATCGTCAGGGGGCCCCATTGCACAGCTGCACCGACCTACACTGGGCTCTGGACTAACTATCGCAGGAACCTAGTGGAGAAGACTGAGTTCTTCTTCTGCTCCGACGATATCGAGCGTTGCGTGAAAGGCTCTAAGCGCAAGTGGGTAGCACACTACTCAAAGGACCAGGAATTCCCCTCCATTCCTGAGGTCTGGCCAGTGAAACTAGGTACTAACCTAAAACTTACTGAGATTCTTGCCCTCGAAGCAGCGGGCTTCCAACTTCCGCAGAAGAAACCGGTCTCCCCAAGACGCCTCTTCTCCTCTGCCCCGCCCCCTGCAAATCTCAACTCGGTGCCAGTCCCTGCAGACGCTGACCGCTACCCAGGCAAGAGAGACGGCAAGATGGTGAAGCGCACTGCCACTCGTCCCAATCAAGCGCAGCGACTCTCCATGGGCTCCTCCGAATCTCTTAAAGCGCGCCTCCCTTCCGTCACCATGATACCTGAGCCGGGCCACGGTTGCATCATTGGGCTGGATTCCGGCGTCGCTCCACACATCACACGGTACCAGATTACCATCAGTTCTTACCCTGGTTGCACTTGCCCAGCATTCAAGAAGACAATGACTACGTTCCGTGGGAAGACTCAGTTCACGTATTGTAAGCACCTATACTACATATTCTTGAAGGTCTGCAACCGTGATCCCGAAGCGGAGCTTTTCATCCATGCGCCTACCTTCAGCTTCAACGAGGTCAAGCTACTCTTAGAGAGTGGAATCTTGCGTCACCCCTTGGCGAAGAAGTAGGTAGCCCTCCTACTTTAGAACTTCCATTTCCACAATGGCCATTTGTCACGTAGTGAATGATTTTAGTAATATACCATATACTAAGTCAGCTATTGAGAAGCTGTATTGACTTCTTCATTATATTAAAGGCTTTGGTGTTCACATTGATTGCATTCTATTTCAATACATTGTATCTTGAAGAAGTGCACTATATACCTCGTATCCCCTGACATGTACCCTTTATTAAGGCAAACATATACTTGTTATTAGATGTTCTAATCTTCGAACCTAACACGTTTAGGGTTGCCCACTACACTATCAGCAGGACTGCCAGCCGCTGACTGTACTACAGGAGAAACTACATTCGCATTCACTTTCGTTCCCACACTTGGCAAATGTCCTTGGTATGATCGTTTCAGCAATGGCCCACCTCCTCGCCCCCGATTAACTGATTCCCTGGAATAGGTTCCCCTTGGGATCTTTCCAACCTTCGAGTATGCATGTGGTTGCAAAGGCACATCTGCGTCCTTCTCTAGCACTCTGATATCATCCGAATTTTCTGAACGTGGAGGGTCAGCTCTTACATCCGGTTGTACGTCAACATCCCTTGTCGAAGGACGCCCTTGGCTGTTGCCCATCACCTCTTCTTCGTCGTCCACCTCAACATATGGTTGAAATGGACAAACATCGTCAGCAAGTGAAACAACAATATCTCTGACGTCTTCCATAGCTGTTGTCCCGCACTACGGAAAAGAGCTTCAGAAAACACCAACACAAAAGAGGCTGAGACATTCCCTACTCTTATCTTAAATATCCCTGAAGGAGATGCTTGGCGCCCTTGAAAATCGGATATTCATTCATTTGAAAGTTGCATCTTCCTCAACTGAATGGAAAAGGATGAGGGTTGAGCAGAAGTCATTTAGCTTTTAAAATTAAAAAATAATAAAAAAAATTAAAAAAAAATTATAAAAGCTAAAAGGAAAAAAAGCAAAAATAAATATTAAGGTTGAAAATAATATGAAGGCGACTAAAAAAATGAAAGAGAAAATAAATGAAAGACAAAATAAAATGAAAGAGAAAATAAAATGAAAGAGAAAAAAAATGAAAGAGAGAATAAAATGAAAGAAAAAATAAAAGGAACTAGAAAATAAAATGAAAGGAAAAATAAAATGAAAGAGAGAATAAAATGAAAGAGAAAAGAAAATGAAAGAGAATTAAAGGAAAGGAAAGATAGATAGAGTAATGGAAGTTAATATGAAGAATAAAAGAAATAAACCATGTAGACCATGGCGGATGATTTCTAACAATGTTAAGAAATTGTTACGATATTAAATGTTACTTTATCCCTCTTAAGAGCTTTAATACCAATACATTTTATGCGGTAATTTGCATATAAATTTGAGGAGATAAAGGGAATTAATGTATGCCTAAACTAGTTAGAAGGAGCTGGAGCATAGTAATTGGTGCACGTTAAAAAATTAATCATCAAAAAAAAGAGAAAACGAACTACAAATTCAATGAAAACACTGTAATTATTCCACGGTTATAGGGTCAATAAAATAACTAAAATTAGTATTTTTCCTAAAATACACTAAGAATATTCGGATCTTCTAATTTTATAATTTATTTTTAGTAAAAAAGTTGCTATTTTTAGGTTCTGTCCCCCATTCTGTGCTCTCCGCTCTCCAAATCTGCGCTCACCGCTCTCCGCTCTGCGCTCTCCGCTCACGTACAAGCTTCCCTCCCTTCAAAGTTAGACCATACCATGAGAAGTAAACAATGTGGGTTAATTACGCTTAGATAAATATCTGCCAAAACGTTAAGTTATTTCCAATTAGGTTAGTCCTAGTTAAGCTAGTCTTAGTCGGCTACTCGCCGACTAGAAGAGTATGCTCTACTAGGCTAGCTGCGGCTAGCTGCGGGTAGTTAAGCTAGTCCTAGTCGGCTACACGCCGACTAGGAGAGTAAGCGCTATTAGGCTAGATCCACGTTGGCTAGTAGTCGCCCAGAAACCCTAGAGAAGTGGATTACTAGAACTTTCACCAGTTCAGTAGAAGAACTCCAGCCGCCTCTTCCAGTAATTGGTACTGAACTCCCTTTGCCATAGCAGCTGAGCGCCGGAAGTTTTGTCAACCAGTCGCATAGTGTAGAAGTTAGCAGAGAGCGAATATTTCATCGTTATGTGGAGGCGGGGTAGCAATGTGGGGTATCCGCAATGTCAGGAGACACTAGCTGTCATCGAGGAGCTCCGGCCACAGTTTAGGGCGGTGGTCGTCCGTTCTCGCAACACCGCCATTCCTACTTTTGTGCACATCGCACGCCTTCTACAGCCAAGTGCGGAGTGGTATTGGAGTGTTGCTCACACCATAGAGTTGATTGAGATCTCTGACGCTTCCGACATCCCCTTTCCCCTGACGTTCGAGGAGTCCGAGATTGATGGCAGCGTTCACTTCAGCCACATAGAGGAAGTGTCAACGCACACCATGTCAAGTGCAGGGTGGCTCCGCGTCATTGACGAAGCATACGACGTCTCGGAGGGTGCTGGAATTCGTCACTCTCGCCAAGATCAGTGGTGCAGAGGAAACTCTAGCCCGCAGTCGTCGTGTTTGTCGTTTGGATCCGTGCTTCCATCGGTCGATACTGGGTATAGTGCTGTCCAAGCCAAGTCCAGTGCGAAGGACCGCACGGTGCATGGCCGTTAGCGACTATATGCGGCTTTTCTCCATGTACAACACTAGTAGGAAAACGGGTTTTTAAGACACAACAAAAGACTTCCTGGAATGTCATTTTTCACAGGATGGAAATTAAAAGACTATAACCTTTCCTGTCCATACGGACTAGTCCTTTATTTGTCCACTGTTGTTTGGGACTGGATTTACCGGCGAGGTAAACGCAAGTCACGGGGGCACTTTCAGTTGTAATATGTTTCAGTTTGCAACATGGCACTCTGTTCGTGTTGTGGATCGTTCAGTAACCTAGAGTTAGATTTTCGAAGCCTCTTACTGTGTTCACAACTTATACATGCAGAAGATGAACAATTTCGGAAAAGAATATAATGCACTCCGTAGTTTCAGTGACAGGATCGGCCTCGATATTCGGCTTCTCTTTTGGAGGTACAGTCACACCTCGATAAGTGTTACCTGGATATGTGTTAAAACTCTATATGTGTTATGGAGAATTCCGCTCCCTTAAAATTAACACTAGTAAGTGTTATGTGTTAAGTGTTATGTAATGTTGTGCTCCCCACTTTGTTAAATTTACCTCGATAAGTGATAACTTTCTTAAAAAGGACTTCTGTAAGAACCATAGTTTGGAGAGAGATAACTTTGAGATCAAGTAATAGTTTCTAGGTACAAAGTAACCCTAGAAGTCCATTTTAGAAACAAATTGATTGGTACATGTATTTTTAAGATCATAAAGTAAAAGATCATATATTTTAAGTTTATAGAGTAAAAGATAAGTACACTTTTAAGTTTATAAACTTAAAATAAAAGCAAGTAGGCAAAGTGGAAAGGATATAAAAAGGGAGTGAAGGCTATAGAATATATTATTAAATATTATTTTGTGAACTTCATACATAGAATATATATTGTTGGGATTGTCAGTTGTATTGTAAATTCATTGATAAAAGATAATTTGTTGTTAAAAGAATATTCCTACACAATGCAATGGCAAAGGGTCATGAGTTCACGTTAGAGCAAAAATAAAAGATTATTCAACATCGTGAGGATATTTTAGCTCGTGGTGGAAAGATTACCAATAGAGCATTGACTGCTTGGGCCAATGAACACTTTCAAGTTCATGTGTCTGAGAATGAATATTGGAAGAATAATAAAGCGGAAAGAGGAATTGACTGGACTTGACGTTGCACACCTCGGAGATTCCAAGCGCATGCGAAAGTCTGAGAATCCTGAAGTGGAGCAAGCCACTTTTAATTGGTTAACAACAATGCAAGAAAGAAATGTAGCTGTATCTGATGACCTTCTGGTGGCTACTGCACAGAGATTTTACACAAATATTCCTAGGCGTTCTAACGAGAAGGAGCTTAAGTTTTCTCATGGATGGATACAAAATTTTAAGCAAAGATATAATATCAGGAGTTATAATCGTCATGGTGAAGACACATCAGCTGATGTTTCTGAAGAGGTTCCGAAGAGAATGGAAGACAATTAAAACTCTTGCATCTGAATATCAGAGTTGTGATACTTTTCAACATGTACGAAACTGGATTGTTTTATAGGTTGGAACCAAATCATACATTAGCTACAAAAAGGTTATCTGGAAAAGGAAACAGAAGGAACGCATCACAGTGGCACTTACTGCAAATGCTGATGGAAGCATCATGCTTCGTCCATTGGTTATCAATCAATATTTGAAGCCTCGGGCTTTTACAAGGAGACACATTATAAATCCAACAAATCTAGGCATACAATGGTATGCTAATAAAAAAGCATGGATGACAACACACATTTTTGAACAATTTATAGTATCTTTTGACAGGAAGATGGTAACTGCTGGGAAAGAGAAAGTACTTCTGTTGGTGGATAATTTTTCTGGACATCAAATACCTAATGTATGTTCAAGATTGAGGGTGACACGATTAGAATTTTTACCTCCAAATACAACTAGTCGTTTCCAGCCTATGGATGCAGGAATCATTGCATCATTCAAAGCTCAATACAGGAAGTTATTAATTCAATACCAAATAGATTGTATTTCAGCCGGCAAGAGTTTTGAGATTGATGTGTACCAGGCTGTGATCATGCTTGAGACGGCTTGGCGTAACGGAGTGACTCCAACAACAATTCAGAATTGTTGGAGACACACTGGAATTCTTTCAATTCTTGTGGAAAATGAAGTCATTCAAGAGCAACAAAGGAAAGATGTAGAGGAGGTTAAATCTATTGGAACAACTACATTAAATATCATCTGAGACCGAGATTCCTAATATGGATGTTCAAGAATATGTTGAAGAATATTATGAGCTTGAGTTTGATTTGAATAACCCTTATCAGCCCACTGATGAAGAAATTATTGAACAATAAGATAGTGAGCACGAAGATATTGGAGATCTTGATGAAGCTATTCCTCATGATATAGTAGAAGAGGTTGTGGGCTTTAAAGATGAAAGTAGTGCTCTTCAAACTGTGAAGAAGTTCTTAGAAGCAAAGACCTAATGACACCATGTTATCCATTAGGAATATTGTAGCATTAGAAAAAGAAGTAGAATCTTGGCGTGAAGAAGAATCTTGCGAAACTACTATTGATTCATTCTTTAAACCGACTTAGATAAATAATGAATCAATGTTTTGTAATTACATCCATTTTTTCTATAAATGTTATGTATTTAATATTTTAATTACTCTAAGTGTTATTTTTTATAAGTGTTACAAATCAATAAGTGTTACATCACCCTCGATAAGTCTTAAGTGTTACTATGCCCTAAGTGTTAACAAAAAGTATGCTCCAAACAGGTAACACTTATCGAGGTTTGACTGTAAGTGGATTTAAGTCACGGTAAGTAAATTTAAGTTATGGTAAGTGTATTTAAGGTATGGACTGAATTTTATGTTACGCAGATTGGAACTTAGAACCCGCCGGCATACATGCGCGCGTTTGCGCGCGCCCGTAGTATGCGTGCCCGCGCGCGCGCATACTAGTCCCCGGCGAGAACACTCTTCTGTGTTCTCAGGAACGCGCCGGTACGCGCGCGCGCAAATTGCTTGCGCCCATCGAACCACGGGCGCGCGCACGAATACCGAATCATGGAAACTCATGCACTCGCCCCCACAATGTCTCTCGCTTTCTGCTCGCACCCGATGTTGCACGTGCCCGACTGCTCGCGCCTATCATTGCACGTGCGCGAGCACTGCAACTGTATCATGCAACTAACTTCCCCCGTCGAACTCCCTCTTTTCAATTGCACGCGCCCGTACGCGCCTGCGCCCGACAGTGCTCGCGCCCGTTCTGCACGCGCTTGAGCACTCCAACAAGATCACTGAAATAATTTTTCTAATTCCACCACTCCCCCATCCTATCCCCTTGTTTTTATTTAATACTCCTACACTCTTTAATTCATTTTTTAATTTTTTCCTTTCTTTCTTAGAACACTATGCTTTCATTTAATTCTTTCTCTCATTTCGTTCGTTCTTTTTTCTAATTCCACCACTCTCCCATCCTATCCCCTTGTTTTTATTATAATACTCCTACACTCTTTAATTTGTTTTTCTTTTCCCTTCTTAGAACACTATGCTTTCATTTAATTCTTTCTCTCATTTCGTTCGTTCATTTTTCTAGTTCCACCACTCCCCCATCCTATCCCCTTATTTTATTTAATACTCCTACACTCTTTAATTCATTTTCTTTTTTTGTAGTTAACATTATTTTATAATTTGAATGCCTATTCGATTTTTTATTTTTTTTTACTATTAGTTCCACCAATCTCCCATACTAACGAATTATCTTTCACTGTAGTCCATACTCTCCCTTGATTTTTTAATTATATTTTTCTGAACTTTCAGTATGCGGGCTTTTTAACTTCATTGCGCGCGCTCGTTCGATCGAGCCCGCTCGTCCGTGCATGCAGGCGCCCGCTCGATCGCTTCCGCGCTCGCCTACTCGATCACTAATCGCGCGCGCCCGCCTTCCACCCGCGGTCGCGAGCCCGCCCAACTGCTCGCGCCCAACTTGCGCCCAACTACTCACGCGCGACTGCTCGCGCCCGTCGCCAACTACGCCGCGTGTGCGCGCGTAAGTGGTTATAATTGGATTAACGCGGTAACTAAAAAAAATTTATTATATAGTTTTATTGAACTCTGCCCGAGGTTACCTTTAAACAACTTACCTTCCACTGGGAGGGCAGACACATACAGAGCCAGTGGACCACGTCCTCCAGTTCTTAGACATGTGTGAATGGGGTGGGTCTTCAACAGGCTTCAAATGTGTCACAATTTGAAGTCTAAATAGGATTCCTCTTATTTTTGTAGATGTTAACGGGATTGGAATTCAAACAGTTTAATTTTTTAAAATTTTATTCATTTTTCCCTCTCATTGTTATTTCTTCTCACTGGATTGAGCGCTCCAAATCGATCTCGCCTCTCTACTCGCGCTCGCTCGGGCGCCCGCACTCAACCGTCAGTGCGCCCGCGCCTGCATTCGCCTGACAGTGCCCGCCCCCTTCATCTTGACTACGCTCGCGCGCACATCTATCCTCCTGCGCTCCCGCCCGCATGCCTCCGCCCCTGCCCCCGCCCGTCTTCCCTCGCGCGCGCGATCCGCCACGCGGTCAGCAATCGCGAGCACCCACCTGCTTCCGCCCGTTAGCTTCTTAGGCGCCAATTGGATCGCGCCCGTTCGGACTGTACTCGCTCGGTCGAGGGCGGCAGTATATAAACTGCCCCCTTGATTTGATATCCACCTTACCTCCTTGCGTGTTTCATGTCCTAGGTCTCCTTGAGGGCTATTTGCTTGAAACTGTTAGCTTGGGGAGACACTTGGTTTGGGTGGGGGGAATGTAAAAATTCTTCTCTCCATAAATCAATGTGTCAAGCACTTTTCAGACACACAAAGTTGTATCAGATAATAATCTTTTGGTACTACTGGTCCTATTAGTCCAGAGACTTCCCTAATCATTCACTATGGATTCGGTTGAAGCGGTTGAATCGGTTGAAGTGGTTGCTCCGGCTAGAGCCATTCCGAGACTCGGTACAAGAGAGTGGGCACCATGGTTTACGGTCAAGGTCAAGGAAGGGTCACTGTCAATTAAAGAAGCTCAATGTGTGTATTGCAGGACCAAGCTTTCATACATGAAGTCTAGGTGCCTTCAGCATTATGGTTGGGACCAGCCTAATCTCTTGAGGTTTTGCCAAAAGGCACCTACCGTAGTGAAGAGGAAGTTTCAGTTTTGCGCTGGAAAGATTCCCGGCCCTTTGACACAGGAGGAGATGGATGGTATGAGGCCAACATACCTCGCGTCAGTTCAACGTCCGTGTTCTAGTGCTTCCACACACGGCACTCTGTACGGTGGATCCGAACCCTCGTACAATGATACCAAAGAGGACCGAAATGTCTCCAGTGCTGCACCTAGTAGGGCCGGTTCGAATACCACTAGGAGCTTGCGGCAACACTACATGAGTGAAGCACTCGAGATCTCTAAGCGAAAGGAGCTGGACATGTTGTAGGCATCCTTCTTTTACGAAGCCAACGTCGCATTCAACGTGGCCAAGCACCCAGCATTTATAAAGGCGGTGAGCACAACGTCGGCTTCCGGATTTGACTATAATCCCCCTTCCTATAACGCGATGCGAACAGCGCACATCAAGGAAAAAAAGAAGCAAATCAAGGCAAAGATTGATGAACGTACGAAAACGTCGACCGAGTTATACGCGGCTACCATTTGCTCTGATGGTTGGAATAATGTGAATCGCCAACCGTTGATGAATGTTATGCTAGTATGTCCGGCAAGCGATGTATTTCTTGGGTCTGTTGATACGACTGGCAAGAAGAAGTCCATGGGATACATTGCGTGGGAGATAAAGAAGTATATTCAAAAAATTGGCCCTCAGAATGTTGTCCAGATTGTACGGACAATGCAAGCAACATGCTTGGCGCCATGGATAATATCCTAGAGGAGTATCCTCACATGTACAAGCAGGGATGTTGTGCCCATATTCTAGATCTTCTGATGGAGGACTGGGGCAAGGAACGCTTTGTGAAGGATTTGGTCGCCAAAGCTAAACACGTGTGTCATTACATTCGGAGACATCATGTCCCTATGGCCCTTTTCTGCAAATTTGAACCCAAGTTGTCCTTGGTGGTTCCGGCTGAAACCAGATTCGCTTGTAACTATTTGATGATAGCGCGCCTTATAGAGGTTAAATTTGCTTTGTAGCAAGTGGTCATGGCAGCGGAGTGGTTTGATTATGTCAACGGTTTATTCAACCAAACCGAGAGCGTGCGTAATCATGCACGCGCAAGCCTAGTGCGTCAAACAATTTGTGATGATGGATTATGGCATCAGTGTGACAACTTCAAGCACCTGGTGAAACCAGCCCTAGTAGCTCTCAGAACCTTCGATGGAAACCAGCCGGCAATGGGCAAGGCATGGGTTACAATGAGCAACCTAAAGGATCACGTGTACAGTCTCCGAGGAGACCCTTGCTTTTTCCCACCGGACATGGCAAAAGGCTAGAGAGGCGATTCGACCGTACATGGGACATGATGCACACCGATCTTCATTATGCCGCGGCGCTCTTGAACCCTTGGACCAAATTGCATCGCGGCTTACAAGTCATAGGAGAAGTAAAAGCGGCTCTCAACTGGGTGTTTTGTCAGGTGGGTGGGCAAATGGGAATTCCATTTGCCGATCTCGTGGTAGAGATTACCCTGTTCGACGAGGAACGTGGCCCTTACAGCCCCGAAGTGACCATCGATATCAAAGCAGCGAATCTGGAACCCCATCAATGGTGGCAGAGGATTGGGGGGGGGGGGGGGGGGGGGGGGGGGGGGCTTGGCAATCATTGCGAAGCGCATTTTATCTCACGTCTGCTCTGCCTCATCGTGTGAACGGAATTGGAGCATGTATTCGTTTGTCCACAACAAGGTATGCAATCGCCTGGGGGTGGAGAAGTCAGAGGCCTTGGTGTACATTTATACGAACAGCAGACTCCTCTGTGAACGACCAAAGCCCAACCCCCTCAGATGGTACGAGAACAATGCATGGTCAGAGTAGTCAGATCTGGAGAGAGATCCAAGCGAAGAGGACGGAGATGACGACGATCATTACATACCGGATGACCACGCATACGGTGAGGATGATGATGTCTGGGGACATGATAACGATGACCTTAACATGAATGGGGACAACGACGGTAATGGCGACGAAGGTGATGACGCTAACCGCAACAATCCTCGTGACCGCAACAACCACGGTGATAACGGTGATGCGTACGACTTCAACAATGAACTTGAATATAACCAAGGAAACCCGGACATGAAAATCTACGGAGACGAATTATCTACACTCTCGGTTTTGGATGAAGCGGTTAATGCAGAAGGAAGAGACGCACGTGACGAAGGAGATGCTATTCCAGTCCATATCAATCCCGATAACAATGATGGGGTTGCGGATGATTCATCTAGCGAGGACCATCTGGGCAACAATAACCATGCTAGCGATGATGACGAGGACAATGACAAAGGGGGTGATGGAAGTCATGGACGGGCTGCAGATGGACCTCATTGGACCGGTCTCGTTAGTGGGGAGGGCAACTGAGGAAATTTGGTACAA